>JAVYIG010003186.1:0-207501 GCA_035222895.1 Strongylocentrotus droebachiensis
TCTTCAGCTGTTCACGAGGGAGGGCTTTGTCCACGTCGCTGCTGGACATCATCTTCTCGATGGCGACCTTGATCTTCTCCTTGGCATCGCTAGACTTTGGATCCTTGGCGAGCTGAAGCAGAAGCTTCTCGCTCTCTTCCTCGCTCGACCCCATCAAGCTCTTCATGACCTTCTTCATCCCGTTTAGAATCTTGCTCCTCATCTCTCCTCCTGCTCCTCCCCCGCCCTCACTCTGAGCAAACTCCGCCTCCCCGTTGCCTTGGTTGTGGTTCAGATCCCTGGAATACTTGGCAGAGTTCTTCTCCGTCTCGTGACCGATCGCCTCCTTTAGGAGAGCTTCTTCACCTTCTTTGAGGTTTACTTCGTTAGGATCGATCGGCTCGGCTCCGAGATAATCCGGCCCCGTCTCATCCTCCAGATCGATGTCCTTATCAGGGTTCAGGAACTGAGAGAAGACAATGAGAAAAAAAAAAATTATTACTTTCATATATATTATGGAGGACGTTTTACAAATACTAAGATCGATTTCTTTCAATCTTTCTTACATTATATATTTCTTCTCCTTTTTCATACGGCTCACTGCATTAAAGTCATATTCATCTGTCCATTAGGGGGTTTCACAAAGACTAAGATCTTTTATCTAAAGATCATAATTGAGAGACCTATAGTGAGAGCAACCAGTGGCATGAATTGCCTGTCACAGTTAAGTCCACTTTAAGTCGGTCTTAGTCGTTGTGAAACACCCCCATGGACAGATAAATATGACCTTAATGCAGTGAGCCGTTTTAAAAAGGAGGAGAAATGTATATGTGAGAAAGATTGAAAGAATAATCAGAGACGAAACATACATAAATATCAAAGGCTGACAAGATTTAACTTCTTTTAAAACAACAAAATACATATGAAAAGTATGTGAGAGAAGGCATGCAGCATTTTAAACATACAAAGCAAATTTTCTTGACTGTTTTTGTAGATTTCATTATTACAATAAATGCTTCAAGCATATTTTGCAAATAGAGAATAGTGTTAAGTACATTTACATGATCTAATTAAAGACAACGATGAGATAAAACTGATGAGGTAAAACTGAAAAGTCTAGAGCAATAAACAATTTCAATGTTACTATACACATAAAGAAAGAATTTTGAAAGTAATTGATCTGAACTTTATTTGTTCCTATTTTTGAACTTTATTTCAATTAACGTGATCCTGAGTACTATCAACAAAAAACAAATAATCAATATCACAAATATACAAATGTAAATAAAGCCTTGAAGTCTTCCTCCACCCTCTCTGTGTTGCTATTACCTTCAACATCAGTCAAAAAGTTAGGATTGGCTTTCTCTAGGACATTGCATAATTCATCTGCGTTAATCCTTGGATCATAAACAAAACTTTTGCCAGGAAATTCATCGCATTTAATTGCAACATGTAAGGCTTTTCAGAATATTAGAATAAATTTGCAGGAAGGATAAGGAGAGAAAGGACTTACGGCTTTTCTTTTATATGGCCCGGCCTTTCTTCCTTGGTCAAGCTCCCTCCACTAATTGGCACTGATATAAAAGAGAGACTTGGAAAAAGACTTAAAGGCATGTTATTTTACTACAGATCCATTAGTAATTATCTATGTTGACTGTTGAGTATACCTTTCTGTCTCTCCCTTCATCCTTCCCTATCTTGCACTCTACCTCTCTTATATCTTCCTCTCTCTTAAATTTCTCTCTCTCTCTCTTTTTGTATCTCTCTCTCTCTCTCTCTCCCCCCCCCCCCTCTCCACCTTTCTTTATTTATGTATCTCACTCTTCCTCTATCATCTGTTCAGAGACAGAAGGGCATTAATTATATGTTAGAAATATAATGTGCCCTTGTAGGTCCAAACAGGCAAAATATGTACCCCCCCCCCACACATATGCGTCTCTCTCTCTCTCTCTCTCCTTCCCACATCGTTGCATCATTGCTTATCCATCATATCACTCTTCTTCCAATTTCCCCCCCAATCCTCTACCCATCTCTCACCATCTGTCAGTAAACAGTATATTCTTCTTGTGTCCACGCAAACCAACTGCCCTTTAAAATCCTTTCAGTCTTAACAAACTGTGAGCATATCTTAAAGATACTATGTCCCTTTTGCAGCCAACATCAAATTCTGTAGAACTTTGCAGGAATTATGAATATGTCATGTATGTCTGTGAAATTTAAATGTTAGCAGTGTCCTAATATTCAAATTATGCAAGGAAACCTGTTTACTTGCTAGACTTTACTGTCAGACACTATTGAGTGACTGACTGGCTTCTTTTCTTCTTTGGTAATTACATACATAAAATGAGCAGTAAAGAGTACATGAGCATCAATAGCCCACTTCTTGTAATGGTCAAACTTAAACTGATTGAATCTTTGCGCAGCATAAAACATACCACCATTCGGTACAATGGTCTGAAAATCAGACCATTACTTACTGGCTCTATAGCTCTTAAGTCGATTCGACAACTAATAGTCGTTATTTTCCCACTTAAAGACATTTTCAAGCCCCCCTTTTTTAGGGAAGTTCTCAATTAGTATTATCTTTCAAATGCTGTTGGAATTTAACCTTTTCATTTTGTTGGCCTGCAAATGGGACATAGTACCTTTAACCCCCCAAAGATTCACTTGCAACAAACCAAATCCTTGTTGAAAAATATTCTCCTTTTCTGTTTATTTCTTTGCCAAGGATATAAAAAAGTATCACATTTTTAAAACTAACAACACATTTTCAAAATGCGTTTATAAAAAGTAAAACTAAAAAAAGCAGAACATTTTAAATTTGCAAATACACATGGGCTATTTTGGGCCATGTGTCCTTTACAACGTATGACATAACACTAATTTTCAGCCAAATATTTGAGTGATCTTTACTTCTATTTTGCATAATTATGAATGTTTTATTTCCAAAGCTTTAAACTCAAGAATGAAAGTATTTTTGTTTTTTTGTAATGATTATGTACGTGAACTAGGCCTACTTCCTAAGTTTCTTTCTTTCATTCTTTAATCAATGATCTTATTCTATGACCAATTTCATTTAGTTAACACTGTGCAATTAGTCCATAGACTGCTACTGGAATCCTACCAAACCAAACTTGGCAATGAATATTCATTTATTTCACCCCCAATTTTTTGTTTAAATAAACGTTATATGACTACCGGTATTTACTAGTGGTTATGTCTGGTATCACTAATATTATCAAAAAGCTACATCAAATTATTTATTTTCATTAAAGATAGAAAGAAACAAGAAAAAAATTAATATGGAACACATCACCCATACTAGTCATATACAGTGTAAGTATTAACTTTTTGAACAAAATATTTTGTATATAAACTCACAGATGGCAAGATGGCAAGATGATTCATTACTTTGAAATTTAAACCAAATACTTAAAAAAAAAGATTTTTGTTGGAAGTTGAAACACAACCTACACACAAATGAAGATTTTACTGAAACATCTGCACAAATTTCTTCTAAAATTGACAAGAAAAAAAAATCACTCTACATATCATGAGTTGTGTTCACTTACAGTAACTAAAATACAAGAACAAAAATACAAAGGCCTGATGAGAAAAACAAAATATGGTGAAGAAACACTCAAAATAATAAAAACACATACAAAATAAACAAAATTTTAAAAGAGTTCTTGATAAAGATTGAAGTATGATTAACCAAAGACGGACATTATATCAAAATCACACAAAAACATGTTCTCACGGAAACAAATTGGCAAGAAAATTTTCACTTTTCATAATTCCACATTGTATTTGTACAATTACATCCTCTAATTATAAATCCCTCAAACATATTTGGAAACTCAAAGTCTGCAAAGAGAAATAATTACTAAAACTTGAGCTTCCATACTGTTTTTGAGGGGTTTAGTTTAAAAACTTTCAAAGTTATTTACAACTTTAGATCACACACTCCATAAAGCTTTAAAAACGAAGAAAAAAAGTGATGAAAATATACTTCATTATAGCAACTGCACTAAACAATATTCAACTATTTAAAAAATTCTTTGTTGCAACTTTTTTACAGCTAATAATATTGCAGAACCAGGATATTTGAAAAATTGACAGAAACAATTTCTGTCGACATTTAGCAATACATCTAAATCTCTGAACATTTCAAATAATTTTTTTTTTTTTTATCCTGGCCCATTACTTATTAGATATCTAATTACAACAAGGAAATTATTATTATTTAAAAAAAGGTTTTTTAATAATTCATTGTACCTCGACAATATGTAGAAACAAAATTCTGGATCATTTAGGAAACATATTAAACTAAATATAACCTTTCTGGAGAATTACATGTAGGTACTTAATATGTGATTTCCAAGACAAACACAATAAATGGCTCTATTTTTTTCTGGAAACACGCCCCTCCGCTCCTCGCACCCCCCCCCCCCCCACAACCCCCATTTCATTCACCAATGAATAAGTCTTATCAAATTGAAGTAAATCAAAATGTTTTGTTTTCCTATTACAGAGAGGTCTGCAAAATTGATTGCCATTTTGCTGAGCTACAAAATGTCTTTATAATCCAATCAAATTCATATTTCTTTGCAATTTCCACAGCTGTTTCTGAAATCAATTGAAACATATCTTGACACAATACTCCGCTCAGCGCTCACGAACCCGATTTTTGGTCCATCTTTTTTCTGACGCAGAGTGAAATTGATATAAAAACCAATAAATTTTGACAACTTTCCAAATATTTATCATGAAATGTTTCCCCCTCAGGGACAAGAATAAAAGGTACTAGACTCAACAATCTGTCTCTTCATGTCCCTGTCTAGTCACCCAGCACAAAACCAGGAGAAGGGGAAGAGGAGAGGGGTCTATTTTCCACAACTGCTAGAAGGAAAACTATTCAGCATACCGTTTTAAACCTTATACATATATATGTTAATTTATGCACATGGATTACAGTCACAGCCACAGGTAAAGGGCAATTTTTTTTATTTTTTTGGAGGGGGGGTCCTTTTTGTTGATACTGATGCTGTTTTGAGTATTTGTGCATTGTGAGGTGCAAGATGGGTGAACATTGAATAATGTATAACCTTCTCCCTGTAATATATGGCAGCCTGTCTGAAAGTTGAACCCATGACCTCCCCTAAAATCATCATCTTGTGATAGTACACTGACAATACAAAGTTCCATGTATGCTGTACCTTATGTACAATGTTGACCCCCAAAAAAAATTGACAAGCAAAATTGCAACACACTTCTATAAAATAACATTAAAAACAAAACAAACATAAAATCAACTTTCTTTGACTTATGGTAGCTCTTGAAAACCATTTCAGGGGCAATGTTGTATTATTATTGTTTGTGCCCCGACCTCTCTTAAACTTTTCCATACCTAATTTTCAGCTTTTCTGGGTTAAATTGTTCTGCACTCCTATGTAGACTTGAAGTCCCTATTTTTGTCACTGCCCCATAGATGTCATATGTAACCTTCCTTATAGTCCAGATTCAGTCCGTTCGTTCTTTTTATCCCCCACACACATCGCGGTCTCTCCACTGATCGCGCAATCCCCAAATTTCCGTCCACACGAACGTCCAGACGAATCTGCCAGTGTCGGGGGTCAAAAGTTCGCGCTAATGTATGCTGACGTAGTGCCTTCGCTTATGCCCCAATGAATATGCATTAGTAACATCGTCGAGCTTTGTTTGTATTAGGATTAGGTCAGCCCTGCCTGAAACCTTGGACCAGGGGCTAAACTAACAAGCCCTGCTTGGACCATGCTGAAACTCTACACGCACTGCCCCGATGCAGTGTAAAACACATTGGGTGGAAGTCCATGGTTTTAACTCCCTGATCTCTTCACATGCATGCAAACTGTATTCTTGTCTGAATTCAATAAGATTCTTACTTGCAATCACTGCCATTATCTCTCGTTGCATGAATAAATCAGCAGTAAATTTAAGATGGTGGTCTCCTGAATTTGTCAATTAAGTTGAAATGATTTGTAAACCGTTGAATAAAGCCAAGGTAGAATTATTATATATTTTTTTATTATATTATATGATCATAGGCCTATATATATTTGGACTTTTATTAAAGTACCTCGTTTAACGAAATAATGATACTATCAATTATAATGATATGAAGGTCACTTAATTCAACATAAAAACGCTCAGGCATTTGACACGGCACATAAATATGTCTCTATACAATTCTCTTTCGTTCATGACTCGTACTCGTTGGAATGATGAGCCACAGACAAATTTTATTTATATGTATTTGTTATACGGGGCAAACTTTCATATTTTCTTTGGGGTATATTGAGCTAGTATTAGGAATTTGGACCACCAAGATTAAAGGTATTACAAAGTTTTGGTATGGGGTCATGAATTCTGTTCAAATTAAAATATTGGAAGCATAGGCCTATGCGTTAATTCCTACAATATTCATTGATCGTTGTCGTGGTTGAAATCGAGTCTGAAGTTATGAAATTATAAATACTAAACTCTTTATATTGTATAGCTCCCTCTCAAGGTCGAGATATTAATTTAGCTATGAAGCCCACGCCAAAGCTATACACGAAATTGACTGGCGCAAATAATCTTTGAGATTGAAGAGCGCCATCTAAACGAAGAACCAACCACCTATGAAATAATGTTTCTTGACTAAAATCGACCGATTAGCTATTCCCGTTTGGAAATTATATATCACAATTACATATTCTGAGATTTTCATGGTCGCAACTACCATTGTACGGCCATAGGCGCTATTTGAAATTTATCAAAATTTACCGGGAGCACCGGTAAATTTTTATATTCAATTTTCAGTCTCGAGAACAGAAGTGTTTTAGGGGCTAATTTTTTTAGTGCTTATAATATATCCACAGGGGCATCCAAATATCTCAAAATTGTAAAGATTCACTATCCACCCAATTTTCAAAATTTCCCAAAACTTTGTATTACCTTTAATATCATTCTTACGTGTTTTTTTTTTCCTGAAGGACGGGAAATGGGGAAATCTTGTTTGGGAACATGATGATCTGAACAGGGGGTCGGAATACTTTAGGTGTCGGGAGGGGAAAATAAGAACGAACATCAGTGGACGAAAGACATTCGTGGTTTAAGAAGAAAAAGAGTGGGCCTATTCCCAATTCTTTTGGCTTATTATTTTATTTCCATCTATAGAGAGTGAGCAAAGAGCGGCAAAAAGTCTAATGGATGGTCCAATACGATTTACTTTTGGCTGTGAGCGCGCAAGTGACATCAATCAGATTGTACGAGAAGTTTTTAAGTCCTTAATGATTTATTTGCAAAAGTTACTTTCATTAAAACTTTTAACCGTATATTCGATTAAATGAAGCTTTAAATACTTAAAACAGTTTAAGTCTGAAGAAGGATTTAGAACTTAAGAGAGTATGCGATACTGAAATATTGAGCCTCATGATATTCGTTATTAAATCTGAAAGGTTTGTGCCCGGTTGAAAAATCTCTTCGACTTAAAATAATAAACCATTCGCGCTTAGAAATAAGTCTTATTTTGTAGAGCATTATTCATGTTAATATTATAACGGAAAACCTAGTCTGTGAAACAGTATTGTAAGAGTTGCCTTGTTTCATTCACTTAGACTTTTATGAGGCAATATATTGAGTGGGAAGTGGTGAAAATAGGAACGAACAGATATCTGCGGACGAAAGAGACGGATGGAGGAAGAAGAATATGTAAATTATATCTATCTTGGACATGTTTATTTTGACGTTCGTAGAGCATAGTTCTTGTTCCAATTAAAAGGTGGAATAAACCTAAATTGCGAATAATAATAGGATTATTAATAATAATGATAATAATGACAACAACAACAAAAAACGATTTAAAAAAAAGTAATGATAGTAATAACAATGATAATGATAGATGTTATATTCTACATCATTTATCTTAATGGTGTAATATTGTTCTTTGTTTAATCAATGTTGATTTTCATGTTTCGATATGGGCATCAAGTATCCATGTGTTTGTTGTAGTAAGCCAGTGAAACGAAATCAAAAAGCTCTTCGGTTTGTTCAAAGTATGGGGAATGGGTTCACATTAAGTGTGACAGAATTCCACGAATACAAAGTTATGTTCATACCATCACACCCAACTGCAAAGTATGATGATTAAGCAGTATCTTGGGCAATTTAAAGAGAGAAACAAACGATGAAATCATCCCTAATAATCTAATCACAATGTAGGGGTACAATATGGCAATAATTGTATATTTGTGCTTTGAGGTTTCCCTTTGTAGGTGCCCGTTTTTCCGTAAAGCCCCCTTTTTGTTGGTGCCCCCCTACTTTGGAAGTTGCTCCGCAAGGCACTTGTCCACGGTAAGAGGAAACTGTTAAATCTCGAAGAACAAAACCTATATAATCTCACATGGCTATACTCCCCATATAATGTCTACAATTTCCATTTGGTATTTTTAAATTCATAAATTGGTTGTAAATTGCTCTGAAAAAATGTCATAAAATGCACTAAAATAAGGCTTATACTGCACCGGAGAGAATCTAGGATCCCAGAGCTTCCAAGGCCCCTGGACCCCAGCATAAAGGGACTTCACACATCGCGCTGGTGATGTGATTTCAGGGTGAGAGCTTCCGAGTCAACGCTCCTTCCCCAACTTCAAGAAAGCTTCCTACGCCTATAATCTACAATGTCTATTTTTATTAGGCACCTATAATCCACAAGCACCATTTTTTAATATAGGTTCCTCACATTTTACTTGAAGTTTTATTTATTCCACATTTTACAGAAAAACAGTTTATATTCTTTCAATTTTTTATTTTTATACAGGCGTATAAGAGTAGATTTCACACAAGAAGAAAAACAATTAAAGATTTCAAATCAAATATAATGTACGCAAAATAAGTACGAAATTTCAAAATATGTAGATATAACGGGCAAGGTAAAACAATGTAAAATGTGGGGAGCCTAAATAAAAAGCATAGCTTGTATGTGAATAGGCTCCCGTACTTAATCGGACATGTGAATTGAGTTTCTTTGTAACTTGATTATGTACCGTTACCATAGCTATTATGATTTCTATTTCATATGTCTGTCTCTATACTGTAAAATGTGGAGAGAGCAACAACAAACAAACTTGAAAACTTGAAATGCAGGAAAACCACAGGTTTTTTAAAGCAAGGATATCGAAATTCACGACGTTGGATGGAATTACCCCCTCCGACCACTTTCCTGTTCGGTTGCTTCGCTACCTCGCGGGGTCACATTAACGATGCCATCAATTTCTAAACACCCCCTTGATACAATTTCCTTACAGGTATGGACGTGTGACCATAGTTCGCGTGTGCCCTCAGTAATTCGCTATCTCAAAAATCGGTAAGATTTCGAAAATCTAATATATAGGCCTATAGTGGAAAGAGGAACATAAATTAACCAGAGATGAAATTTTCTTTGGAATTGGGTGCGAAATTGAGAAAATATTGACAAAAGATCGGTAAATTTTGCAGTCATTATTTTGTGTCCGTTCCGAAAGCAGATATCCTCAAAATTGTGAGTAAAAAGTGCTCCCAAACTGGTTGTATGATATATTGCCTTGCAAATTACGATATTATCTTGTTTTTTTTATTAATTGCGTTTTTGATAAATCAGCTGTAAAGCCCCGTGCGCGAAGTAAGGTCTCGTTGATTTTATAACGTTTTTAGTTGCAGAGCGCACGCCGATCCGAAATTAAAATGATAGGTCATCTACATAATTATGCAGGAAACAATAATTGTGATAAATATGATCAAAATATAGGTAAAGGGTAGGAGAAACAAAAAATGGTGAATTTCCATATTGAAAAGGGATGGAAATTACCCATGTTAATATCAGAAGCTTAACTTAGGTAAACGATGTTCAGTATTTTTTGACAAAATAATACATACGATTTGTTCAGTTAGTCCGAAACATAGTTAAACGATGACATTGTATGAATCAAATCAATTATGTGCCAGGATAAGTGTGGTTAAACATAGAGGCCGGTTAGTTGGAGGAGGAGTGGCTTGCCACATAAAGGAAAATATATCTTACTTAAGAAGAACGGATTTGGACTGAATGTCACAAGATTGAACTGATGTGTTTAGAAGTAAAAAGGCACCAAAGCAGTCCTATTTTGTAGATATAGATCCATCCAGTGATGCAACTCTTCAATTTTCTTTAATATACTATAACAAAATATTAATAATGTATTTTCTGTCACAAATTCTGTCACTATTGTTTTTGGTGACTTTAATTGTAATATGATGACCATTGTCTGTTATGCGACCTATCGTATATAATGCTCGCCATATATACCATGCACCCAAAACCTTCGACAAATACCATTTCCTAAAACAGAATACAAAAAAATGATCCTTTTTATTCACCGGAAATTGCCATTGTCCGTCCAGAATTGCAAGTCACAATTTCAAGAAACAATGTAAACATTTCTCTAACATGCTTTAAAAAAACACGACAATCTGATTACTGTGGGGGGGGGGGGGGGTTCTCGCCGTGCATCTCATGTGCGCTCCATGTATAGTTTAATCAAAATGTACAAATGTTTTTTTTTTTAATATATTGAATTGTATTGATGTTTTCATTCATGTTTTGTTTTTATGTTGACTGATTTTGATTGTATCATGTGGTGAGGGAGGGCTCCGTTGGAAAGCAGTCCTTATAACTGAATCGGAATACCCTTCACTGTTTTATCCATTGTAATAAATAAAACATAAATAAAACATAAATAAATGTTAGATTCGAGAGTCATTCAGTCCCAGTTTCGTATAGCTCCATATTTCAAAGCTTCGGCAATCTTCTCCTCCGTAAAACGATGATGATTATATCCACAGACGTTCTTACAGATTATGGTTAACAAACGATGATAACAACAGTTCCAAAAATCATGAAATGTAAATGTAAATCTCAGAAAACCAACTCGATAAAGCCAACCCGAAGAGCACAGTTTGTGTAAACTCGATATCAGGCGTCAGGACGTCAGTATTTATAGTTCAGTTTCTTTTCAATTTGCAATAGTCAGTTCATGTTTTGCTCCACAATCTTCAAACTTTAATTTCTTTCAACAAACAGAGGATTTTCTATTTATAGAAACATTTGAAATGCATTAACGTAATAAACACTCCACCATAATTTTTTTAAATAAGTATGGAATCCTTATAATGAGAATAGTAGCTTCGTGACGGCGGCGGAACATTACGTAATGCGCCAAAGTGATTGTCAGGTTTTTCGTCCAATCAGCGTACATCGAACGTGTATAGCTTTGTGGGCGGAGTTAATCTCCCCCGGAATTCCGGGGGAGAATGGCAGATTCGTCTGGACCGTATTCAGGACCCAGATTTAGAGGAATGGCTAGGTCTACTTTCAACGTTGAGGGTGTGTTATTTTATCAGCTGATTGGGTGCGCTAAACGAAAACGGTACAGAGGCTGGACTACCTTCCTTACTGTGGCCAGCTATTACACTTCTGTAAATTGAACCCAGATGGACTGGTCTATTTGAACTTTGCAATAGTTGATGAGATAATCAGATGGAATTTAAATGTTAAAGTACGTTGGCGGCTGTCCTATTGGTTGGCAATGAGAGAAATTACACGGCAACTGGACACTGTCTCACTAGATGACAAAGACAGACTGCTCTTCAAATCTAATGGTGCCCGGTGCTACACAAACCAAGGCATAATGAATAATTTTATTTGGGTAGTACTCAAAATGTTAACACATTGCCTACTGGAACCGCGTGGCCCCTGTTTTGAGCCTATGACAATGAATGAATTCAGTAGTCAACTGGTTAAAACATCCCAGTCCTCAGGCATCATCATCATTAATGACGAGGCCTACAAAATGTACTAGCAACTAGGATCTTGAATCTAAAAAAGAGGCAGGATTGGGGGAAGGAGGGGGAGGGGGGCTCCACAGTCCAGAATAACTGTTAGTAGAGGATCCAGAAACAACGATGTTGTCTCTATCTCTGTACGCATGAGGCCTTTGCAATTTTGTTGAAATTACAGGGCTCAAGAACTAGAGATAAAAGGTTTACTTACTATTGTAGGAGAGAATAAGAATGTGTCCCAGGCACCAATGACCCAGGTGCCAAGCCCTGAATAAGGCACCCAAATCATCAAATCATATCAACTTCTAAAACAGAATCTTACTTTCCCCATCCTCTCTATCTAACAACCTCTTTGAATTACTGATCTGCTGAAGCCCACCTCCTTCAAGTGGCTGGTACCAAAGTCTAAACCAATTGATACACTCAAGTACATGACCCTGACCCTTGACCTTCATAGGAGGAGGTATCATTGCTCCAGGGAGTGGGTTACTATGGTAACATGATGAGGTCTTCCTGTTTCCATGCCTGCAGGTATAGTATAGACACCAATGATTGGGAGATGATTCATTTTGGTATCAATAGGTGAAAAGGGATGTTTTGACACTGAACAGGTACAGGGTGTGCCAAAACAAAGAGTCAGAAAACCTGCCGCATCTGACCATTCATTTACTATCCAGGCGTGAATAACTAAGGTTGTTTGGACACTATAAGCAGTGTCAATAAAGGGTGTCAATGTGTCAAAACTAGAAGTCACTGAGTCAGTATACTGGTAACATCAAACAACTGCACTTTCTGATACACACAACACAAAGAGAATTAACAAATTCAAATGTTTTTCATTGGCTTTTCAAGTAGTGCAAATGGTAGGTTTTAAAAAAATATATCAATTTGCTTTTTCTTCTGTGGAAATTGGTCTATAGTAGATCAAGTGTAAAACCATATTTGGCCAAGGCAAGTTCTAGAAATGTCTATTCTGATTACCCTAGAGTATTGGAGAAGCATCCCGAATAGACCTACTTCTTAGAAAAGTGCAATTATATTTTCAAGAGGTCAGTTCTTAGTTTGCAGACACAATCCCATGTCAGTTGAGTAGGAGTCTTACATAAGGACTGGGAAAGATCAAAGCTGAGTGGCAGTACATTTGCACTTGAATTAAAGTTGATATTGCAATCAAAACAATCTATGTGAAACTGATAGTGAATGAGGACACTGTTAATATATCAGGAGATGTTTGTCCCTTGATTTCTGTTTGTGTGTGTTAGGAGGGGGGATTCATAATGTGGAAGAGTAAGTTATGTAAGGTGATCTACAAGGCCGATACAATGTATGGTACATTATCATACCAAAGAAAATCGAAATACCTTTTTCCAAAGAAAGAAAACAGATGACAGAGGGAATGAGAGAGAAAGAAAAGAAAATACAGAAAAAATATAAATTATTAAAGAAAGAGAGAGGGGGAGGGGAGTTAAAGAAAGAAAATAAAAATAAAGAATGAGAGAAAAGCAAAGTGATAAACTGAAGATAAATATAAAGGAAGAGAAAGAAAACAAAAAATAAGAATGAGAGAAAGAGAGGAAAGCAGAATGAACTAGAAATGCAATCGTGTCACAACGATGTGCGTGCAATGACGCCGTGTTTCTACGTGTCGAACGAAAGAGCTTCTCTCGGACTATCCAGAGCAATTTGCACGAAGTCTTTAGCTTCTGTAATATTGGAGACAGGTAGGGCGAAAGAAAGGCCTCAATAATGACCTTGATGGGATGGTAGTGACTACATGTATATGCCTACGATGTTTGAAAGAAATTGGGATAGGGGAAACAACCTAGAAAGGGCTCGCAAGCACTGCGTGCAAAAACAAATGGGATTAGTTGCATGTTCGTCATTGCAATCAAGATCGTTCTAGGGGTCAAAAGCGTGAACCCGATTTGCCCCATAGACAATGCGTGTAATGCATGGGCGGAAAACGTAGAGGATCTGTATTATGACCGGAGTTAAATTGTTTTTTCTCTCTCTCTTTATGTCTCTTCATGGGCCGTATATGGTATCATTGGAAAGAGATTTTCATGGTCGTTATTGTAAACTACTCTCTTTTTTTCTATGATAATCCTATCGAAACATGTGATGTAAAATAGATTTAAAGGACAAAATGGCGTCTTAAATGGCCCCCTTGACCAATTTCAAAAATCCGGCCACGAGGTGCCCTGCGTATTGCATCTCGGAATGTCATTGCAAATTTTCAAGGAAAAAAAAGGATGTTTAGGGGGCGAAAAGTAGTCTGAAAAAAATGACGTCATGGCCGATAAGTGTTATAATCGGGCGGAATTTGTATAGTGACCCTTGTTCAAATGCGATTTACTCACAATTTTCTGTGTAAACATATACCATACTTGGTATCATTCGAAAGGGCACTTCATTGCGGTCAGTTTGACACCATTGTCATCTGCACGCGATGTACTGCACGCATTAAAGGCGCTATTACGTAATGCATAGCAAATTCATCATTTTTGGCGATAACTTTGCGCTGACGTTATTAAAATTTCCCACATTTAGGAGACAGTTGTCACGTATATGGATACATGTGTCTGCCAAGTTTCAACGACGTAGGTATAAAGATCGCCATTTTAGAGCAAGTTGAAGTTATTTCGGAATTTTCTTGAAAATGGCGAATTTGGAGGGCAATTTTCGCAAATTTGGTCAGTGATAGGGTATATAATTTTGTATATGGTTGGAAAGGGCATATCCTCAAGTATCTAAATCCAAAAAAGGGTACGGGTCTGCCAAGCCATAATGGAGATACGGCCACAGAGAGAAAGCCAATTTCCAGAACTTTAGAGGGCGCTATTTATGTTTTGCAAAACCATTGGAGCGTGAAATTTGGCAGGGCTATGTGTATTTATGAGATTAAGATACTGTGAGATTTAAATACAAAACGGAATTTATATGAGAAAGTTATGGCAGTTTTAGATTATTTAGGGGTCAATTTCTCAAGAATTTGAGAGATTTTTGACGGAGTCGGTTTCAGATTTGAATTTTGACTATGAAGATGGCATTTTGAAGGTCAAGTTATACGTCGCAGAGGAAAGAACATTTCTAGACTATCTAAAGGAATTTGTTAGAAGTTTGTAGGATCTAGGATAGTGGAGATAGGAAGGAATGAAGAAAGGCCTTAAAATGGACCAGAAACGGACAAAATGGCGCCAGGATGGTTATGCATGAGTGATTTCGAAAATCGAAAAAGTAGGTGACCTTGATGAGATATCAGAGATGACGCCTGAGAAATTTGAAAGGAAAAGGATTTGAGGAAAGTACCTAACTAGGAATAACAAGCACTGCGTGCAAAACGAATGGGATTTCCGGACGATAAGGATAAGGATAAGGATAAGTATATTAATGGGGCAGAATGTGAACGAAAACAAGGCAATGACGAAGGTTCGTCATTGCAAAAACTGAAGATAAATAATATAAGAGAAAGACATAAATAGTGAGAGCAAACTAAGAGAGAGAAAAAGGATGGTATAAAGCATGTGGGAGAACCAGTGATTTAGATACAAATCAGGCCCGGCTCAATGTCAGTTTCATCTAAAGCTCACAGAAAGCCACGTAGCACTAACCTCTAGAATGATCTCTATACTACACTAAATGCAGACAGTCAAGGTAAATGAACTTTCATGGAGCTACAGGGTGTACATGTATTCCAAGAAAAGTGTAATGCATTTTATACTCCCACATGGTAGTTTCCACTTTAATTTCCAAATACCAAGAACCTCTTTTTTGTCATGCTTTCTTGATTCTAAATTTAATTTAATTTTGACAAGGCCATGAGAACAACTGAATGATGGTGTTGGTGATGTATCAACGAAAGTGGGAAACAAAAGACATCTATGAATAGTTTAAAAATAGAGGCTATAAGTAAAAAAATATATAAAACTTGAATATAAATAACATATTTTCCCTGAACAAGTTTCAAAGAAAGAGGAACCCCATATGATTGTCACTAATAAGTTGTAGATCCAAGCAGCCTTTAAACTTATTTTCAGTATGCATATCATTAAGAAACATAATGCAAAATATTAAATACAAAATACAAACTAACTAGGTCATTCCCCCCCCCCCCCCCGACAAAACAAAACAAAAAAAGTCAAATAATTGTGTTTAATTCCGCTAGAAGTGACTGTGGAAAGGAAGTTAATTCAAATGAAATAATTTCATTTTGCATGCCATTCGAGATTAGGAAGGAGGGGCAGGGGAGGGTAAAAAATACTTTTAGGTCAAAGTTTTGTCAAGAGTTGATATCTCAGGGGAAACATTTCCTAACTGGACTAACTCGGTCCATCTGTTCACCCTCACTTCCTTCCTCATGCCATCTTTGGCTGTAGAATTACACTTAGCCTGTCACCCCCCCCCCCAAAAAAAAGGGCATCTTTGAATAAAAACGTTTACGATTCAGGGCCTGATCATTATCTCATGGTCAGAGAACAACATCCAGAAACATCATACAAATTTAGTCCATGTGATCAGTCCTAAATGACAAACAGGGAAAAAATTATTCAAACAAATTTGGGGGCTACTTTTCAAGCTTGCTTGCATGAAAATACCATTATTTAATTTGTTTTGCATTGAACTTAACTTTCAGGGGCTATTTTGGGCGTTTCGGGGGCTACTTCGCCCCGAGCCCCCGTGTATTTTTTTCACTGCAGAACAACATCCAGAAACATCATACAAATTTATTCCATGTGATTTGTCCCAAATGACAAACATCTTCTTTTCAACATTTCATCCCAAATGATAATATCTTGATGTGCTCATGGACTTACAGTTTTCTCTCTAGTGGCAAAACTACACAGGAGCAAAAGACCTGTTTTCATCAGACCGAAGCTGCAAAATAACCCGTTATTTTAGCTACGCCGATCTCAAATTAGCCAGCTAATTTGTGTCCTCATCAGCCCGCAATTCAATTAGCGGGCTATTCGGTTAAGAAAATATCTCAGGAAATGTTGGTCTTATTTTACTGAAACAAACACGCCAAATATTTACCACACAAATCAAGCATGAACAATGTGAAATGTTTCTTTGTAAAAGTGATTAGAGAACCATACATTGTGGGTCCAATAATAAATATCATTTTTCTGTCTCTCATTTCAGTCCTGGGGCAGAGTTCATGGCTCAAACGGCGCCCAGCTGATCAAATCATGGCCAAATAGTGACAACTGAATCGACTGGGAGGGGCCAAAATCGTTTCCCCATATTTCCTATCGGCTGAAGTGACACAAAGAAACTTCTGGATTAACAGAGAATGAAACTTTCACAAAGGAAAATCTCAGGCTCCATTTTGAATGGTAATGTAAATAGCAGAAAGAAAAAAGCATTGATGCAAAAGAATGATACAAATATAACTGAATGTCAGCTCTGTAGTGGAATGTTTTAAATATCAAGTTCAATACTTCAAAATGACTTTTTTTCAATCCACATTGACACGCTTCCTTGCTGGATAATTTAAGTGATCCCCTTTCTCTTGCCCGAGTGGCAAATATAATGTCAAAGTTTAAAGTTCAAAGTTCAAAGTTTATTAACTCTATAAAAAAGAATGAACATGTCTTGCAAAGTAGACGTAATAAAGTTCTAGGAATTTTAGGCAATTTTAGGCAATTCATAATAAACAACCATTAAAGTCGAGTATGGTAAGAGAATTAGACTAATCAATTCGCTGAAATAAAATGTGCTGTTGAGCAAGGTTCCTACCTGGAAATGTTCTGCCATTTCATAAAATCTAAGATATTTGACAAATTTGATACTAGGGATTCACTATTAGAGCCCAAGGGTTCGTACTCTGTCTGGACCTTGTTGAGAATAATCTTGATTCATATGAAATTGGAAAGAGAGATCAAAACTCTTCACATCAATTCATAAATTCATGCTCACAGCAGTAGCATTGACCTCATGTTATTATACATGTATACCACAGAGGCACCATGCCAAGATTCATTACATTCCACTTAGAATCTTCCCTCACAAAAATGATTTCCATCTTCCAATTTTTTTGTTTTTCTCTAATTGCCAACTCCATCCATCCTTTACTATTGAATCCATATTGGCCGGAAGATTTAGGTGTATATAAATTTTCAAGGTTGAGGAAAAAGAGGCTTGCAATTTCACAATTTTAAAATGAACATTAGTGCATAAGTTTTTTTAGAAAGAGAGAAATACACAATATGCAAATACACACATTGACTGTAAAGTGTCATTATAAGAAACGTTAAATCGAAGATTGGACAAAAGGGCAATTTCTTTCCTGAATTTTATCTTTAAAAATGCTATAGGTTGAACTGTATGTTTACAAATATTTCCCCATGACTGGTGAAAAAAGGAAAGATTTTTCCAACTTCTCTACTTAGTAGCTACACATTAAAGGAAAGAAGTCTACTTTCAATTCGTCAAACATTAATTTGGATAGTCGAAATGCTGCCTGGTAAGAAGAATTGGTCTCTAAGAGGTAAGACCAAATGGAAATTAGACCAACTGACTATTAGCCTATATCGGTCATTAAACCAAATGATAAGTAGATGAAATGATTTTTAGACCATGTGGATAGTGGACCCCTAGACCGGCTGGGTGTAGACCAAATAAGAATAGACCAATTTGGTAGTAACCAAACTGGTTGTAGACCAAATGGCAATAATCCATTGGTAATACTAATGCACCTGTCAATTGTATGACCCACCCCATGAACCCCGGGGATGGTGCGTCACTTGTCTAATGTGCGTCAGATTTTACTATACCATGACGCACATATGCGGCAAAACTATGACGAACTTCAGGCTACCAATGACGGTACCTCGGTCAAAATTATGACGCACCAGTTGTTGATTTTGACTGTCATTTTGAATACACTGTACTTTATTCAGTGACGCACCTATGTAAAGTGACTGACATCGACACCCCCCACCGTCAATATTGTGACTGACCATAGGAGTAAAATGACGGTACCCTGAGTCACACCTTGATGGTAAATGACCCAACCATGACGCACCTTCCCCGGGGTCCATAGTGTGGGTCATACAATTGACACCTGCATAATGTTGTCCATAAACTCTTCTTCAATCCCTATTTCCATATAAAAACCCGTATGAACACATTACCCATATTTTTGTTGAGTAGGCATAGTTCTTCCCCCTCCCTCTCCCGAGACCGAAAAGGGTATGACATAGGTCCAATCCTCGCACCATCTGGTTTCAGCATCAAAATCAGGCCAAAATAACAAAATGGCTCAACAGATACCAGGGTAATTGTAGTAGAGTGATACCAAGACTTCTTGGTGATCCTATCTGAACTAAAAGCTTAAATTCAAATACTCCAATGCTCTGATAAATGGTGGTAAAAATGTACAAAGCTTACAAAAGTAAAGTTCAACCAAACCAGACACTTTTATACATTAATAATTATATGCCCCCCCCCCCTCCAATATAAGTCTGTGGATCGCAACAAAATTAAGCATTGTGATTATTATTTTAAGGTATGAAAATGCAACCATTTGCAAACTGTATGTGAATGTTAACGTTTTGTTATTGGTTTTGCCTATATGACTGAATTAAAGGAACAGGGCCAAATGTCATTTAGACAATTCTTTTGCAGTAGTCTATAAATAACTATATCATTCTCTATGACTAACATCTACATAGAATTCCAAACTCAGTGATAGGCTAATTACGGGGAAATTGGAAAAGGAAATCTGTCAAGATCAAAAGCCTTAAATTGTCTGTGAAACGTAACCTCCAACTTGTCAATTCTACATCTTATCATAAAAATTATCATAAAAACTAGTATCGCACAAGTGATACCCTCATCAATCCAGTTTTCTTGCTAAAGCTCCCAGACACAAAAGAAACAAGCACAGGATATCACGAACAGATAAATAAATAGGTCGATTTACACAGCCCAAACACGCTTTTGAAATATTGTCTGCCTTTACAGACTGCCATTTCAAGTACTAATGGAAAAAACAAATACAGAAAACCTTGTCGTTGGTGTTTGATAATTCTGATTTTTGGGTGAGAAGTGACTTGTTGCTCGAAATGCGGAGTCACGTGACCAAAAAGCAGAATCATTCACCATTGTTTCAAGACTGGGCATTTACACTGCAAAGATCTGTGAAATTTCTGCTGGAGTTTTAAGAAAAAAACACTCCAGAGGTGCTCTTTTAGATTTTGTTTTTTATTTGTGTTTGGCGGTAGTTGCGTAGCAACTTCGGAATGTGAGAAAAATGTTTCAAAATTGGCTTGCAGTATAAATGCAGCTAAAGACACCTTTATAATTTTTTCCATTAAATTGGTCACCGCAAGACTGTGGAGTCAAATTTTCCATAGCATGTGTCAACAATAACCAACACAAACAACCAGTAAAGGTACATGAAAAATTAAAAACTGAAATCTGAAATCCTCTTTATCCCTAAAATTTAACATCCTGTCTCCCATACCGGTACATAGAATATCATCATGTAATTTGCAGGCACTATTAATCATTTTTCTTCATCTGTAAAAAGACAAATCTTTGAAATCAGCCATCACATTCAAATGGGGAAAGATTCAAGGGAGTGAAGGGACATTATTTTAAGCCGAGGGATGAAATTTGGAAGGTAACCACTAATTGGCATCCCATAAGTTATGTTTCAATTTCCAGAAGAAATATGGATAATTCTACATATACAACATCAACAACCTTTCTTGAGTAATAATCAGATCATTTTGCAAAATTTCTAATCTATACACAGTGTCCGCTTGGTACATTTCACAATCTGCTATTTAACTACATGTACAAATTCAGCTACACCTGTACAGTAACTGGTCTCCATATATTGTATATCCTGTGGATTGAGTGTGGAGGTTGGATGATTTTGGAATATCTCATGGTCTTCGAGCCTTATTTCCTGATAGGAAGTCAGATTTGACCTATTTTGGGTGGGAACCATCTACATCAACCAGATGATTCGTTTGACAAATATAGAAGTGGGTTATGTAATGTACTAAGTGATAACACAGGCTTGAATAGTAGAGAGTCAATGTTATGAATCTGCAGAAAGGTTTATGCCTTTATGGCAGTGTAAACAAAATACTGTACTCTTTACAAGTACCATTTCATACCATGTAAAGGATACTTGTGAAAGCTGATTTATTGAATAGGAAATCGAAAACAATATCATTTAAAAACACACGGCTAGCTAGCTTCTAATGCTAGCAATAACCTTTGACCTTGAAATAGTCCCCCCCCCCCATGGTCCCTTTCCTGCTGAGAAAAGGGAGATGTTACAGAAAGATTTCCACTTGAAGAGGAAGTAAATATAGGGTGCAATTAGCCAGATACCATCACCCATTTCTATTAGATAACCTACTTCTTTTGAATTATTTATCCCTAAAAAGACCAGGCTCTGACCATGCTCTTACCATGCTTTGACCAAAGAAATCATTTCTGAAACCTAGTCAATATTTTGGACAAAAACAGTTTGGTGACAACACTATGCCTGTAGGCATCACAATTTTTCAAATTTTCTTTCTAATCATGTCTTGTCACTGACCAACTAATTTATGATCAAATGTTCTGATAGCTGGTCAGCTGAAAAATTCACAACGTTAAGAGTCTTGTAACTAGACTACACCTGCTAACAAGTTTGGTGCAACAAGTTCAGGGGGGACTTCCTATGAGTTGTCATGGTAACAGCAAGTGGGAAATTGACTTCTGATGGTACTGGTCACCAGACAGGAAGCGGTTTGAAGGTCAAACGTCCTACTCAATGACACAGAAGCAAGGTTCAGATGGCAGTCTGTTAACACTAAGTTAAGGTCATGGTTTTAGACTGTGAAGTTTAACCTTGTAGTTTAAATACGGACCGTGAGGATACATTCTTAATGCACTTTAAATTATGACAAAGTTTCCAACCACAACAAATTTTAAGGTGAGTGCGACATCTACGACCAGCGGGGGGTTCTCAATCGGAGCCATGTGTTTTGCGGACGCAGTTAACTTTCAGGTAATACCAGCTTGTGGTTAAAATCAATGTTTTTCCCTGGCTTGTAGGTAACTCTGAATAGTGAATACGCATTGTTTTGGGGTCCTGTGTGAACCCTCCTCATTGTTTATAACTTCAAGGTTTCGCTAACTTAACGTTTAAAAGTACAACGCTCACGTGTGAACATACATGTAGCTAGAGTCTGATGCTCCTGGTATAGAGTAGCAACCGCAAGTGACAGATTGAATCCAGCATGACGGCTCAAATGTACTTGACTTAAATATAAAACGATAATACCAGTCTACAGTCCTGGGCCCTGTATTACAAATCACAACTATGTACATAATAGATGGGAGACTGCAAACTTGTGATTGATTTAGGGACTTGATATTGATTCGGATCAATATCAACTCTTTGTAAGACAGGGCCCTGGACTAAAGATTTAATAATTAAAGTTAATTTGCTGATGAAACTCCTCATATCCGTATCATAATCTGTGTCTCTGACAAATAAACATCAGGAAATCCTTGTCAGATTCAGTGAAGATTTCACTCAACTTGTACACTTGACTAGCTGACTTGAGATGCCACATACTACTAACAAGAGTTTGTGTTGTTATTTCCCTTGGAAAGGTACAAATCAAATACATCTTTTAAAGCACAACTGCACTACCTATAGCTACTTGCGCCCTTTAATTAGCAAACAATGCCTAAGTGTTTACAGTTGGTCCCCATGGTCTCCTTTTTCTTATGTTAATTGAGAGCTGGTTTGATGAGATAACCACCTGTCAGTGACCATGCAGGGATGTCTAATCCCTCCTGGCCAAACTAGTGCAGATAGGCTTTAAGTGTAGTCTACTCTAGTTGAGTGCATACTACTGAATCTCACTGATATTTCTGAGGGAAAGTATGCCAAATTTATCAGTGATTACCAGTGAAAACTTTTACCTATTTAAGTTTATTTATGACAATAGTCAAACAATTGGTGACAATGTAGGAACAGATATAATAATAATAATAATAATAATACTCAGCTTTCATATGGCGTGAATTACAATTAAGTCTCTAAGCGCCTCCAAACTTGGAGATTATTACCCAGGCTTTAGATGTGCTGCCATTACTGCGCTCTAGTATTTCAAGGAATTAATTCCTGCCAGGTACCTGTTTACATCACCTGGGTTGAGTGTGGCAAAAGTAGATCAATGTCTTGATGAGCAAATATCTATCTCAACTGACGGAGTGACGAGCTTGAGGGTATGGATCAAGGTCCAGTCATTACCCTATAGATACTAGCCCACAGGTTGATCCTTGCTTCATTAGAGCCGTATATCCTGCCACAAGTCAGGTGTGAATTAAATGAGCTTGAAATCGCTCAATGAGACGAGACAAGCACTGACCTAAATCATTCAAAGTCCCATTTCACACATGGGAAGTTTTCACAGAATGAGCATTGCATAAAGAAACCTTTTCTGACCCCTATCCTAAATATCTACTTGCTTTGTAAACCTTTTCTTTTTAATAGCTTCATGATTTTCCTCTTCCTGAATTCACACCATAAAATTAAACTAATTTAATTACCATATAAATCTAAAGCTATACATGGGCCCGTTTGTTTGTATAGGCATATCCCCCCCCCCCCTTTATGTTGTAGTAAGTGATTTGTAATTTTTTTGTAGCATCTTTAATGTATTATGTTACAGGGTCAGCTAATCACAAGGCTTGTTCCTTTCTTGCTGTCCCTCTCATACTTAATCCAATGTAAACTTTGTTATTAATTTTTCTTGTGAATTTTACCCTTTGTATCATGTTGATTTATGAATGTTCGCATGTGTTTTCTGGATTTTTATGAGCAAATAAATTGAAATTGATTTACACATCCGTTAAAGGTACCATGTCCCATTTGCAGGCCAAAAAAATGAAAAAAGTTAAATTCCAACTGCATTTGAAAGATAATACTAATTTAGAACTTCCCTAAAAAAGGTGGGGCTTGAAAATGTCTTCAAGTGGGAAAATAACGACTATTAGTTGTCAAATCGACTTTAGGGCTATAGAGCCCAAAAGTAATAGTTTTGATTTTCAGACAATTGTACCGAATGGTCATACGTTTTATGCTGCGCAAAGATTCAATCAGTTTAATCTTGGCCATCACAAGAAGTGGGTTATTGATGTAGACAAATGCTCATGTACCCTTTACAACTCTTTTCATGTATGTTATTACCAAAGAAGAAAAAAAAGCCAGTCAGTCACTCAATAGTGTCTGTCAGTGAAGTCTAGCAAGTAAACGGTTTTCCTTGCATAATTTGAATATGAGGACACTGCTAACGTTTAAATTTCACAGATAGGACATACATGACATATTCATAATTCCTGCAAAGTTTTACAGCATTTGAGGTTTGCTGCAAAAGGGACATAGTACCTTTAACACTACTGAAAAAAAAAAAACCCAAAACATTAAAGTTTGCTCATACCAATTTTGTGGGACTTTTTGTGCAGTGCATGTGTTAGCAGGGAAGTGAGGAAAGTCAGATGAGCAAAAATTGGTATCTGACCAAAGTTTGCTTTTTCCGCTTACAGAAAATGAGTGAAACTTTGCGGCAGGCGTTAAAAAAAAAAACACACAGGAGGATTTTTTTTACTTCAATTTTTTCTGTACAGAATGTGAATACTGAAGGGCTTTCAGACAAAACGTCAAAGTTTCTATAACTGAATCAGTTTAAGTGTTTTCATCTGCCTGTGATGATTCATAGTCTTACCTATCTAGATACAGATTATTGTTGAGGGGTTGCAGAATGCAGAGTGTAAGCACAAATTGTAGGAAAACTGATTCATAACAGCAGGATGGTATGCATTTCCCAAATTCCTGCTTGATTTTAGGTCAAATGCAGAATTACAAAGCCAACGCTGCTATCCCAAGGTCATGTGACCGATCAGGTGACTAGATATTGTCCATCTTACTTCATTGCATGATAGGGATGTCTTGTGTACTTGATTTGCTAAAGACTGACCGCACAAGTTCAAGAGTAAGCTACACCTGGGATAAAACTCATTGGGAAGGTATGTTTTTACACTCTTTAAGGTTTCAAGTACATGTACTTTCCACCTGTAACTTGCAAAAATATAATATGTAAATAAAAATAAAAGTAAGGTTAAAGGAAATTAGCAAGCAAGATTGGTTGCTGAGAGCCATTATTGCTTGATTTACCAATAAAACGATCGCACGACTTTGACAGCGTAAGCTATAGGACCCACTTGTACCTGTACCTGGGATAAGACTAATTGGCAGTGCCTGTTTTTAAAGGCTGACCTACAATGTACCTTGTATATATATAAGATGAAGAAATCAAGTTATTTTGTTACCGTAAGAACATAAATTTGCAGAGTTTGCTGAGCGCCAGAAGATTGATTAAACTCACCTGTACTTTTACAGACTAAATGCCCCTATCAGCAAACAAGTCTACAGGTCATTTAGACTAACTGGTTATTAGACTAAATGAACAATAGACCAAATGGGTAGTAGACTAATTGGAGATTAGACCAAATAACTATTAGCCTTCATGGTTATTAGACCAAATGATAAGTAGACGGAGTGATCATTAGACCATGTGGATAGTAGATGAGCTGGGTGTGGACGATATGGGGATAGCCTAATTGGGTAGTACATTACATGTAGATTAACTTGTAATAGACCAAACAGCAATTTGCCATATTTGTATTCAGGACTGAGGGAGGATGTTGATACCAGAACAATGGGTGGGAACACATTTTGTGGTCCAGCAATAGAGGATTTCCTTCTAAAGATGGTATTTGTGTGTTTGAGGGTCATTTCGAAGGATGTGCACTACATGCAACTGCCATGACATATTTCAATGTATTTCCTAAATACACCACATCTGGCTAAACTGTGTCTCTATCCAAGATTTACTGGCTTGTTCATTAATAAGCCAGTTCACAGTTGCAGTCTGAGCATGAGCAGATAAAGGTCATTGCAGAACAAAATGTGAAATACACAGAGACAAAATACTGGATACGTGCTCATGAAAGTTATTCATGCACAAGCAGTGCACTTCATGATACACAGGTGGAATTATTCCTTGAAAAGGAGAAACAAAGGCTATTTATTATGTAGCACCTCCATCGCTGTACATGTAGGAGTGATTATTTCAAATTGTACAAAGTGGGACCTCTTCATGCTTTGAAGATCTGTGGATATTCGGGTCACTGCAGCTGTGTGCTAACCATGAAGTGGTCGATTGTTTGATAATGTAAGATATGAGCCAAAATAAAACATAAGCCTTTAATTAGTGTTTGTCTTGGAAATCACATTACTATTGGTAACAAACCGTAAACTGTTTTGAATCATGATCCTATTTCTGAAAATCATTAATCTAGAGCGATTCATTTGACCAAGCTTTGTAAAGATGTAAAAGGAAAATCAAACATTTTAAAAAATATAAAAACACTTACACAAAAAGCAATCATCAATTCTTACTTCAACACATATGCAACCAAACCAACAATCAACATAAAATAGCACCAAAAAAAGAAGTTTGAAAAGGATTTACTGATATGCTTATCTTAAAGAAACTCTTGAACACACTTGTTTTGTGCCAGAACACATTACGATGAAGAAAAGAAAGAGTTCTGCACCAAACAATGCTCAACGTAAATCAGACGTCAACTCAATGAAAAAAGGTATAATTGTTTCACTTCCAGAAGTTACTTTTCTGAAACAGAATGAAGAAACTACCTTGCAGAAATACAGACACATACATGTATACTGGGAAGGTGAAGTGATAAGTCTATAGAGTAACTGTTCAGTTTGCTTTACCAAAGACGGAAAGAGGAATGAGCTTGTAATTGTAAGTACTAGTGGTCATGTACTGTCCCAGCACCGGCCCCATCTAGAGGCAGTTCACTTATCTCTGAGGCCCGGGGGAGCACGTCCGCCCCCATTTCATCATCTTCAATGTTCTCTTTGGTTTCATTAACCTCTTTCCCTGAACCCGTCCCAAGCCCGTTCCCCAGGACGTTCTTCAATAGCTGCGCTTTGGGTCGGTCCACGTCTTGGATGATCTGTCGGTACCGCCTCGCTTCCTCCGCGTACTTCTTCGCATCGTTCAGAACATGCTCCGCCTTAAGGAAAATATCTTTCCTCCCGAGATCGTTCCGACTCTTATACCCATGCTTCCGGAGGAACTCCTCTCTCCCATCCACCTCCTCCCCCTCCATCTCATCCTCCGGTTCCTCCTCCTCCTCATCCTCATCACCCTGGTACCCCTCATCAACATCAAACTTATTTAACATCCCGTCCAAACGTTTTATTACCTCTTCCGCGTCCTCCTCCCAGAAGTTCTTCTTGGCGTACTGCAGCATCTTGTTTTCCATCTGGACGAGCTGATGGTACCTCTCCACGTCAGTCCGGGGGGTGAAATCAAAGGCGGGGTCTTTCATGCCCTTGTAGAAGGCTATGTTCTGCAGCATCACCTCGTCTTCAGGCTTGAGGATCAGGTATGAGAGAGCGTTCTTGACTGCATTCTGGACATCATCAACTGATGGAAAGAGAGAGATAACAGTAGAAATTAGCAAAGGGCTGACCTCCTTATCAACCTTGAAAGCCTCACTGTCCTACTTGTAGCTACGTGCTCCCTCTAAAGAAAACAATGCCTAATCGGTGACCATTGGTCCCCCATGATCTTCTTTTTCTTATGTTAATTGAGAGCTGAGTTGATGAGGTAGCCACCTATCAGTGACAACCATTTTAAAATTATATTTATAAGCAAATAATCTAGGTTTTCAAACATTCTTCAATTTCATTTCAATTAAGGCAAGACTGCACTTTTTTCGCACTTCTCTTCAGCTGAAATAATTTCAAGGGGAGTTTTGATAACGTGTGTGTAAAAGGTCAGTGAATTTCATTTTTGACTTATTTGCAAATGAAAATAATGCAGACGTGAAATTTGATTTTGGACTTTTTTACCAAAATAAAGAAAAAAGATAATTCATTCATTTTGAAGAGAGATACTGGTTTTAAATGTCTTATGGTAAAGTAAATAGCTTCATAGCTAGCTGGCTAAGCGTGGTGTGGCTTGAATGGACGTACTCTAGTGTTTGGTATTTTTCACTCTACTGATAGTGGTCAAACAATCACGAGCGCAAGATTTGTTGGTAAAAGTTTGAGGTCGGAGACACCGATGTTAATTTTCCCATTATTTTAAAATCATGACAGATCGTTTTGGAATGTGTGGGTACATGTTTTTGGAGTTCCGTTTTAAGCCTCTTTTCATGAACATGATTACAAGATACATGTATGTACAAATACGTGTATTTTCATAACGGTTAAACAAAACCACCAGTATAAAGTTAACGGTTAAACGTTGAGCAATAAACATAATGACTCAGACTAAGTAATATATTATTGTAAAGTAAATGATACATTGGCTTATCTTACCATTGTAATATGCAAACTGTAAGAAATGAAAGTGACTTGAAAGATAATCCTCCACTAGCTTGCTGTTGATTCGAGATAACCAGCTTTCACATTGGCTCTTGCAGTATAATGTGGATGCATAATGATCTGGAATGAGAACAAAATAAAAGAAAGTGAAAGTTATCCCACCGCTGCCATCAGTTTAAAAATCACATGGAATAAAAAGTAAATATAACCCCCCCCCCCCCCCCTAAAAAATCTGATTTATATGAGTACAATTTTTCTGGCATGCTAGCTCTAACATTGCAGTATAATTTGATGCATAACGATTTATAGTAAAAAAAAAATAATTAAAAAGCAGATTTATCCCACTGCTTAGAACTATCACATGGAAGTAGACAGTGGTTACCACGAATACAGATCTGAAAAGTACAATATTTCTGAAATACCAGCTCTAACATTGGCTCTTGCAGTACAATGTTCAATGCATATTGTCTAGAATAACAAACATCAACAAAAACAAGACACTTATCCCACCGCTGCCACCAGTTAAAAAAAATTCAAATGGAATAAACAGAAATTTACATAAAATAAAGTAATAAACATATGATAAGAACATCATTTCTTTAACAATACCAGCTCTAACTTTGGCCCATGGATGCAATATAATGTTGATGGGTAATGGTCTATAATCAAGGTAACTCAAGGTAACTTAATGAGAAACAAAATAAAAGGAAGCAAAATTTATCCACCAGCTGCCACCAGCTTAAAGGTAAAGACCAGTATTGGTAACGCCCCAATTTCAAAAAATGAAATGGAAGCTCTCATTACCAATCATGTGAAAGAATATGTTTTGACTAATACATGATGATAAAAAATTTGCCGGGAAACCGCCTACTAATTCATATATTTGGTAAATTCATCTCTCTCATGGTCGTGTGAGAGAGATAGGGTAGTCCCATATACATCTTTCTGTGTATAGTGCTTGTAACTTTACGAAGAATGGGCCAAATTTCTTATCATTTTGATGATTCCAGAACCTTGCAGATGCTAGATGCTAGATGATCAACCTTTTCTGATCGATTCCACAACGTTTCTTTCACAATGCAATCGCATGACCATTACTGGTCTTTACCTTTAAATATTTCACAAGGAAGTAAACAGAAATTTACATAAAATAAAGATCTGTAAATAAGGAAAAGTACTATATGTCTGAAACACCAGCTCTAACATTGGCTCTTGGGTGTATAATGAACTACATTAACAAACAATCAAACATCAACAGAAAAGGACATTTATCCCACTGCTGTCATAGGTGTAAAAATTATCAAATAGAAAGTAAACATTGATTATCACAAATAGAGATCTGATGGTACAATATCTCTATATATAACAAGCTAAAGTGTTGGCTCTTCCAACACAAAGTTGATACATAACTATTTAGAATAAAAAAACATCAACATCAAGAGACATTTATCCTACTGATGCCAACAGTGTAAAAAAATGGAAAGTCAACAGTGAACAGTAAATATGACAAAATAGATAACTTCTCACAAATCTAAAGTGACTTCGTAATAAAATGGTTAGCATGATAACTTTATGGATCAGACTCACGAGCACGAGCCACAGTCATCTTCTAAACATAGTATTCCCTTCCAATCTAAACCAGACAGAACATGAAAACCTGTCACAATAATATCAATATTAATCTTATTTGAGCATTAAGCTTTGCAACAGGTGTAGACTGATAGAACCGACACCAAAAACACGAACTGACCTACGACCTTTGCCACAGCTACAGTAGAATCCAGCTAGTTCACAGCATCAATAGACAGAAACAAGTACCAGGTACTGACAATTGTCATGATATATTATAAGAGACATTTGAAAGTTTCTTGCTTTATTCTGCTGTGCAAGGCAGAACATGTATTTTGAAGTGGGGTTATTGATTTGGCAAGTTCCATATTCATTACCTAAGAATATGATATGATCATGCATCGTTACCACTTACTAAACTTTACAATTCAGAATGTAATCTTTTAGGATACATACATGTATGAAGCTTTTGCGATTATCTAAAAACAAAACAATGTGAAGATGAAGATTTGACTTCTAGCCAAAATCTACTGGGACAAGAACCTGGAGTTTTTCTCTGAACACTCACTTTATCCAGTTTATCTTGTAGAGGAAATAGGAAGTAACACTTTCAAATCAAATTAGAGGAAGAGGGCAAAGAAATCAACCTGTTGAACATGCAGGCTACTAAGTTCTGACCTGGATCAGTTTGCCCTCTAGAAATATAACGATACTACAAGGTAAAGACTATCAAGGGGTGTATCTGTTTAGGCTCACTCGCATACTGTAAGGCACAGTACACATACAAATCAATGGCAAATATGGATGAGGAAAAGTTTCTGTGCATTTATTTTCAATTATAGTGTAAAATTTATGAAACATTAAGAAATGTGTATGTTTAATATGCAATTATATTTTGCTGAGGCAATAGTATTAGTTTTGTTTGTTTGTTTTATATTGTTTTATCTGGTTTTATGTTGATTTGTTCCTCTGTTTTGTTTTAGTTTAGTATGCCATTTCATTTCACTGAAGCAATAGTTTTGTTTGTTTGTTGTATACATTGTTTAATATTGCTTTGTTCCTTTGTTGTTGTTTTTTCTTGGGGGGTGGGGGTTGTTTGTTTTGTGATTTTCTTTTCTGAAGCTGGTTTACTGTGTCAGTATGGGTACGAGGCTAGGAAAGGTACCTATGCAGTTGCACAAAACTTGCTCCTGCGACGATTGCTCCATGTCAATTTATACTATTACCAAAGTCTAATCAACTTGGACCCTGGATCCAACACGATACAATGCACCTTACCCTAATCCTTTAACTATAGCTTAAATATGAAACGAAGCCTGGAACAATTATCTCTGGAGCAAATATAGGATCACCTGTCAATCATCTCAAAGCTTCTAGGGCAGGGAAAAAAATACACGGGGGCTCAGGGCAAATTAGACCCCGAAATGCCCAAAAGAGCCCCCGAAAGTCATAAAAGAGCTCCCATATTTTGCATAGAGTTCAATGCAAAACAAATTAAAGGATGTTATTTTCATGGAAGCGAGCTTGAAAAGTAGGCCCCGAAATTTTTAAAGTAATTTTTTCCCTGTTCTAGGGATTTTTATTGAGTGGAAAAAAACTGAGCCTGTGCATGCAGACTAGTTGCAGAGAGTAGGCCTACATAATATACTGATTGACCAAATATTGCAATAGAGAATTGTCACTGGGATTGTGAGGACTTGGCCTTGGTCACTCATTGGTAGGGGATACAGGGATGAGGGGGGGGGGGATTCAGGGAGGAAGGAATGGGAAGAAGTATGGAATGGGTTGGAGAGTGGATGGGGCTGGGGAATGGAGGGGTGGGGTGGGGTGTGTGAGGAAATGAAATGGTGGATGGAATGACAGAATTCAAGGAGGAGGAGGAATGAAGAATTGTAGTTGTGCAAAGTTGGTCTTGGTCACTGGTCCCGGGTTTCAGAGAGGACGGAATGGGAACAAGTATGAATGGGGTGGAGAATTGATAAGATGACCATGAAGGATGGAAAGAGGTAGGGGATGGAGTTGCTGTTTTCATGGAAAGAATTAAAATGCATATATAACCATAATTCTAGAAATGAATTGCAATGAAAAGAGCTACGAATAGTAACAGACATTGTCATGGAACAATTTCTGTTAACATTTAAAAAGAAAATGAAAAGCATTATGTCACTAAACATTACAGAAAGAGAGAAAGACCATTATGACAATTATGTCAAACACTAGAATAGTGCTTGATAAGTGAAAAGATGACAAATAACCAGTTCACAATCATGCACACATCACTAATCTGTATTTCCCTTTATCTTGGTGACAGGAGTCACAGGACATTACCGACCAATCACCATTCACCACCACCCTCCTCCACACCCCCAAACAAAATGGCTGATTAAATTTCTAATCAGCTTTAATAGCTCGATATTAAACAATTCCTGTAATTGTGGTTAGTAATTAGGGTCACAAACTGTATAGAATGGAATACATGTATATCCACCCCCCCCCCCCCCTCTCCCCCTGCCATGCCCTCCCTTCAAACATAGCAGCCACATAAAAATGTGGCTGTCATTAATAAGTTTGCATTGTTTGCTACTCTATCATTGTGGTTAGTAATTAGGACAGTTTGGAAGAAATTCCATTGCCAATTTAATCAACCCAACTTGTCAATGTCAATGTGTCCTTGATACTAATTGATAGGTCTCTGAAAATTGCAAAAAAAATTGCCCTCTCGTTAGAAACATTTGGTGCACAGTCTGAAAACTTCACTCCCTTTATAGACCTTAGATTGTGGGTTCCTTCTGTTTTGGAAGCCCCCTTTTCCTTTCTGTCTTTGGTTCTTTCTTTTTTACTCTTTCCCTCTGAACATTTCCATATCTTTCTTTTCCCATTTTCTGTGCCTCTTTGGTTGCGTTTATCTAGCAAATTTTTGGCTAGAATCAGGTTTCTCAAACGTCTTTCAGGCAAATTTAGAAGGGATATTTTAGAAACAAGACCAAGATTTTTCATGATGTTTTCTCGATCAAATATTCCGCTAATTGCAAGTGCAGGCTGATGAAAACGCAAATTATCTGGTTAATTTTCGATCGGGATAATTAAAATAATGGATTATTTGGGAAAGTCAAGCTGATGATGACAGGCCTTCTCTCTCTCTCTCTCTCTCTTTCAATAGCCGATCATGACTAGACAAGCGCAATGTGGAAGTAATTAAATCAATACAGACTAATCAGTCACTTTTATGAATCAATGTGGGCAAATTATGGGCATGTTCACATCAGGATAAACCTTACTCTACTCTCCCCGTTTTCTTAAATAAACTTTAAAATGCTTACAAAGGAAGTGGTTCAATCCGGTAACTTTGTCTCAAATAATAGTTGTGGACTGATGAAGACGCAAATTAACTGGTTAGTTTGCGATCGGGATAGTTAAAAGGGTGGGTTATTTGGCAAACTCGAGCTGATGAGGAAGGTCTATTGTCTAGATAGTGACTCAATTCAGTAATCAACTTGCACAACCCTTGAACTCAAGTCAGATAAGAAAAACTAGCTAGCTTCCTGGAAATGACCTCTTTAGCCTACAAGTTCTATTTTAGTTTCTATGAAATGTGACAGTGGATTGAATGATAAAAACTCTGGTCTTCAACCTCCAATTACACTCGAAATAAGATATAAGGTGAAGGTTTTCAAAGAAAGCACACAAAAGAACTTGCTGAGGGATATAAAGATCTTTTTTTTAAATATAAAAAAAATAGAACAAAGCATAAATATACCAGTAGGCCTAGTCCATATAATTGCAAATCTCAACAATGTCATGCCAATTAATTGTGTAAGAATAAGGACATCATCTTCAAATCACATTTTACTTTTACATAAAATAAACAATTATTTTTGCCAAAACAAATATTGAATATAATACCAAAATAAACTGACTGATGTAAATGGATCTAGTATCATAATCATACATCTACAGTACATGACCAGTTAATTTTATTTGTAGGTAAATTGGATTTCTGGACCAAAAACAGTAGATGATGAATCACATACATGTAGGACTACTACATGCACACTGTTTATCCATAATAACTTACTATGAAAGGGTCTTTAAAAAGAAATTCAGTGAAGCAACGTTAAACTTGTTACAAGTTGTAGTACGCCAAAACATACATCCAATACAGATTCTAATTGGTCCAGCGCTTTGAAATGCACTTGTCCTTGGGAAGTTAATATGCAACATACACCACATATTTGAAAGGATATGGCTATTACATCTCCACACCATACCATGGAGTTTGACCAAAGGCTGACCCCCATGGCCATAGCACTAGAGCTCATTCAGACCAGAGAAACTTAAAACTTGTGTAAGGAAACGTCATGAATATAATCGTTGTATCTATAGCAGAACGGGCAGCCAAACATTAGAGAGCACTCATCATATGCCCTGCCCAGTTTTATACGATGTACGCCTTTTTTGTGTGGATACTAAGCATAAAGCTCCCCAGGAAGTGGAGAATGTGCATACATTTGTGTGCGGGTAAGCCTGAATCTGATGACCGGGGAAATAATATATACTGCACCTAGAAACAAAGTATTAGGCCCGTTATGAATGTGATCTATCATTATTATATGTTCACATGATTTTTTATTTCAAGTTTTAATTTTAAATGATGCTTAAACATACATTTTCACGATACACTGTTTTGTTATATGATATGCAGAGACTCGAGACCAGAATAAATTCACTTTTAGTAAAGGCTTGGCTAATTTTCTTATACTTTATAGCTATAATGAAGTTTGGTTATGAACTGAAGCCTGAAGGAGACCCAGCTGGGAGCACCCTCTGCGTGTGAGCAAGGTTACATACAGGTGCATTAATGGGTGGGACTGGAGTAAAATACATTTGTGCTTATATGGGTATATATGACAGTTGCAGAGAGCAAATTGAATTGAGAAGGGATCAATGAGGTCATGATGGACTACTGTCAAGGAACATAAAAAGAAAAGAACAGACAAACCAAAACCAGGCTGACTTGATATGGACTTAAAGCAGAGAAAAAATTATTTCTAGTTTTACACAACAGTGACGTCACAAATGTCGGCAGTTTTCAGAGAACTATCTTACCCTTTTAAAATTGATAATAATTGTTACTTTGAGCGTTTCCATGCAAGGAATTCTGATTGATCTTGTTTAATATGCATTGAAACAAATTAAATCAACATTTAAAATCTACTAAAAGTGCAATTTCATTTCAAGTTGATCATCTTTACCCAAGCATTTGTAAGGGTAGAAAATATAAATACACTACAGAGCACCTCCTTTCTATTTTTGAACATTCTGGATAAGAAACAAGGAATCAATTCTATTTGGCCTACCAAGTAGGAGAAAGGGAGAAAGGAAGAAAGGGAGAAAGGGAGAAAGGAAGAAAGGGAGAAAGGAAGAAAGGAAGGAAGAAAGAAAGAAAGAATGTGACAAAATAAATAGAGGCCTGCTCATGGAGAGAAAGAGATACGATAGACAGAAGGAGAGACTAAGAGAAAAAATGATTGAAATTTGTTTTAAATATGTAGACATGAAAACGTCTAATACTCACAATAGGTAATAAAATACAGTACAAATGTACAATAAAACACACAATTAACCCCTACATTTGTAAAGAATGACAATAATATTTGTACTTACATGCAATTGCTTCATAAAGATCCATGAATTCACGATTATCATATTTTCCTTCACAAAGCGCTCTACATTGGGTATCAGCTTTCCAGTATTCAGTGAGTGCTAGTTCCATGCTTTTTATTACTTCATGCCACTTCTCATCGTGATGGGCTTCATAACCCTCTAAAAAGTATTTCTGTCAAGTAAACAAAAAACAAAATAACTTATTATTATTATCATTATTCATCTAGGTTTACATTGCACATATGACAGGCTAAAAATGATAAGAAGCTGACCTGTGTTGTTCCACTTCATTTCATAAAATTACATTTGGTGCTGATTATGTGATTGCAGTCTTCATATAAATTTGGAATAAGAGGGCATTTCAATATTTCATTCATGAGGTACACTCTATTTCTACATTTATAAATGGAATTTTAAAAAGCTCATGGATCATATTCACCCTTACATTACATGCTTTAATACCAGAACTCAAACAAGCCATATTTTGTCCTCTTCAGCCAGTAAAAGCACACTTTGAAGTCTAAACACATGAAAATTATCCTGTGTCTATTCCTCTTTTTAGATTTCTTAAAGTCTGAAAACCTGATGAAAAGTAACTTGCTTTCAATGATCATCAAAACATTAAATTCACATTGCGAATAAACCAGACAACGTTTGCACAAGGCTCATCCAACATAGCAACAAGTGAAGTATGCAGTCTGGATTCAAAGTATTGTACTCTATTCATTAATAACAGGTTAATGGAATATTTTGCCACTAGATCCCCCAGGAAAGAAACATTCATGAATTTGAAAATGTTAGTAAACTGGGCGATTCTCTAAATAAGAATGAACTTGAAAAGGAAAGGCTCATGAAAGAAACAGTCCTAAATTTGAATGTAATTAAACCAATCCATTCTCTTATTACCGGTAAGATATGAACGTGAAAAGGAAAGGCTCAAGCAAGAAACATCCATAAATTTTAATGTAAGTAAACCAATTCATTCTCTAATTAAGATATGAACTTACATGATGCCATTTTTCTTCTAAGTTGAAAAGTTGACTATCATCTATTCCATGCATGTTCCTATAATAATCCAGATTGTTCTGCATAACATCATCATCATTATGCCATTGAAGATAAGTATATGCTGCTGCAACAGCCTGCTCATATAGACCACTCTGAGGAGAAAAAGTGAGAAAAAAACATTGTTTATAAAGTAATAAAAAATACATCTAGTGAAAAATACACTACTTCTACTTTAAATACCTACTAAGGGATGCACAAGGAAGAAAATGAACTGCAGTTGAATGCAATGTCCTATTACTCCTACCAGTGAGTCCAACTTCCTTACAAAAATAAAAATTCATACCACTGCCTGCAAGCAACTTCATATGATTAACAGCAACTTCTCTGTTTGTGATTTTTTACCAATGGTGAAGTGAAAATTGCAAATTCCTTCATTACATTGATACGTTCCTATGATGTCCTATACAAATAAATTATCTCCCCTTTCTTTAATTTGTTTTCCTTCATTTTCCAATAGCCCATATCAACTAATTAATGTGCAATTTCAGGGAACATAGACACAATTATATTTCCTTCATGTCATGTCTTTCATTTCCTGCTAAAACATGAGATATCCTCATGATTAATCTTCTCTCCTCTCTCCCCCTCCCCCTCCCCCTCCCACACCCCCTCCCCCTCCTCCCTCCTACCTTCCCTCCCTCCCACTCCCTCCCCCTCCCCTCCCTCCTTCCTCCTCCACTCCTCCCTCCTCCCTCCTCCATCCAAAAATAAAACTGATCACAACTCTGACTCTAGTGTATTCATTTCCCACTGGTTTGAAGAGAATAGTGATGACCATGGCATAGATGCAGGGTCGTGTGATCATATCCTGAAATATATCAGGGCCAAGTCCCTGAAGATATAATGCTGCCCTCTACTCTCCATCCCCATATCCCATTCACCTTGGTAGGTTCAAGGTTCAAGATCAAAGGTCAAGATTCAAGATCAGAGGTCAAATGACAACTGCACAACTCTGACCCCTGTCTATCATCAGTGATACTTTCAAAGACCCATGTTAGAAATCTGTTCATACTTCTGTATTGGACAACTGGACAACTGGACTATTATATTATAGTGGATGTATTAATTCTCCTGCTACTGCTAGGCTGCTGAAGTTATTTATTCTTCTGGTTTCATTTTTTTTTAATTCTATGATATGAGAATTACAGAAAGGACATGTATATATAGACATTAGCTTACCATCATTCATTGATTAATTAATGTAAAATCTCTGCTTGTTGGGAAACTTTCATTTGAGAGCCAGATCTTTAGGAGGGTGTTTATTTATTCTTTTATTATTTTAGTGATAGGGATATTATAGTATTTCTATCAAGTTACATGTGTGATACATTTCTTATTCTCAGGAGTTCTCAGCCTACAGATGATTTCATAATTACCATTTAAAAATCAAATAAAAACAATACAAGGATTTTATCATTTCATCTTGATCCATTGCAAAATCCATCTTAAGTTTACTGATTTTAATATGACAACTTTTTTTTACAGATTGAACATAATTATTAAATGATTACAAATTCTGCACAATGTACATTCATCATGGTTATTTCATAGCATATGGTCATTTTCACGGTAAAGGGTGTAACTTTGAAATTTTGACATTTTTTTCTCTAGTGATCTCATAAAGCTACAGAATTCAAAGATATTTTGGCATATGAGTAACCTACTTGGGTGCTACCTTGGGTAGCATAAACTTCTTCAGGGATTACTTCGTTAAATTTTGGCAGGCACATAAGTACCCCAAATGTGACCCTTTTGATGTACACAAAATACATAGACATTTTTGTAAAGCCCTGCATTTTTTTCAGGAACAGCGAGGATTGTTTTTGTTATGCAGAATGTGAAGTTAGATGTTTAATAAAAAGTGCCAAAGAAGTTGTAACTGTAACTGCTCTTCTATTTTTGAGAACAGAGAGTTGTTATTTGTCGTTTCGGAGACTTCATTTTCCGTTAACAATAGTTAACAAACTTCATAGCAAGAGCTCTGGTTTGGAAAGTGCTTTCTACCATTTCATTTGTTCTTGATATAACACTTGATATCTATACTTCCAACTAATGACAAAATTTGTCTGATCATGTTGCTTGTAAGAATTTTTTAAAAGCTTGACTGAGTCGCGCCATTTTTCCGTTAGCTGAATTGAAGCCTCCGAAACAAACTATTCAGACAGCTTGTACAAATATGAATATAGGAACTTATCCAATCATTATATCAAAATGTAGCATTAGGACCCCTAAATCACTTGTCAAAAAATAGCTGAGATATTCCCCACTGTTAAAGAATAACAGACAATACAAACTTTCCGTTAGCACTTGAAGCCTCCGAAACAATTGAAGCCTCCGAAACAGCAAAAAGATTATTTTTCATTTTTTAAATACCTAGACCGATGTGTTTCATGTTAAATCTGCATGGCAATCATAGGTTAGGATGTGCAGGCTCCCTTGAAGTTGAAAGTAAATAGATATCCAGTTAATTCTTTTCAAGACTTACTAATAACCAAAAAAACTTGTTTCGGAGGCTTCAAACTGTAGTTAACACCATATTTTTGGCTATTGTGGTTTTATAGATAGGGGATTGTTTACAGTTTTCCTATTGAATGTTTGGTTTTGGTCTATTAAAGGACAGGAATGTGTTAGATGTTATTGGCTTTTTATATTTTTAATGATTTACAAATAGTCAGTATTTCAGAAAGAAATTTTACACCAGTACTAGGAGTATTCACCTGTTTCAAACCTTGATAGTGTAAGAATCATTCACCAAATAATAAAAAAGTTTATACATATAAATCTTCCAAGCTTTATGAATATTTTAATATATAAAATATTAAAATGAATCACTATATTTTCCCAAATTATAAGACATCCATACTATTTATCCAATTTGTTTCGGAGGCTTCATTTAGTGTTAACAACATGTATCATGGTCTCTGCCAACCCCTTAGGATCAAATGGCACAGGCCATGCCATCCAAAGACCATTTGTAACAGTAGGAGAGAAATTTGGTGGGCAAAGAACCCTCTAGAAATGTTTGGGAAGCAGTGTGTACAACCCCTTTTAAGACAATGGAATAATAATAATAATATTTGGTTCTTGTGTAGCACATATTGAACGTCTCTATGCGCTTCCAAATTTGGAAATTATTAACCCGGCTTTAGCATGGCTTCCATTACGGCGCTTAAGCATTTCAAGGAATTAATTCCTGCCAGGTACCCAATTTACCTCACCTGGGTCGAGTGTGGCAAATGTAGATTAGTGTCTTGCCAAAGGACATTAGTGCCGCGGCAGGACTCGAACTGCGGACCTTGTCCACGACAACAGACCATGAAGATCATGAAGATATTGACAAGGTTACAGCAACATGTGCTAGCAACATCTGATACTAGATAGCATCTCTTCCAGACAGGCATGAACACTACAGACAGTTCTCTCATTTCCTTACTGTTATCCACAAGAATATAGAGGTAAGAACTGTATATTTTGTCCTTAAATTACTTAACTTGTACTTTTTTTTTAATGGGTCATTGTAATGGAACTGATGTGTGAAAGTCACTAAAAATATAGTGAGGCCTAGTTACGATCTGTATTGTACATTGTACATGTACCTTTATCATACTCAATGTTTGTGGTTTTAAAGGTCGGTGACATCCAAATATAGTTTGATTCCTGTTGATGTGCAGCCTAGAAAAATGCTCCAAATCTCATTCACCTTGTGACATCATCTGTAAATCATTAGTGAGCTAACAAGAGACAGTGGTATGTATAATAGCTTAACCAGAGCTGATCACCTGTTTACCATAGACCATACAATACCAACATATGAGTTGCTATGTCAGAAGTGGTGTAGCATCACCAGGAAAAGAAAGGTAACGTGGAGGTATTTGTGAGCATGTGCTGAGCTGGAGAAAGTTACATAACAATTTCTCTTGTTAGCTCACTAATGATTAACAGATAGATGAATGAAATCTGGAGCATTTATTTAGGGTGGAGCTTAGCAGGTCTGAGAAAATTATTGTAAAATATTTAAAAATCTATGAAATATATTTATAACAAATTATGAGTTGTATGCAGCCCTGCACATAAACATGAATCAACTTATATTTGGATGTCACCTGACCTTTAAGGTTTGCCTCAGTACCAAATGTTTAAATTATAGACTCCTGATATACATGTGTGTACACAAACAGGTCTATGGCTATGCTCAATGGTAAACCAGTAATAAGGAATGAAATCCTTGTACAAATTACAATTTTGAACAGGTTATTCCTGCAAATCCATGGTCAAAACAGATAAAAACAAGTCTGTCATTAATTAGTACTTAAAGGTTTGTGTAATGTACACATTAAGCATCCTTAGTGATGGTGCCCGTATAGACTACTAAACTAATTCTTAAACAACACATGGATAAATAATAAATTATTATGTGATGCACATGCAAATATACATTCAAGATGTACTTCTAAAATCAAACAAAATGATTGTTTTTTAGTGTCCAAGCTCAGATATATGTATTAACATTGTTCTGTGCAGTACAAACTGCTAATTTCCTATTTTCTTCTCCAATTGCAGGATCAATGTGAGCGATTATGTGGTCATATATTTTGATGCACCTTCATTTTAATAGCAGCAGGACTACAAATGGGGTGGTTTTCATGGCTCTTGTAAGTATTACCCATGTTAGATTCGGATTATTAAAAAAACATTAACAGGATCAACTTTCTTTATTTGAGGAATACATAGACAATAAGATCTTTCTAAAATATATATGAGCAGATGTTGTGGTACTGAACAAAGTTAACAGGGTGAATGAAATCAAATAAGGGACTGTGAGATATTTCAAGGAAGTGAAATGGATTCTGAAAGCTGTTTTTCTGTGTTTTAATGAAAGTTTGTATTTGCTACATATTCTTATTTTGCTACTAGGTAAAAGCTGTGATTGATGACAATGTCAAAGTCAAATTCATGCGCCGGAACAGCAATGGTCTGTATGAATTTACAGAGGACTGTGAAGCCCATCAGCCTAAAAAAGATGTAATACAGAAGATGACTCTACCAACCAGGACCCCTACCCCAGCCGGCAGAGCTTACCTTTATAATTTTTAAGAAGGAGAACTGGACATGTTGGCAGATAAATTTCTTTGAAATAAGAAGTAGAACACAATTGTGTTCCAGGACAAAAACCTGTAAATACTTACTATGCTATTGGTTTCAAAAATATGAATGTCAGTGTAAATGTTATAACACATACAAAAACAAGTTTGTGGAAGCCACTGTGCGGAAATTTAATTCTTTGCACTAAGAATAAATGACGACAAAGACGCAAGTGAAGGGTAATGATACATTGCTATGAATTAACATAAATGGTTTCTATGTGAACAATTTTTTTAAGTACTTTACTTTCAGTTCAACATTTTATTGAATCTTCAAAAGTAAGGTTAAATTTCGCTTTGTATATTGCCTTTGTAGTTGACAATATAGTGTGTTAACATGTTTGAAGCCTCCGAAACACTACTTTGAACTGATCCTATACATGTATATGTTTCCTGAATGTTTCAACTTTGATATGAGAAAAGTGATTTCCTTGGAAATTACATACTTGACAATATATTTCCCTGAGTATCAGCACAGATTTGAAATCCTCATGGATGCTATTAAGTGACTTTGCAATGTTTGCGTACTGAACAAAAAACTCATCGTATTAAGTAAAGATAATTTGTAACATACATGTACCGTACTTTATATTAACAAGTATTTTTACTCTGTAAACAAATGTTTTAGGTGTTATATTAGTAATTTAACATATCATTAACAGTTTAAGTTGAATTTTTCTTAATATGTTACCTAAGTAATGGACAACATTTTATGTTAACATGATTGAAGCCTCCGAAACAGGCATTTTGTTAACCTGAAGCCTCCGAAACACACACATGAGAAATTTTCAACTTCCTCATTTGAAATGCGATTTCTTTGGAATTTGCATGGTAATTAGCCTTCACTGAATGGTATTTGTACAATAATTTGTATTTTGCTCCCCCTCTTGGAAGATAGGTAAATTTGAAAAATTAAATGTCAAAGTCATATTTTATCTTGAATTTGACAAACGCATTGAATTTTTTTAAAGACCAAATAAGTTTGACCAAAAAAGCTTTATAAGCCTTTAAGTACATTAGAATAGCAAATGAAAAATTGCAATTGAATTATGTTTGGAGAACAAATGTTGTCATTTAAGTTGATAGAATTAAAATGTTGTTTTTGTTCAAATTTATCATATTTGTCACAGTTGTTCATTATTTTTCCAGGTTTCTCATGTAGTTTAAGCTCCAGAACCAAAAAAAATCCATAATTTAGACACTTGTAGTACTAATTTTAGTAGAAATGATTATGAAAACATACTTTGAAATTTTGACCCTGTTTGAGAAAAGTTACACCCTTTACTGTGAAAATGACCATATATCTCTGAATTTATTTATGACACTGCCAGAGTGACTCCAGCAATTTCCCGAAATCTCTCAATTTCTTTTCTCAATGAACATGGACAACAGACTTGACACCTGCAAATGGATCCTCCTGTGACCTTTGACCTGAAAGGTCATTGGGTGTGTTTTGGGAGTAGACACACTTTTGTTTCGCAACCTGTCTGGCTTTCCGGCCCTTTTCCACTGCAAGTCTGTTGCAACACTGATGGGGATTAAACAAGATCGAAAATCCTGTCACGACATCCGCCTCCAAATTCTGAAATGAAGCTGAAGCCATTTCTTGAGGTGGTAATAGTAGTGGTGTTTATTTTACCTGACTTCTAAGAAAGCTTGTTAGGAAGCAACCATTCTACAGAAAGAAACTGATGAATTCTGACATTTCTTTTATTCATTGAGTGTTCCATCTTAGAGATAATTGAATAAATGATGTGTCATGTACATGTACATGTAGTTTGCAAATATGATAACAAATGTGATGATTTTGAAAACAATATTTGGGGGAACTTTGGGGAAGATCAATTTCATGACTGAATCATCATCTTTATAGTAATCATCATCATGGCACATCAATCATTCTCCTCTTTGTCATCATCATCCCCATCAACAAATCGTAATCATCATCATTGATCATTATCTCCCCCATTAACATCAATATCACCATTACCATCTTTCTCATCATCTTCATTATCATCAATCCATCATCACTACAATCATCATCACCATCAACATCCTAATCTCATGACCACCACCATGATCACCCTATCAGCACCATCACTGCAATTATTGCAATCATATTCATTAGCATCATCAGTTCATTATCACAATTACAAGATTGCTAATCCATCTTCATCAATGATTACACAAAACGATCATCACCATGGTTACAATCCCTACCATTATCGGTATCAACTATCATCTCCATGATCACACCACCACCACCTGCATCATCATTATCAAGATCATCCCCATCATCATCAACACTATTATCAAAATCAATTCATCACAATCTTAATTTCCATACTCAAACTCAAACTCAAAATTATCATCATTATAAATATATTTTTCTTCATCATCCATCCATCCATGTGTATCTTTAGTTAAAAGGACTTCTTCAGATAAATAATCATTCACAATCAAATAAATAATAATAATAATAATGAACATTTGTATAGCGCCTTTTCTACAAGTAGATACAAAGCGCTTACAAGGAACCTTTATATCATTACAAAATGCACGGAGAGCAAATAATAAGTATATTCAATTGACAGTTTTTTTTCAGTACAAGCGTTTGTAATTTTTATTACACATGCATTGCCCAAAACATTTGTATTGTTAAAAGGCTTTCTAGGGATTAAACGAAATGGAATTCATAATTTAGTAATATGAATTGTATAAATGATTACAATTCAGAAAATTGATAATGGCCGAAACATATGGGGCAATGTGTGCAGCGCTTTATAACTAAATATACTCATTGTCATCATCACCATCCCATCACCAGTTCACCAGTAATCCACCACCAATCCACCATCATCATCGACACCATCACCATCATCTTCATCATCATCACCATCATTATCATCACCATCACCATCACCATCATCATCATCATCATCACCATCATCGTCACCATTACCATCATCATCATCACCATCACCATCATCATCACCATCACCATCATCGTCACCATCACCATCACCATCATCATCATCATCATCACTATCATCACCATCATCACCATCACCATCGATCATCATCATCATCATTACCACCACCAGTCCACTACCACCATTGACAACCATTACCATCATCATCAAGCCTATTACCACCATCACGGTTAGCATCATCTCCATCACAAAATTCAGAATTACTCTTCATCATCCCTTACTGTCTTCACCACCACCACCCTCATGCACCATCCTCAACACCATCACCAGCATCACCATCACCATCATCATCATCACCATCATCACCATCACCACCATCACCATCATCAACATCATCATCACCATCATCACCATCATCATCATCACCATCATCACCATCATCATCACCATCACCGACATCATCACCATCATCATCATCATCATCACCATCATCACCATTACAACCATCACCATCGCCACCACCATCATCATTACCATCACCACCACCATCACCATCATCACCATCATCATCATCATCATCATCATCATAACTAACATCCCATAATAACCACCACCATCTCTGGTTTAACCAACATGACCAATGTCACCAGCAAATGACCAGTGTCAACATATACTGACATAGCAACTCCACAGTCTCCATCTCCACTCATCCCTATATCATCTTTTTACATTACAAACATGTAAGTGAACTTGTCTTGAATATTGCAAAGAAGCTAGTATACTCACTTTGTAATATGCGAACTGGAGGTAGCTGTACGGTGTCATACTCAAAAACTTATCAGTAACTGCATCATCTATTCTTTCACTCCGACCTCCCAACTTCTTGAGCTTGCACCTGCGAGTACAATCTGCCTTTTTAAAAACTGCTTCAAATACTTTTAATTCCGAAAGCGTGTCTTTGCCCGATGACGAAATATGTGAGACATTTTGACACGTTAGTCTGCACTCTGTTAGACTGGCTCGAAAATAGTCAAATTCTTGAAGAGCTCTCTCAAAAAAGAATATTGTAGACGCCCAATCCTCGTTTGTGTAGGATTGCATACCGCTTTGGTAGAGTTCGTCATACGTAACTTCTTGATCCAAAAACGAGTCCCCGAGATGTGCGTATAATTGCGAATCCACTGATCGCCATAACTGATAGTTTATGAATATGAAAGCAAAAAGCGACGTGATTGATATGATCTGAGCCATGATGTAACTCAGGTGCAATGGTTCCTTGAGCAAATAATGGCAAGAAACAAGGCAAAATGCTGTCCACGAAATAAAATGAGCTTACAGCATAGCTCCGATTGTGGTATCTCGCTCCAGCAGTAGAAGTGACACGATGACTTAGCTTGTGAACGGAATGGTCTGAGTAACTTCCCCGGCTCCGCTGGCTTGGCCTTGTCTAATGCGCTAGTATTGCCGCGGCAATCTAAAACATGCACGTAACCACGAAATCAGGAGAGAAAGTTGTTGACGTAGCAGTGATTGAATCTAGGCTTGTGCGCCAGTCTGTTAAGGTAAATTTAATCGCGGTGATGCATGGTGTTGAACTCGGATGATGATGATGATAATGATGATGGTGATGGTGGTGGTGATGATGATGGTGATGATGGTGATGATGGTGGTGATGATGATGATGGTGATGATGATGATGATGATGATGGTGATGATGATGATGGTGGTGATGATAATGATGATGGTGATGGTGGTGGTGATGATGGTGGTGATGATAATGATGTCTGATGATGGTGATGATCGATTGTGGTGATGATGATGGTGATGATGATGATGATGATGATGATAATGATGATGGTGATGGTGGTGATGATGATGATGGTGATGATGGTGGTGATGATGATAATGGTGATGATGATGATGATGATGGTGATGATGATGGTACGTGGTGATGGTGATGATGATGATGATGATGGTGTTGATGGTGGTGTTGATGGCGATGATGGTGGTGATGATGATGGTGATGGTGATGGTGGTCAGATGGTGATGGTGGTGTTGGTGATGGTGGTGATGGTGGTGATGATGTTAATGATGGTAGTGATGATGGTGGTGATGATGATGGTGTTGATGGTGGTCATATGGAAAACTTACGCGCATCTGCTCTGCGCCTCGTCGCTTATCCTGTTAAGCACGGGGAACGTACACCAAAAAAGCCATGTTTTGATATAATTGCTGGTATTACGGGAAAATGGAATTTTTAAAAAAAAATCTTCGGACGGTTTCTTATAATTTGAAATGTCGTCTTAAAAATGATACTAAATTTGGGATTATTCTTTCAGGGGAAACGGTGGCACTTTTCCCCTAAAAGTTTTGACTTTTTCAGCCTGCCTATGGAGATTGCACTGTTTTTCCCCTTTTTTGTCGGGTTTCGCTCAGTCAACCAGTCAGCAAATCTTACACGAGTGACGTATAAAAAATCTTCGGACGGATTCAGAAACCTTGACATCCCACCTTTACGTTGGTATAACGATTGTTTTCATTTGTGGAGGGGAAACGGTGGCAATTTTCCAACAAATAAAAGGTAGCTTTTCATAGTAAACCAAGGTGACTGGGATAGTGTAGCGCTATAGCTACTCACAACGAGTGCGCCCGTACCATAGAGATATATACTACTAACAAGTATATATCTCTATGGCCCGTACCGTACAAACAATGCACAGTTATAGCTTCCGTGCAATCGCTGTAGAGGTCAGTGTGTGTATTTAACGCAGTGCGTACAGAGTGTGTGCGTTGCGCTCAAAATCTCGGAGACCGCATTACGCGCATCATGTCTATACATGCGCACCCGAATGGGTCATTGCACTCCAACTAGAGGGAAGTCAGTATAATCATTGGCAAAGGGAATGAGTTCGATTTCGTCTACGGTGTAATGGCAAGCCTCTGCTGGTGTAGTCTACCGTAATTTTGCATTTATTTAACTATAGGTGAGTTTCATTTCTAATTCTAGTTTGTTAGTGTTAGTAAGTAGTCAACGAGAGCAAGCGCTCGCACCCCTGCTTTGTCGCATTGAACTAGTCCGATCAGTGTACTTTCACGCAAGAGTGCACTTGAGCGCGCTCTCTTCGTTAAAGCGGTTGTTTAGTGCTGTATTCTTTTATGCGCGTTTAGGGCTAAAAGTTTTCCATATGGGTGATGTTTAAGAAATATGGCACCACCAGGGGCGGATCCAGCTTTTTATAAAGGGGGGGTTGGGGTGGTATGCGAGGGAGCGTAGCGACCGAGTCCAAGCGAGCGGAGCGAGCGAGGGGGGAGGGTGTGGGAGGGGGGTGTCCCCCCTCCCACAGTAGGGAACATTTTTGAAAATCTGTGTGTGAAAATGGCGTTTTCTTGCGATAAGATTTTAAAAAATGGTCCCCGGATTTTTTTTTTGGGGGGTTGCAACCCCCCCAACCCCCCCCCCCCCCCTAGATCCGCCACTGCACCATGCTGTAAATCATCGCACCTATATCATCACCATCATGAATATCACTATTCATGAATATCACCATTACTATCGGCATTGCCATCATCAAATATCACCATTAAATATCATTATCAACATTGTCATAATCATAATCATCATCATCATAATCATCATCATCATAATCATATCATCGTTACCAACATCATTAGGCCTATTACCAAGATTTTCTGTACTCTTGTGTAATATTTTATTGTGGATTAAAGTGAACAAATTATCATTGAATCTCCAGAAAACGAAGTACTATTTAGTAAATCTATAGATGTATTGCCAGCAAACATATATGCTTGTGGCGGAATCATCTTCAATCATGGTTCAACTATGTATGGCAGGGGCGTACTTTGGTATTTGTATGTGTGTAAACTTTTTTTTCCTTTTTTTTTAATTATTATAAAAATATAAAAATAAAATTATGCCCACGGCTAACCTAAAAAAGGTGACCGTACCCCCCCCCCCCCCCCAATGAAGAAAAATGTCAAATTTTCAAATTTGGAGACCAAAAAAAAAAAGTGTCCGCTTTTTTTGATGGAGGGAGTAGGGTCTACCCCCTTCATGGCAAAGGATGGATAGTATTATTTGTTGCCCTCCTGTTTTGTGTGATTATTTATTTATTCATGTTATGTTTTTACTGATTACGCCACTGATGTCAATCCCTCTCGACTCGTAAACTCATTACTTTGTGTATAGTTTCAATTTTTGGAGCGGGAAACTGAGTTAATCATTGTCTGGCCTATTTTGTTTTCAAACCTTCGACTTTTTCCTTCCTCGGCAAAAGTCGGCATTATTATGGGAGTTTATTTTGAGTGTTGTTAATGATAGGCAATCCCATTAATTTCAATATTCATACACATCTAAATAAGGGTGTCACGTTGACCTGTTCTAGAACCCAGACCCTTTTCCTTTTTGAAACAAACATCCACCATGAAAACATCCGAGAACACATTTAACCTTATTAAAAATGGTTAGTCTATTTTAATCACAAAAGTGACTGGAGAGTCAAGTCTACGACCATTTGGTCAATCAATTATGCAAATAACTTCAAGGCACGCGGAAAGTGAACGTCGTTTATTGCGTAACAATGATAACCAGATTGATCGACCAAGTCTGAACGTGAAGCCGTGAGTAAAACTTGACTAAGAAAGAGTTAATGATTTAATGATATGAATGATTATTGTGTACGTAATGCAGTGGTGATGATAGGCCATGGCCGACATTAAACGTTGTAGTTTGTAGTGAGAAATTGCAGCTGAATGCTGCACTGCACTGAACTGTGTGTAACCTGCGTGTGACTGTGTTTATGTAGTCCCACGCATACATATTTTTGTAATACTCTGTCATGTCTGTAGTGTTTTCTCCTTCAAACTTCCGTCCAATCACTGAGCGATGAAGTATGAGTATGAGGCATTTTACATTGTGACGTAATACTGGAGAGTATTTCTCGACCTTCTAACAGTTTTCCAAGAATGCCTGAGCTTGGTGCTTTTATTTTGTTGTGATATTAATTATTAGTCTAATGCATGGCATGCCATAATAATAATTTCTAATTCTGATAGGATTTTGCTCAGCCAAACATGGAGAAATTCAACTAAAAATCCTAAATGCATAGGCTTGTAGTTACCACACACATAGCACTTAGCAGCAATAGACCTACTTGTTGTGTATTAAAAACTGTTTAGACTATCCTCTATTGATTCTCAATTTCAGTTTGCCAGTTTGCATTAAGCTTTTTATCCCTCACCTATATTTAAAGGGCATGTAATTCTTAGGTATTTACTGTCCCTTATTGTTAAGAATGGCCAAAACTAAACTTACTTATTTTTGTCTGATCCAACTAGGCCTGAGTCATGTCGGGTTTTTCATAAACCGGGTCCCGACGGCCTTGCACCGATCGGGAACCGGTGTCCCGAAATCAGCTCGCAGGATTTGTCCCTTGCCCCTACAAAAATTATCAGTCAAATAAATCAACACATGCATACCTCGGCACAGATTGGTATATTCTTCCATTTGACATTATTTTCATCCATGATTGGCGATGTTTAGTGCCATTATCGTGCCTCTCAAAGTAAAAAAACTCGAGCAAAAATATAAAGACAACATTCGAGCCGCCATTTTGATTCATGCAGGTTGAATAAATCGGGTAAAAAAAATGATTGTTAGAATTATAAAACGGCTTTCTAAAAAAATCTTCTTTACTACATACCGATCAAAAAAATTGTTAAAGACAAATAAATATTTATCTCTTATTTTAAACATCGCATGCTTTTTTTTAAAAGCTGAAAATTACTTGGTAATCACAAGAAGTTTTGATACGGATAGCTGTTGCAAGGCAAGTTCAGACTAGTCTCGGAAAATGCGCAGTGCTCCTCGTCGTTAGCTGTAATGCGTGCCAGAACGAACCCAAACAAAGACGTGATCGTAACGAGAAAAAATCATTAAAAACTACGAGAGCACAATTGGAAAGACAACTACTCAAAATTATCGTACGCAGATACATAACTTGGAGGAAGAATACAATAGTTGTCCAAGAAAAGCCACAGAACTTGTGATTATCGAGGAGTAACTGGGTACATTTTTATCGCAAGGGGCCTGCTGCAATACTCGAATCCTTTGTTATACTGCTTTTTATCGTAGAGGGCGGTATTTGTTTTCGATCTAGCCTCGTGTTCAATTTACACACGTGTAATTCGGAGCAGCAGGCCCATTCGATAATGATTGTCCCTATCTATAGTAACTCCTTAAATATCACTATTTCTGTGGCTTTTCTTGGACAACTATTGTATTCTTCCTCCAAGTTATGTATCTGCGTACGATAATTTTGAGTAGATGTCTTTCCAATTGTGCTCTCGTAGTTTTTAATGATTTTTTCTCGTTACGATCACGTCTTTGTTTGGGTTCGTTCTGGCACGCATTACAACTCACGACGAGGAGCACTGCGCATTTTTCCGAGACTAGTCTGAACTTGCCTTGCAACAGCTATCCGTATCAAAACTTCTTGTGGATTACCAAGTAATTTTCAGCTTTTAAAAGAAGCATGCGGTGTTCAAAATCAAAGAAAAAATATCTATTTTGTCTTTTAAAAATTATTTGATCGGTATGTTGTAAAGAAGTACTTTTTAGAAAGCCTTTTTATTATTCAAACATTAATGTTTCTTTCAACCTGATTTATTAATCCTGCCGAGAGACCCGGCCAGTACAGTAGCTGGCTAGCAGCTGGCAACAACAACCCCATGGGGCAAACTGCTTTGCAATTTATATCAGCAGTTCGGATCGATTCAGGATGAGCTAGAATATGATTGGTAACAATTAAATACTTCAGTTTTAAGATGGATTGATTTTAGTGGTGTGCAAAACTGCAATTTCTTTCATATTTATTTATTTTTTTCGGAGCGTCGGTTCTCAAAAAACGAAACCGGGACCCGACGGCAACGGTCGGGTCCCGGTGTGATCGACCGTACCGACTCAAGCCTAGATCCAACCTTTTATATTGGTTTGCTATATACATGTAGCATTAGGGCCATTCAGGGGTAGTCCCTACACTTACATGTACATTTAGGATTACATGTGTGGCATGTAGCTGCATGTAATCTGCGGTGACGAACAGGAAAAATATATCTCGGGCTTGAATTGATGCATATATATTTTTTTCTCTCTCTCTCTGTTCAACAGATCTCTTCTGACGAGACAAACACATCACAATGTCGTCCTTCAACCTCAACACAGGGCAAGGTAGATCCCTGAGAGGGTTTGAGAACAGATCCAGTGATGTCTTCGGGTCTCTTGGTGGTCTGGAGAAGAACTATGATGAAGCTGTGAAGGAGAGAGGACCAGATGAATTCATAGACGAGGACAGAAGAGAAAGCCCAGAGAGGGACTTCAAGAAACCTGCCCCTCCCCGCCCTGATAGTGGTAGAGGCCGTAGTGAGCATGGGAGCAGGGGAGGATGGGATCGTCCACGTTGGAGGGGGAGGGGTGCCAGGTCGTCCTTCAGAGGGGGACGAGGGAGACAAAATAAAACACCAGACCACGAGGTGCATCCTGAACGATGGACCGAGTACACCCTGGAAGACACCGACATCTCTGGAGAGTCCTCCAACAAAAGAGCCGCTGTAGACTTCCTCAGGGATCTCCGTAAAAGAAAAGCCGATGAACAACACCCGGAGGAATGGGATGCCAAGCTACATTGTGGTAAAGTGGAGTACAAAAAGCCTGTCCTGAAGGCTACTACTGACAAGAGCGATCACGATCGTAAGAGCTATGGTGATGTCCATAAAATGGCAGAATTCCAATTCGGACAATCAAAACCTAAAGTAAGAAAGCCTAATTCGTCTGAAGCATCAGGTAGCGGGAGCAGTACAGTGGCATCAGACTCGATAAGCCTAGGTCATTTGGGTGAAGAAGAAGAAGCCAGCCAATTAGAAAGCTCGGCTAGACAAACCGACCAATCAAGTGACAGTAGAATCCATCCCATCCAATCAGATTCACAAGAAAAGACTGTAGAGAATAACTCTGAAGAAGGAAAGGAATCGCAGAAGTCTGATGGCGATGGCAGAAGCAAAACTGAGATGCCCATCATTTTCCAAAGGAAAGCAGGGAAAGGAAAGAGACACATTAGAGGGAGGAAGACGGAAGAAGATGACCAATAAATCCCAGTTTGTACTCCCGATCTGCACATGAGCAGATTGATCACGTTATTTTATTTGTGTCAAATTTTTAAATATCCCACTGACCCCAATACTTGATGGGTGGTGCTCATGAAACTTATAAAAATCAACTTATCATACATACTTTGTTCTCTCTTTTCACCACAGTGACATATATACATGTATACAGTTGGATTGTTAGAGTAAATATTTGAAAAGGCACATAGTCAGACACTTCCATGTTTAAAAGGTCTGTTGTTTACTTGCTATGATTATTACCCATGAAACAAGAGGCTTTGTATAAGCTTCAACAAAACATGCACATACAGTGTAAGTATACTCAGTGAGAAGGAAAACAAAGAAAAAGAGCTTTAAAGTGATGATTTTGTTGGCAACTGTTCAGAGGCAATTGTTTTAGGAGATTTTTGTGAACATGAATTTCATAAAGTTTACTTCCTATGGAAAGTTTAATAGAAATGCTGAAACACCGTTAAAGAATTGTGTTTCAGCAGAATTAAGCTATTTGGGGGAAAAGGGATGGTATTTTTTATGAAAGTTAGTTGCATGCAACAAAGGCCTGCAAGTCTTCTCATCTATCTTTGTTTCATAATGTACATAAATGTGAAGCATGCTACACTTTTGTCATTTTATTTTGCCATAGTTGTCGGTGTCATGTGTGAGTGGGCTTAATGTTAAAAAATCTGGTTACGCATTTCCAGGGATATAAAACAAATATACAATGACTCATTCTCGGAACAAGCTTAAATTATTCGCCCTCAGGAACATCAATAGTACTAGTCTCCCTCGGGCGATGTTCCTTCGATGCGAATGGTTTCAGCTAGATCCTCGAGTGTCATTGTATATTTTTATATTAGTGTAATTTCAATTATCTGAATGTGAATTGCATACATTAGTAGTTTTTAGGTAGGACAAACATTATGTTCTGTCCTACCTAAAAGTAAAAACATGTAAAATGTATATTCGCATTCTGACTATTGAAATACAATTATTCTTAACGAGTGAATGATATACAAATGATGCATGCGCATGAGTTCATTATACGATCTATCCGCACTCGAGTTGAGGCTGTGTGTATCTTATCTATCGCACAAAGCCGTTAGGCTGAGTGCGATAGATACACACAGCATCAACGAGGGCGGATAGATCGTATAATAAACAAATGAAAACATGCATCATTTGTTTTATACAACGAAACTCCTTGTTACATGTATTTGATGTAAAAAGAATTAATTCAAGATTGTTTTCATGACAGTATATGGCTGACAAATAAATCTCAAGTTTTAATAAGTCTCAATTTAGTGCGCACACATAAGTATAGATATAGTAAGCGCACTTACCTCTACACCCATTTACGCATAGTGCTGCGCAAGAATAGGCCCATGCACACACATTATTAAGCGCTCTAACCTCTACGCGCACTACTGCACGCTCTGAAAATGAGTTCAATAGTACTGGAAAATATTGCACCCCTTTTCATGAAAACGAGTGCAATAGGCTCAGTAAATGAATCACACGTGACCGCGCATGACCAATCATTTGATTAGGATCTGGGAATGAGTTGGATAAAATAATTTGAAACAAGGCACTTGACAAATGTTTGTGCATTATATTTGATTACATTACGAAAATGCCCTATTGAGTCACCACTGTATGCCTGCCAGGCCTGACCCGTACAGTGAGACACGTCCTATAGGGGCAAGGTCATTGTTTTGTTAAACAAAATGTGTTCTGTTTCTTTGATGCATCAATACATGATTGATCATCCAGTCCATAAGTTTCCATGATATGTATTTCCAAAACAGAATAATTAAATTTGATGTGTGGATTAAAAGCTTCTGTGAAGTATGCATTAAATAAAATATACTTTTTTCTCTCATGAGTTATTGAAAATGGGTGTGTCATTATGAATTATGCAGTAAGGCATACAAATAATGATATTGTACACAATTGAATACATTTCTTATTTAATGTTTAGCGAGGGTTCAGTGATACAAAGACGTAACTCCATATTTTGCTAAAATGAGTATTTTATATCAAAATGTTCAGAAAAATGTGGGCTTTCCAGGAAACACAAAGACTTAACTTCACCCAACTGAAGTCAATGGCTAGTGAAACAGAGACTTAAGGCCCAAGTGCTCAGTGACACATAAACCACCTTTTCTCAAAATGGAGTTACGTCTTTGTGTCACTGACCCCTCAATATATAAATGTAGCTACATCTAGCTAAAATTCTTGCTCTTTTGTTTACTCTCTCTCTTTCCCTCTTCACCTGTTTTATGATCTGTCTGGTGTATTTTTTCTTCTTGAAATTTAAAGTTAATTGCATTTTCATCAAATCTTCCATCATAAAACATTCATGGGCATTCTCCCATGCATAAATTCAAGTTTTGTTTCTTCTTTAAATTCACCCATCTTGCCTGACAATATTGATGCTGTCAAGGGACCATTTGATTATCCTCCAATTTCTGTTCCCCTCCCTCACTCTCTCACTATCTCTCTGTTTCTCCATCTCCCTGTCTCTCTTTCCTCTCTGTCTCCTTCTTCCCCCTCTCTCTCGCTCCTCTCTCTCTCTCTCGCTCCTCTCTCTCTCTCGCTCCTCTCTCTCTCTCGCTCCTCTCTCTCTTTCTCTCTCTGCCTTTTTTTCTCCCTCTCTCTGCCTTTTTTTCTCCCTCTCTCTCTTTAAGTACATTCTTATCTTTCTGTCTACCTTTCCTCTCTTTTTCTTTCTCACAATTTCTCTCGCACTGCTCTTTCTTTCAAATACTAAAATATAAAGGAGTCATTATAAAGAAGAACACAGAACAGCTCCGTGGTTTTACATCTTTCTTACAATTTCCATGTATGTGCATTGTTATTGCCAATTTTATAACCTTTCACCACACATGATTCACAGTACACATAGCAATTGCAAATTTCCCTTAGAATAGCACCCATGATTGGCTGAAAAATTACTGTTTCAAATGAAATTTACATAATTCTTGAATAAATGAATATCTAATATTAAAATTTCTACCAAAAATATCGAAAGTTTGATCACTATCGCTGCTAAATTCCATTGAATTACTCCATACCTTCTTTCTCTCAATGTATATACACGTATAATAACATTATTTTCTCTTGTGCTTCTTTCTCTATTTAGCCATGTGTACCATTTCGCCCTTTTGAGCATTTATATCTCTCTTGTTACTGTTTTTTATTTGACTTTGGTATTATCAAAAAGCTGATTATTCCCCTTTACAATGATATACCATTTGTAATTATTATGCAATCATGGAATGTGCAGTGCAGCTGAATATAGGACCAAGTCAAAAGAAAAATGTTGCAAAATGCATTTTTATTGTCAACGGTGAATATTTTATTTGTTTCGAGGATGGATTGTATTTAATGAATTTGAGGGGCCATGCATGAATGCCAATGTGTGTATTCTCCTATTCTTTGGAGACGCATGTTTTGAATGATGTTGAGGTGATCATTCTTGAAGTGCAATATATATGTTGATGGAATGTTTTTTTTATATCAACTGATTGTTATATTAATCATTGTGTTTGAGTTTTATACAGATTGACAATATAAAACTGCATTTTGCTACATGTTACTTTTGACTTGGCCCCAAATTCAGGTATACCGCACATTCCATGATTAGTGATTACAAATTACGAATGTGGCATTGTTGTAAAGGCGAATAATCAGGCTTTTCAATCATACCAGCGTCAAGAACAATTATAGTAAAGAGAAATATCAATGCTCAAACATTAATTGCAGAACTTTTCTTGGAGTTTAGATACCTTACCCTAAGATTTCCCAAATAAATGCTTGATTTCAGATTAAAATAGACAAAATGCAGCAGCAATGTAAAACAATACAATTTACAGACACTTATCATCAAAAATATATGTACATGAACTTTTGGACGAAACTTGAAAGAATAACTTGAAACAAATTTTGCTTAAAAAGAAAAAAAAATTGGGTTCAGTTACACGAAGACGTAACTCCATATTTTGCCAAAATGATTATTTGATATAAAAATGTGAGCTTTCCATGAAACACAAAGATTTAACTTCATAGGGCCCAAGTGCTCAGTGACACTTAAACCATATTTTCTCAAAATGGCCAAAATGGAGTTACGTCTGTGTGTCACTGACCCCTCAAATTGATCGTGCAAAAATAATAATTCTAGCAATACAAGGTAAAATCCTGCTTTTCTTATACAATGTCAAACAACCTTCTGTTGATGCTAAATATATTACTCATTGCGGATATAGTATCGAAAATAATATCGCTAGTGATATTCGTTTGTCTCGCAATGTGGTCAATAAGGAATCTAAAAGTTCACGACGTTTCGTGTGCATCTGCAACACTTCATCTGGTGATAATATCGGCATTGTGCGTTATTGTTCCAATTATCGATCGAATTATGGACCGCTCCGCCGGTCCTCCCGTAGAGTATAAAAGACCCTTGCTTACAGTAGTTATTATCACCAGATGAAGTGTTGCAGATGCACACGAAACGTCGTGAACTTTTAGATTCCTTATTGACCACATTGCGAGACAAACGAATATCACTAGCGATATTATTTTCGAAAACTTCTGTTATCAAGTCATTAGGTGCGTGGCAGGCAAAATATTGCTGATATTCACATTGTACATTTTGTTAACATAAAGTTTTGGTCCCCTACTGTTTTTCAATAAAACAAACCTGTCACCTATCTATAAAGGCCACTTCGCTATATACAGAGGTTACCTGTATGGCCTCTCTTCCTTTTTGTGGCCTTTATAGACAGGTTTTACTGGGCATTGAAACTTGTCCTATACAACACTGTTTAATACATGCAGAACAAACTCTCATAATTGTTAGGTCATTTTACTGTTCCACTTCTTTGTATTCTATTTGTTTTCCAGCCTTCATATATTTCAAAGATATTACAAAGATACACCAACAACATGGTGGCCTGTACTACAAAAGAAGAAGAAGAAAGGTTGTGATACAAAAATATGTTATTTCACTGGTCCTACAGTTCATCATTTCTCCACTGTAATTATATGTTCATATATCTAAATTGGTATCAGCCAAGGGGTGTTGGTCAATAATTAAATACAGAGCATTGCATAGGTGGTGACAATAACTATATAACCAAACCTCACAAGTGTAAGATAAGTAACTGCCGGAAGGCACTATCTCATTTTATAAGATGATGAAGCGGATCCTAATCGAACGATTGGTTGGGAGCGTACACGTGACCAGGTATTTATTTTGCCCATCACATGATTTTGATAATGACCGGTCATTAGTAAAATCATGTTATAAAACATCATTTTATAACACATATAAAACATCATTTAATAAAACAAATAAAACAAATCATTTGTTCGGGCATTAGTAAAATTACCCACACTCGGTCCTTTGAAGCAGTCCAAACACCATCAGCTATCGCCTTGGGCGTGTTAGACTGTTCCAAAGATACCTTGTGTGGGTAATTCTTACTAATGCCCTCACTGCTGTTTATTATTTGTATACTAGTATACTTGAACAGAGTTAATGCTCTTCAGGCTCTGAACATATCAGATACACACAGGTATCAAGTTCACACACACATGTATTGTATAGGGCCTGCAAGATATGCAGTGCTCAAGGTAGATTTCAACAATAAAAAAACACAATTGGAAGGTTTTCATATAAAGTAGAATACACAATTACTATTGTACTGACATTGCACGATTCATTACATAGATTTACTTGTACAATGAAATGTACAATCAAATAGGAATGTAATAATAATCTACTCCATTCGAAATTCTACCATGTATTAGACATGTGTAATGATGAATTAAGTTCACACGCGTTCGTTGAATACATCTACAGGCAGTACCTACATGATCTATGCAGGCTCAAACCTTGTCAGAGAGTCTGAATTGTCAGACTATAAGGAGACTGTAAATCACAGGCTCTCTACTGTTTTATACAGAGTCCAATGGATATGCATGGTATAGTATGGAGACTGGCAAAGATTGGCTTGGGTTAAAGCCTCTCCAAATATGTTAAAACATCAAATCTGTGCCAGCACACACTATACAGGATCGGGCTTACTTCAAATCATTGGGTCACCATGGCCGGTCGATGGATCGCGTTATCTGACCTTTCATGAAACAAAAGCGGAAGATTGGGTGAAGATGCACGTTAAGGACGCGACCTTTAAAATTTGCTGTAGGGTTTTCACAAAGTGTCAGGTAAATTGGACCAGACCAGGGTTCTATTTCACAAACATTACCCCTTACATTTCGTGAATAAAGGGGCATGTTCTCACAAAAGATCTGGTAACGCCACCACCTGACCCGACCCGACGTGATGACCCAGTGTTTTAAAGTAAGCCCCGGATCAAGAGCTGCACATGTGCAATGACATCAAAAAACTCTTTTCAAGCCTCCCCTCACCGAAACCTGTTAGTTACAGATCGCAACTTGTGTGACTAATAAAATCCATAAGAAAAAAAAGCGGTCTGAAATAAATTACTTATAATACAATATTTCAGTCTCATATGAATTGCGATTGCACAATTTTGCTTGCAATATGTAATACATGCTACACATGCTATACATGGTGAACGTGTACTTGTATATTTTTGATTTAATAAAGTAATACTACCTGTATGTCTACCACGCTTCAGATAATTGTTTCAATAAAAAATAACTATAAGAAGCATTCTATATCATACACAAATTGCCATATGGACATTTTTTAGCAATACATTTACTTCATATGAAAAAAGACACTCAATTGGATTTTCCATGCACCTCTCATTTTCCTTGTACGCCTTGAAACAGTAAGTCTACAGAGCCCTATAAAAAAAAATTAATATCACTATTTTACATAATTTCTGCCTCTTTTTCTATTTCTTCTTCTCTTCTGTATAGCTACATGCACATGTACACTAAATTCTGCCTAATTTCTTTGCAGCACACATATATATTATATACCTGGTCCTAAAACCTGTTAGCCCCAATAAACGCTGGAAATAATATTTACATCAAATTCGATTCAGCTTGATTAAATATTACAAAATATTTGAACATAATTGAATAATTAAATTATTAAATAATTGAATAATTGAATTGAATAAAGTTACAGACTATAAACAAGGTACATTCCTACATTGCAAAATTTTCTATGAATCTTGCACGATTGTCTTTAGTATACTGTTCTTGTCTGAAAACTCAATTTACATGTAATAGTTACACAAATAAATTTGGTCTACAAAGGCTTCTATGGCACAATCGTTGTTCAAACACAAACAAATACAAAAAAATAAATTAAAGATATGTTTTGTTGTACAGGACAAATAGGAGAGTTGTCCATGAGCATCATAGTACACTGACTAAATTGCCAATTTGAGATATTCACAGATGCAGCAATTTCTTATTTCAAACCTTCATACTTTCTTTTTATGGGTGCCATTTATTTCAAACTTTTGTTCTGTTCTGTTATTTTCTGCTTTTTTTTAGAGGTTGATTGCCCCCTAATTAAGGCACTTGTAAGTGAATGGCATACACTGTACATGGTGAAAGCTGAAATTTAATCAAATCAAATAACATACTTTTTAAGTACTCTGATCCATTCAAAGCACCAGTGACAGATCATAAGTACTCTGTACCAACAACAAAAACCCAAACAAAGCCATACCAGAGCCATTTATACACAGAGTTTGGCCAACTAAGTTTCATTGGTCTTAACGTGGCGTATATCTTTTTTTACTTTGCTTGCCCAACAAAGTAGTATTTGCCAAATTATGCAAACCTCAAACTAGGTGTGCCAAACTCTTCTATCAATGCTTCAGGTCCAAGCTATTTCATCCCACAGATATAAAGTGAAATCACATATTCTAGGTTAATTTATATCCAGAACTTTAACATACTTAGTAACATTATTTCACACCAAATCCCTTTGAGATCCTTTATGTGTCTACAACATTACATGTGCATTAAAACATGACATGATTTGGTACTTAATTGTTAAATAACCTTATTTACATACATAAAATTAAAAAATGTACCAGTTAAATATGTTTTCATGATTTGAATTGTGTAAACAGAAACAAAATCCCATTAATCATGTATGGTATCGGTAAATCAATAGGAAACACGTATATTTACAGTAGAAAAATACATTTGACTCGCCAAATAATTTAGAAACATTATTGCAAGGTATAAAAACGTAGGTCCAGGGACCCGTTTCACAAAGCCTCTTTTAAATGACAAATGACAAATATCAGTGACAAATCTGCTGATAAACAAGCAGATGCAAGGACTTCAGTAGCTTATAACAACAACTTTCATTTGTCACTGATGACAAGTTTTGTGAAACACCCCCCCCCCCCCCAGTTGAGTTGTTCAAACGCTTTTTGTTCACCAACCATCTGGATGATTGAGAACATTCATATTCATTATAATAGTAGACACATTTGTAGAAATTCCTTAGCTTTACACATACATGTGTACATCCACTAAATCATTCAAAACCCAACTGTTTAATCAGTTATAAGTATACTGGAGGCGTACACAAGTAGTTCATTCCGTTCAACTGAATTGTATTGTATAGATTTAGATAAATAATATACAAAAGGAATTTTATGGAACTACATGTTTATGTATAACCAGACATATGCTGAAGACCGGAAGGCTTGAATATGAGCTGTAAGGGAAATGAAGCGTCAAACCTCACAGCATGGACAAAATCATTAAAATGGATGCTAAAACTATGATGATGAATATATAAAAGTCATTTTTTTCTATTTCATTCAATCTTCAGCCAATTTGTTTAAAAATATTAAATGCTTTAATAGTGATGCTCTTGCACGTCTAACTTCTTTATACTGGGAACCAAATCCTGAAAAGACTCAAAAAATGCATCTTCCACTTTTAAAGTTGATCAGGGGAGTGTTTCACAAAGACTAAGATCAACTTTAAGTTGGACTTAACAATGGCAGGCCATTCATGCCACTTCTTGCTCTCACTATTATGATCTTTAGATGACTTTTTTTTCTTGAATAATGAATTATCAAAAAATATGAATTCTGTAGATTTGTGACCATGATTTGTACATCCCTTCAGAGACCAATGCCAGTAAATGGTGAGAGCACACAGTGGCATGAACAGCCTGCCATAAATTAAGTCCCACTTAAAGTCGATCTTAGTCTTTGTGAAAAATCCTCCAGTGCTCTCAGCCAATCTGATGCCAGGATTTCAGACAAATCTTGGGGAGTGTGAGAAAAAAACAATAGTTTTTACTTGCAGCCTAAATGCCCCTCTTGTGATTCTTGGATGGAATTTGCTGCCCACAACGGGGAAGGAGATGAACGTATCAGAATATGGAAGAGGCTAAAAACCAACACTTCAGAGTTACAACCTGAATCTAACCTGCATAAAGTTCCAGGACAAGAAAGTGGCCGAGAACATACTTGGAGGTTAGACTTGGATCCGACCTGCATACAAGGCCAGGATCAACATTAGACCGAACCCACAAAGGAGTCCAGCATTCTGGATGAGAAAGATTGTGATGCTTCTTTGGTCCTCATGATGTGGGTCTCCTCCTCCGACGTTGTTGATCTCAGGGAGCTGGAGGGGAATAGAAAGAGAGAAGAATATAAAGACTTAAAGGTAAAGACTAGTTCTTGTCATGCCATTGCATTGTCAAAGAAACGTTGTGGAATCGATCAGAAAAGGTTGATCATTAATAGCATATAAGTATTGGTGTGTACAGCAAGGTTCTGGAATCATCAAAATGATAAGATATTTGTTCCAGTCTTGGTAAATTTACAAGCACTGTACACAGAAAGAGGTATATGGGACTACGCGATATCGATCCAGTCCGGATAGATATAATAATTTACCAAATATATAGTAGGCGGTTTCCAGGCAAAATTTGTATCATAATGTATTAGTAAAAACATATTCTTTCACATGATTGCTAATAAGATATTTTCACTCTTCAAGATTTGCCATTTACTTTGTGAACAAAACTCAAGTCAATATTGAGCTTGATAGGTATTTTCCCCATTTAACATCTGTAACCTTCGAAGCAGCTGAATTGCAGCAAAGTTTGAGTAGACTACAGTGCGGCGCGGTAGCAGGGTATTGTAACTGTACTCTTTACTGATTCACAAAGGGATTTATAGCAATATTTAAAATATTTACTGGCTTATCCTTCAAGAGATACACGGATATATTGCCCTTACTGAAATCACATTGACTTGTCTTCGACTTGGTCAATATGATTTCAGTAAGGGAAATATATTTCCTGGGGGTATTTCACAAAGACTAAGATTGACTTTAAGTTGGACTCAACTATGCCACTGTTTGCTCTCACCATCTACTGGCAATTGTCTCTCAAGGGACGGACAAATCATGGTCCCACATCTACAGAATTAAGCTTTTATGATAGTTCTTTATTGAAGGAAAAAATCTGAAGATCATAATTGAGAGACCAATGGTCAGAGCAACCAATGGCATGAATGGCCTGTCATATTTAAATCTAACTTAGGTTGATCTTAGCCTTTGTGAAACACTCCCCTGGTATCTCCCTCAAGTCAATATTCCAGGGAATAGTTGTTTGGCTACTCACCATATCCACCAGGGAGATGTAGAGGAACATGCCTCCCGCCAGAGCAAAGATCCACTCGCTGGCATGGAAGTTCTCTCCCAGGATGATTCCAAAGATAAGGCCCACATAGCAGGTACAAGCTGACAAGAAGTTTGCTAAGACGGCTTGCTTGACGGTCATCCCAGAGTTTAAAAGGATGGCAAAGTCACCTGTTAAAGGATATCATTGATTGAAATTTATCATTACTCTTTCTTGAAAAAATAGAGAATACAAGTTTTGTGCGTAATAGTAATTGTTTCAGAACCCTCCCCTCCCCGCAGTTTCCAGCAGTAAGGACCATTCATACAGGCCACAGCATTATCATTTATTGATGGTGATATGTAGTACTAACTTCATCAGCTTTTTGTCTTCAATTTTTGTTTTGATCACTACAATTTTCTAGTGAAATGATTTGCAAAAAGTACATAACAATGGCGATGTCTATTATATAGATATATATTTGTATTCATATGGGTAACGAGTGATTCTTAAGTTCAGCTTCATGCTTACTGAAGTATTCTTGTTTGCATTTTGAAACTGTTTAACGTGAAATTCTCAATGATTACAGACCAAAACTGGTAAAAGTGTGTGCTATTTCTTTGCTCTTTGTATGCACATCTGGTCAATTTCTAGGACTATGAATCAAAAGGCATTGACCCATCATTGACAAGTGAGACACAATTATTTGTACCAAGTGGGTGGAATAATTTGTATCGTGGCACTTCACAAAGATGTATTAAAGAGAAGGTTGAGTTCTGGGGAGAGGTGACAAATAATTTGTGAGCGTTATCCTTTTTATTATGCAAGTGTGGAAGAACATCAGAGAAAAAGTGTTCCCTTAAAAGCATGGCTCTTCAAATGCCTTTATATACTAAATATGTAAAGTAACAGCTTAAATATGAGGCCCAATTTGTATGCCACATGTTTGTGTAGTCCCATTTACATCTTTCTGTGTACAGTGCTTTTTCCTCTACCAAGACTAAGCCAAATTGCTCATCATTTTGATGACTCCAGAACCTTGCAGTACACACCAATACTTATACGCTACATGTTCAACTTTTTTTCTGATCAATTCCACACTGTTTCTTTCACAATGCATTCGCATGACCAGAACTCACCTTTATCTTTAAAATGTGATTATACAGTCAAACCTGTTTATTAAGGTCGGCAAGGGAAATATGAAAAGTGGCCACTGTAGACAGGTTATCTTTCTAGACAGGTTCTACAACACACATTTCTCTCTCAAGAAAGACAAAATGCATGGCCACTATAGACAGGTGGCCTTTATAAAGAGGTTGCCACTAACACAGTTTTTAATAGTACAGTCAAACCTGCTTTAGTGACCACTTGTCTTCAAAGACAACCTGTCTACAAAGAGCACATTTTTTGTTTCCCTTGAAAATGGTTTCTCATTGAAACATGTACTAAAGGAACCATTCTACAAAGACCACTTTTCGTGTGTCCCTTGGGCAGTTGCTATAGACAGGTTTAACTGTATTACAAAAATGGTGTAGATTCAACTAGACATCGCTCTTGTTCACTTACCGAGTTCATGAGGGAACTCTTCACAGATGACGGCCACCGATGTGCTGATTCCTTGGTAGACAGAGTTCGTGAACGACGCCCCAATCGCTAGACCGTCGATAAAATTATGAAGTCCGTCCCCGAAGATTATCATATAGGCAACTGTGGCAATCATGTTGTTACCGTCGTATATCTCCGCATGGGAGTGGCCATGGTGGTCACCGTTGCCATGGGCGTGGCCATTGTGTTTGTTGTGGTTACCGTTGCCATTGTGATTTGTAAGTATGGAATCAGGTTTAGGTTGATCGTTCTCTGTGTTTTTGATACAGATCGCACTAAGGGATGAAACCTGAGGGATCAAAGAGATGAGTGCATTTGAATTCGTATTTATTAAACAACTTCATTCAAATGGTACATGAATATTTATATAATATTGACTGGCCTTGAGGGAGATATAAATTATATGGCCCAAACTAGACTCATATTGCCCCGAGTCATAGACGATGGCAAATGAGGGCAATATAATTTGTATCTCCCGAAAGTTAAGCCAGTCAATATTTGTATTGTTATCCCAATCAGACATCTAGAGCAAATACATAAATCAACCATGATAATCTCAAAGAACTGAACAAACTTTGTAAACCAGCAGTGCTTGACGAAATTTTTGATACACTGCAAACAGTGTGCCTTAATTGGTGTGATTATTACGTGACAATGGAGTGCGCGAAAAGTGCGCAGGTTTCATAGATGCGCAATGAAAATGACAAAAGACGGCGCGGTCAATACAAGACTATATTTTCACTCGTCTCTACACGCAAAGTCTATACGGCCAGCGAGACCAAGGAAAATACAAAGAATATACCTTTCCGTTCCCCACTGCTAATGAAAACTAGGGCAATACGGTTTTGTAAATGACCAGCTCAGATGTCTGATACGGGTAATAATTTTCTTTACATGATAATTATTACAAATATGGAAATACTCATTTGAAAGATACATGGAAACGATCTGAATAATTGTACAAGTATGTATTCATACATAACTTCAAATTAGATTAAAATAATGTTTAGAAATTGATGAACGGAAATTCATATCAAATCTTCTCATTCCCTGATTGTTGCTATAATAATTTGTGGATGGTTGAATGATGAAAAAGCCATTACAGATATGTGCCACAATGGAGTTAATACATAGAGTGGTGAAGTGTGACGTCATCACAAATATATTTTTAGAATTTCTCAATTTGTTCTTCATTTTCCAAAAGAGCATCAAAAATAATGTTCAAATGTCGAAAACAAATTGAATATGTTAAGTATTGGCTGAGATATGACCATCTGAATAAATATACTCCCCACAGGAACTCGGTGTTATTTGCTCTGGCTCCTAATGATTAGGAGCCAGAGCAAACAACATTGAGTTCCCATAGGCAATCTTTTTATTCAGATGGTCATATCTCAGCCAATACTTAACATATTCAATTGGTTTACGACATTTGAACATTATTTTTGATGCTCTTTTGGAAACTGAAGAACAAATTGAGAAATTCTGAAAATAGATTTGTATGATGTCACAGCTTCAGTACTCTATTAACTCTTAAGCTGCCCCCATACAATGCACCCAGTGCCACAGTGCTAATCCCTATTGTGCCAGCCACAAATCTCCTGTGTGCCAAGTTAATTTTAGGGTTGGTTCAAGTGCGTGTTATTTAAATCTTTACAAAAAACAAATCGCTAAATTACTTGAGAAAATCCAATCTGACTGTTGTATACAAAGACGCGTAATCCAAAGCCGATAATCTGATGCAGGCGATGGTACTTTCAATAGCGCTGCAAAAGCACTCAGCACGGTGCAATGGGCATGAACAATGACTGTTATTACATATGCTTGCTAGCGTGCACAAAGCAGACGAGCGGTAGCTCGCTAGCATGAACGTAGCAATCAATCGATAGCGCGCTCGCGTGCACAGAGCACTATAACAATAGCGCGCTAGCAGTCTCATGGCAGGATATGAGTTAACACAAAGTCCTTTCTAGCTCCTACACGTTAAAGCCACACATTATCTCCATAATCTCCTTTTGCTTGGTTTAATTTTCTTGCTGTTGGAAGAGTTTATTCTTTTTTTTATAAATGCAACCATGACAACAAGCTACACCTTGTACATGTATGTAAGCATTTCAAAAGCTTTGCCTCCCTTCAACTAGAATAGTTCATCCATCCTTTTAGTTTACTTTGCATTTACCATTGATAAACTGTACATGTACATTGCATATTAATTCAGTTACCATCATATTACCTGACTATCGTCTCCTGAAGGTGTAGAATAGAGTAAACCTCTTCCTTCCTCCAAAGCCTGCAAACGAGATAAAGTTTGAGAATTGGAGGTTTGGGGGTTGTGGAGGTAGTAGGCCTAATACATACACAAGACTATTAGCAATTTCAGAAACCGGGACAATCTGGGATAATAAGATAAATAATAAGACAATAAGATAAACTTGAGTTCTGGTAAAAAAAGAAAATAAATTCTCACAGAATCAAACAAAACTTAATCTGAATGTTCAAGATTACAAATAAATCTCATTTGCCAAACAATTTTGGTAGAAAATGTAGAAAATTGAGTAATGAGCATGGAAAGATAAGGAAATCAAGGTGTAGAGCCCTGACACCATTTGTGTAGTCCCATATACATCTTCCTGTGTACAGTGCTTCTTACTGGGCCAAATTTATTATGATTTCGATGATTCAAGAAACTTGCAGTTCACACCAATACTTACATGCTACATGATCAACTTTTTCCGATCCATTTCACACCTTTTCTGTTACAATGCAATCGCATGACCAGAACTCAACTTTATCTTTAACAGGACGGTTTTGAAAAGGGATCTAAAGTCTAGATAACAACACCACTCCTAGTCCTACCTCTTGACTTGCTGATTTTGCCCTCGCTGCTTCACCACGTTCCCTTGCATCCGTCATCGACATGGCTTCCGTGGGCGAGGTGAATTTATAACCGATTCGGTCTGGATTAGAGTCTAGGTTGTGCATGGCGGTCACCTGGACACTTGATTGGTGAGAAACATCAGATTTGCTTCTAGCTCTAGCTCTCTCCTATCAGGTAATACAAGAGATAAACATTTTGAAATTTAAAATAGAGTCATTCAGATGGGTACCCGGTAGGATGCGAAAGCTAATGTGCTTAGATTAGCAAGTGTGCGCTCGTAAAAATGATGCCTGGCTGTAATGCTCCCCAGGGAGTGGAGAATGTGTATACATTGTGTGCGGGTAAGCCTGAATCCGATGACTGGGGTAATAATATATATATATGTTAAGCTGTTTGATAGGGCCCTCCTGAAAAGCGCCATATAAGAAATAGTTATTATTATTATTATTATTCAGATAAAAAGTATATTTGCAATATTCGTTTTACAGTGTAAAAGCAATTTTACACACGAGCATTATAATTTGCTCTCTCCTGTAAGATAATACAAGAGATAACCATTTTCAAATTTAACAGAGAGTCATACAGATAAAAATGCTTTTTCCTAAAAATAATTACCCACAAGCATGATTATTTGCTTTGTTCGATTCCCCCCATGATTTGATTTGATTTATTGATTTATTGACGGTAAAAGCCCGGTTCAGCGGTTCAGCTGTTTTACAATAGGGCTGTGCATATCCAATAAAAACACAAAGTAAACATAAGTAAACATACAGTATATCATATAAAGAATAACAAAATTGATGACACACCTAGTAGAGATACATTATATGAGTTTGTATGCATGTATATGTAAATATAAAGTTTGTTATAAGTTCTACCCCCTCCCCTACATATATCTCTACCTTGCACTCTCCATCCCTCCCAGCCTATCACTATCATCCTTATGCAAGATATATTTGTAATTCACATTAATTATTCTCTAATAATAATTGCAGGGCCTCTGGATGAACAGCATTAGGTATTTCTTCCTCAGCTCAAGATTGCCAAATAGCCCGCGATTTCTGATTTGGAAAATAAGCCTGATGTTACAAATTGCGTCCTCATCAGCTCGAGACTCGACCTCGAGAAATTATCTCAAGATATTTTGCTCAGCGTTTGCGCATAGTGCAAGTCTTCGGGCTGGTGAAGACGCACCAGACAAATAGCGGGAATTTTTGGCAAACTAGCCCAAGATATCTTGGGATGTTCGTCTTGACCAAATATTCTGTTAATTGCAACTGCGGGCTGATGAAGACGCAAAGTTAAAATAGCGGGTTATATGGCAATCTGCAGCTGATGAAGCCAGGCCTACTGATGCTGATGAGCTAGCTTCATTTCATTTTCATTTCATTTTTATTGTTTCGTTTCCAACAAAATACAATACATAATAATGACTACAATGTAAAATGTATACAAAACATAGTTACATTCGTAATAAACAAATCTTAATAGTAATTAATACATTTGAGGAAGACAAAAATTGATTTTTTTTTTTTTAAATTTAACATTTATATTTTGAGGAAATGGAGAGGTCCACTGAAAACCAGAGCTTGTAAATTGTGGACCCCTCAGATAATAATGAGTGTGAAAAGAGTATGGAATACAATCAAAGAATAATAGCGGCCAACAGAGACAACATTTATCAAAACACGTAATGACTGTAAACAAGAAGACGTAACAAATAACTTGACAAAGAGAGAACAGAACAAAGAAGAAGAAAGAAAAAAAGGGGAAAAAAAAGGAAAAATTCTCACCCTTCGTCTGCTGGCGATGATTTTGAGGATGCGCTCTGTGTTGAAGAAGAGATAGATGCCTCCCAGCACGACCATGTTCTTCCATATGAAATCATGACCTGCCTCGTCTAAGAAGATTCCCTGGGACTATAGGGAGGAAATAGAGGGTGAGAGACGGAGATTGGATAAGGAATTTATTGAAGAGAAAGAGGGAGCAGGGGGCAGGGTTAGGGGAGGGGAGGGGAGCAGAAAGTAAGAGAGAGTTGGTGTGGGGGAGAGATTGGGGGGGGGTGGGAAAAGGTGGAAGAGAAAGAGGGAGAGACAGCAAGATCAAGAGAAAAGAGAGAGGGAGAGAGAGGGGGAGGAGAGAGAAATGAGAGGGGGAGGAGAGAGAAATAGGGAGGGAGAGAGAAAGAGGGAGAGAGAGAGAAAGAGGGAAGAAGAGAGGGAGAGAGAGAAAGAGAGGGAGAGAGAGAGAGAGAGAGAGAGAAGTGTGAAACAGAGTGAGAAAAGAGGTAGATACAGAGACAACCACCATAAGAGGAAAGAAATTGCAATATACATGTAAGTCACAACTAATTATATTTTTGTTCAAATTTGCATATACATGTACATTAATGTATGGGGGGGGGGGGGGAGGGCAAAGTACATCTTTACATATACACATGTACACTGTACAAGGAGAACAATTCCAGCATGTGAAAATCACAAATAATTAATATTCCACAATAATACTGTACACAACATGTACTTGAATCAGAATATTTTACTACCGGTACTTCTTCATATCAAGGCCTTTTATGACCAAAATATTTTTAAAAAGCCACATTTTTGAGGTTTTGTTACCTCCAGACTCAGCCATTTCTTCTTGGCATGACTCATAGGTTAAGAACAGCCTGCTTAAATGTCTGGCAATGAAGGTCATGACATTGTGCCAAGTATAGATATATATATTTAAAGGTAGTTTTCCAATATTTGCGATCTATAAAAGGGGTTCAGAGGGAGAAAAAATTAGAATTTTTCCATCTAGACTTGTTACTTTGTGTTCTGCACCCAAGCACTTTCACCCTTTGTGCATTGGAACAAATGTGAAAGTTGTCTAGCAGTGGCTAGAGTGACATTACAGAGTCAGCCTGTTATTAATAGGACTCTAGTCAGCCAATTTGTTATTCTTATACGTATACATACATGTATAGAGATATGAACTTTTAAGAATTCATAACTTTTTAATTTTTTGTCTGATTTCATTCAGACTCTCGTCAGCCTGCTCCTCTCTGATTGTTTTCATAGAGTAGTTTGCTATTTGCGTAGGATTTTAATTTAAATAAGGAGTCTGGGTTTTTAGGACTGTACCATTTTGTGAAACAGGGCGTGCTTAATTACCTCTTACTTTAATAAGGAGTAGTCTGGGATTTCAGGACTGTACCATATTGTGAAATAGGGGGTGCTTATACTGTACAGTGCCTCTTACTTTAAATAAGGAGTCTGGGTTTTTAGGACTGTACCATATTGTGAAATAGGGGGTGCTTCTACTGTACAGTACCTCTTACTTTAAATAAGGGTCTGTGATTTAAGGACTGTACCATTTTGTGACACAGGGGGTGCTTACCTCTTACTTTAAATAAGGAGTCTGGGATTTCAGGACTGTACCATTTTATGACACGGGGGTGCTTACCTCTTACTTTAAATAAGGAGTTTGGGATTTCAGGACTGTACCATTTTGTGACACAGGGGGTGCTTACCTCTTACTTTAAATAAGGAGTCTCGGATTTCAGGACTGTACCATTTTGTGAAACAGGGGGTGCATACATGTACCTCTTACTTTAAATAAGGAGTCTCGGATTTCAGGACTGTACCATTTTGTGACATGGGGGTGCTTACCTCTTACTTTAAATAAGGAGACTCAGATTTCAGGACTGTACCATTTTGTGACACGGGGGTGCTTACCTCTTACTTTAAATAAGGAGTCTGTTATTTCAGGACTTAACCATTTTGTGACACAGGGGTGCATACCTCTTACTTTAAATAAGGAGTCTCAGATTTCAGGACTGTACCATTTTTGTGAACCAGGGGGTGCTTAATTACCTCTTACTTTAAATAAGGAGTCTGGGAGTTAACGGGACTGTACCATATTGTGAAATAGGGGGTGCTTTAATACTGTACCTCTTACTTTAAATAAGGAGTATGGGATTTAAGGCTGTATCATTTCGTGAAACAGGGGGTGCTTAATTACCTCTAATACTTTAAATACGGAGTCTGGGATTTCAGGACTGTACCATTTTGTGAAACAGGGATGCATACTGTTTACTTTAAAAAGGAGTCTGGGATTTCAGGACTGTACCATTTTGTGAAACAGGGATGCATACTGTTTACTTTAAAAAAGGAGTCTGGGATTTCAGGACTGTACCATTTTGTGAAACAGGGATGCATACTGCTTACTTTAAAAAAGGAGTCTGGGATTTCAGGACTGTACAATTTAGTGAAACGGGGGTGCTTACCTCTTATTTTAAATAAGTAGACTGGGATTTCAGGACTGTACCATTTAGTGAAACAGGGGTTCTTACCTCTGGTATAAGACTGAGTAGAGCATTGCCTGCGAGCGTTCCTACAGCGAGGGACACTAGGAACATGATGACTTTTTTATAAATCTTCTTATCCATGAGTGGGATGATCCATACACCGCCAAACGCGCTCATGTTGATAATAGTCACAAACAGAAAGCCGTAGCCCCATACTAGAAAGAGAAACAAATGATTTACAGTTAAATCCAAGTGAAATTATTGTGTTAATGATTGAATTCCTAACTTAAAATTAAAACTTAAAGTCACTGAGTAGTCGGCTATCATGGGGAATTCGACACCGTTCAGGTGTTTACCCAATAACAGGTGTTGTCAATCACCAGGGTTAGCCTTGAGTTTTATGACCCTTGGACCTTATGTAATGCTTTGATTTGCCCGAAGACTCTCGAGCTCTCCGAGAGATTAAGGGGTAATTCTTGACTGGACTATGGGTTTGCTGTGTGCAAATTTGTACCCCCATTAAAGGTATTTCCACCAAGTCTGGTGTCAGCGAATTATGGCCTTCTGCACATGGAAACTGGCGATCCACTCCCTTTAAACATTAACTTACAGAGAAAGTATCAAAAGGTCCAGCCACCTCAACCTGTCACCTTCATTTTCTAAGTTGTAAATTGTATCATCAACAAAATGTTTATACCAGAAATTGAAGTTTAAAGGGATCCGGTAACTTTGTCTTATAGAGCTCATGCTGCAATGATAAAGCTTTAGGTCAGTCAGGAACCCAATGACTTATACAAGCTGATCGCCTGTCTGATTATCATGATATTTATGATTGAAAACTGAAATCAAAATTTGCGTTTGCCAAACGTTTTTCATAACACTACAGTCTATTAGGGAAAACGAGTATGGTAAAACCAGTCACTTAAAGGTTTTTACTTTTTTGAGGCCCTTCTTGATCATTTTGAAGCGCAATTGTTTTAAGGCTTCAATAGAACACCATATCAACAACACTGATAACATGTAGGGCCGTGCTTCTCAGATTTAACATAGTTTAACGATCCCTTTATAAATAAACATTTGTCAGAAGAAGCTCAAACCAAGAAGATCATAGACTAGAATCTTCTTGCTCACTGTTTTTTTTTTTTTTTACTATATATCCAGTTTTTAATGTACCATACATTATTAACGAGTATTAAAGAGAAAGTAAAAGAAAGTATAAAGAGAAGGAGGGAGAAAGTAAGAGAGAGTAAGAGAATGATGGAGAGTAAAAGAGAGTAAGAGAGGGAGGGAGAAAGTAAGAGAAATTAAGAGAAGGAGGGAGAGAGTAAAGAGGAAGTAAGAGAAGGGGAAAAGTAAGAGAAGGGGAAAAGTAAGAAAAAGTAAGAGGGAGAGAGTAAGAGAAAGTATGAGGGGAAAAGTAAGAGAAAGTAAGGGGAAAAGTAAGAGAAAGTAAGAGAAAGTAAGAGAAAGTAAGAGGGAGAGAGTAAGAGAAAGTAAGAGAAAGAGGAAGAAAGTAAGAGAAAGTGAGAGAAAGTCAGAGGAAGAGAGTAAGAGAGAGTAAAAGGAGGGAAGAGTAAGAAAAAGTAAGAGGGAGAGAGTAAGAGAAAGTAAAAGGAGGGGAAAAGTAAGGAAAAGTATAAAAGAGGGAGAAAGTAAGAGAAAGTAAGAGAAAGTAAAAGAAGTAGGGAGAAAGTAAGAGAAAGTAAGAGAAGTAGGTTAGAGGAATGGAAGGTAAGAGAAAGAGGAAGAAAGTAAGAGATGGTAAGAGAAGTAGGTAAAAGGAATGGAAAGTAAGAGAAGTAGGGAGAAAGTAAGAGAAAGTAAGAGAAGTAGGTAAAAGGAATGGAAAATAAGAGAAGTAGGGAGAAAGTAAAAGACAGAGAAGGAGGGAGAAAGCAAGAAAAAGTAAGAGGAGTGAAAAAGTATGAGGAAGGAGGAAGTAAGAGAAAGTAACAGAAAGTAAGAGAAGGGAGAAAGTAAGATGAGGTTTTAAAGGAGAAAGCAAGAAAAGGAGGAAGAAAGTAAGACAAAGAGAAGGAGGGAGAAAGAAAGAGAAGGATGGAGAAAGTAAAAGAAAGTGAGAGGAGGTCAAAGGAATGGAAATGAATGGGAAGTAAGAGAAAGTAAGAAAAGGAGGGATAAAGTAAAAGAAAGTAAAGGAAAGTACTTAAGAGAAGGAGGCCAAAGAATGGAAAATAAGAAAAAGTAAGTGAAAGGAGAAAAAAAGTAAGAAAAGAAGGGAGAAAGTAAGAAGAGAAGTGAGACAGGGAGAGAGAGACAATGAGTGAATAGAAGAAAAGAGAAATGAAGAGAATCCAAGCAAGAGAAGGAGAGCAAGTGAGGCTCTTAAAAAGAAGTGCTAAGAAGAAGATGATAAAATAAGAAGAGATATGGGTCATTCCATCGGGTTGGGTCATAAATTGTGACATGAAGGTTCAAAATTCAGAGTTGGTGAATAATTTGTTTATTGTTATATCCTGTTTCTAACACCAATCCTACAATAGATTCCATTGGAATTGTGTGTATTCCTTTGCACACTTACATTTAAAATGAAAAAACAGACACAACAAAATACCAACGTTACAAGGACATCTTTTTTTACTTGCTCATTTATTTTCTGACCTGAAACTTTGTTACAGTCTGTACTCCACTTTTTTTTGGTGTGGAAAACATTAAGATGATGGGAGCAATAGTTTAGAATACTCAAAACTTGAACACAGCAACATTATATCAACTTATAAACATGAAACAAATGAGGAACTAGCAATTTTCAGATCATGTTTTTCTTCTAAAGGGTTATCTTTTCTCTTGCATAGAAAATCTTGGCTGCATTCTAAGAAATGTGCCAATTAATTGATGCATGAAACATATTAAATGAGATGATGACACAAATGAAAGGAAAGCTGCAAGATTTATGGTCTATATTCACCTCAACACCTCGAAATACCAATGTTACATGGACATCATGTCCGAGTAACATCCGTATGATATTAGAGTTACTGACCTCTTATACTCATTTAAACATGACAATCTATATCAAATGTCATCTGAAATATCTTTCTTCCATTGACCAGTAAATAAAAAAACAAAATATTCATACAATAGGTGTATTGGTTGATATTAATGATTAACTTTATACTTCTTCAAAATAGTGATTAGATTGGAAAGATCTTCGTTTCCAGGAATATTTTGATGACTTGTCATTTTGCCTGCTCTCTTGATCGATCTCTCTGCCGGAGCTGAATCCTCAGGCAGCAATCTAATAAATATGCATGAAAAGAAATAAATAAAAACAAATGAGTAAACAATATTAAATGAGATAAAAATAAAACAAAACTGTAAATTGCTTCTGTGACTTTTCATTTCAAAATGTGTGTTCTGGTTGATAATTATGAGTACTTGTACATTGTAACAAGGATGGAACAACTACACAGAGGATTGCAAGATGGATAGGGAGGCATCATCCTCACGTTTGGCTAGTTTTGCATGCCCAAATAGAAGTAGGTATTTGGTTTTCATTTATTATTATTTATTATTCTTTTAAGTTCAATATTTGTGTTAAATTATTAATTTCTTAATTTTTTTTGTTTGTTGTTATTTATCATTATTGTTTTATATCTTATTTTTTGGAGGGGAGGGTAGGTGGTGAAAACCCTTTAACCTCCCTTTAACCTTTGTAGGAGGGGGGAGTGGGAGCCACATGGCAAACATCAATAATGATTTTATTTTTAAAAAAAATATTTAAAAAAAATTATTTAAAAAAAAATAAAAAAAATAAAAAATCATTATGTATCCAATTCTAATTGAATCGGGGGGAGGGGTCGCATGCCCTCTCCCCTTTAGCTCTCTCCATTTTTCTCTATCTCAACTCCAACCCCCTTTTTTGCCCAAAAGTTGGATATGTCGGGCCTTAGATTGAACTTCCTAACAATTTTAAATAACTTGTGTTTTTCCTTAGGCTTAGCCATCATTTTTCAATGACAATTAATGGCATCATATAATTAATATTAATTAATTTAACAGTTGTGAGAAAAATTCTGAGGTATAGGAACATCAGTTATATCTTTATTTACGGGATTCTTATAACAAAATTCAATTTCTGTCTAAGAAATTAGCTTTTTAAGGGGAAAAGTCCGGCAACGATTTTGCATGTTTCGTTATAACACATATATCAGTATGTGGGACAACAGTAAAATATTCACTCACACGTGATGGTTTTGAAACCGTTTTAAGCTATAAATAACACAATTTAAAACGGAATTACATTTAAACAAAATGGAATTTCATTGTCTATGATAATAATTCGGGCTATAAAAATAACTTAAAATACATATTACGTACCAATTTGGGCGCTGACGGGCGAAAATGGCTGCCCGACGTTATATGGACATTGTCACGTTTGTGGTTGCAGCTCAGGGGTAGGTCGTCGCACAACATCAAAAAACATGTGTGCGCGTTCGTGAATAACTAGCAGGTCATTTTAACACCAAAAACTGAAGCTAGCGGGTTGGTTTGATCTCAAACACCGTAATTTCACACCGACGTTACCAAATTATGAAGGACATCGCGGGGGATTGTTGTGGTAAATTAATTATTTTCTTGTATTTACCGACCGATTTAATCATCATTCTTTTAACATATGTTCATCAGGGGTTGTACCTTCCTAATAAGATGAAAGTTTCTGAGAAAATATCCTGCTAAATTTGTGTAAAATGTTAGATTACCGCCGTTACGAAAAAAGTGCTTAGGACATTGTTGGTAACGTCGGTATTGTGTTTTTTCAATATGGGATAACTTGCCGATTTTTTGCACATTTCACCTGAGCTTCTCAGACATAGTAGGGGTATTAAAGGTGACATGTTTTAAGTAGGAAACATTGCATTATGATGAATTTTTTTCCAGAAATGAGTTCATGAAAATGACTTGTTTTCATGTCACAACTTTCACCCTTAAAATCGCTGAGACATCGGTAGTTAAACTCTCACCAAAAAAAAAATATGATGAACAAGTTTCTGTTTTCATGTTTATTTATTCTGTCATACATTACTCTTAAATAAAATATACTTTTAATTTTCTAAAAATACATTTAAATTTGAGAAAATAGCTTCTAAACATTCAAACACATGAAAATGCTGAAAAGACCCAACCCGATGGAATGACCCATATTATCCTACCTTGTGCTGATGGGACCTTGGTATCTGTCAAGAGAGAAGGGTTTCAAAAGAGAGACAGGTTTAATAATACATTATGAAATACATGTAAAACTTGATGGATGGAAAGATGGGTGGATAGGTGAATAGTCTGATGGACTGATTGATTTTATTTATTTATTTATTTATTTCTAATCTTTTGTCAGGGTAGACCATTCACCAATAAGTACCGGTAGTGGTCTTCCATGGGGCCCTGAATAAACATGAACATAAAGCATAACATGTATACAGAACAGATAAAATAAAATTCAACAGTACATTTAGAAAGATATGACACATCAATAATAGACGTGGCAACAAAAAATACTTGTTGGCAAAAATAATACTCGTTTGCAAAACAAACATACATTATTAACCTAGTTCAACAGTAATGTCAATAGGGAAATATTGATGAGTCGCAATTATATGAATAAATCATGTTAATATAACAGGACGTGCAAGTAGTGTATGTTCGGCTGAGCCATTCACAAATGACAACTTTATTTAAACAATCTGTTAATTGACAGAGGAAGCCCTTCTCATCTAATTATCTAGCTTGGTTTCTGAATAGATGGATGGATGGATGGATTGACCGATTGTTTGATGAACGGATGGATGGATGGATGGATGGGTGGATAGATTGATTGATGAAGGGATGGATGGATTGATGGATGGATGGATGGATGGATGGATGGATGGATGGATGGATGGATGGATGGATGGATGGATGGATGGATGGATGGATGGATGGATGGATGGATGGATGGATGGATGGATGGATGGATGGATGGATGGATGGATGGATGGATGGATGGATGGATGGATGGATGGATGGATGGGTGGATAGATTGATTGATGAACGGATGGATGGATGGATGGATGGGTGGATAGATTGATTGATGAAGGGATGGATGGATGGATGGATGGATGGATGGATGGACTGATTGATGAACGGATGGATGGATGGATGGATGGATGGATGGATTGATGAAGGGATGGATGGATGGATGGATGGATGGATGGATTGATTGATGGATGGATGGATGGATGGATGGATGGATGGATGGATGGACTGATTGATGAAGGGATGGATGGATGGATGGATGGATGGATGGATTGACTGATGGATGGATGGATGGATGGATGGATAGATGGATGGATGGACTGATTGATGAAGGGATGGATGGATGGATGGATAGATGGATGGATGGATGGATGGATGGATGGACTGATTGGTGAAGGGATGGATGGATGGATGGACTGATTGATGAAGGGATGGATGGATGGATGGATGGGTGGATAGATTGATGGATGGATGGATGGATGGATGGATGGATTGATGGATGGGTGGGTGGATGGATGGATGGATGGATGGATGGATGGATGGATGGATGGGTGGATAGATTGATTGATGAACAGATGGATGGATGGATGGATGGACTGATTGATGAAGGGATGGATGGATGGATGGATGGATGGATGGACTGATTGATGAAGGGATGGATGGATGGATGGATGGATGGATGGATTGACTGATGGATGGATGGATAGATGGATGGATGGATGGATGGATGGATGGATAAACAGATGGGTGGATGGATGGGTGGATGGATGGATGGATGGATGGATGGATTGACTGATGGATGGATGGATGGATAGATGGATGGATGGATGGATGGATGGATGGATGGATTGATGGATTGCGACCTTGTCCTTGGTTGCGTGATTGATTGCAATGTCGTTGTTGTTCATGTATTTTGTATCTAGAGAAACCTTTATCATGCACATTCATAACTTCTGTACTATATCAACATGGGTCTCGTTTATTGCATGTGAACTACGTGTACATACAACATGTACAAGCCATAATTTATTTTACTACATGAACATTTATTTTTATGATATCTAGATTATAGTGAAACAGTAATCACAGACTTACTTCTGTCCTTATCAACATGATCTAGCAAGGAAACTTCTAGTACGTGTGCATACAACATGTACATGTCATAATATTTCTACTACATGAACATTTATTTTATGACATGTGATATAATGTTGGCAACATGACAGGGTTTTATTGAAGATCTGCAAGAAAAAACTGTCTGTTCTTTAAATTATAACAAAACAATATATTTAACAAGATTGAATTTTTGACACCTAAGGGGATAATAACTAAGAATGGGGTTAAGGGCTGAAACGTTACTGTCTCCATAACATGAATGGCTATAATTTCCATAGTATGACTTTGGAGTTGCCTAAAATGTGACTATGAAATTTAAAGACACAGACTACAATAATATAAACTTGAAAGGCTTAGGAGACCTCGCATGAATTTGGAGCAATGTGGCTGATTTTGATCTTCAAAAAAATCTCAACTCCCATAGATTAACACACAAATTTGAAAGGATGTGAATGGGCATTTATATGAATATTTTTAGACGTGGAAAAACATAAGAGAGACCCCAAAAGGTGAGGAGACTGTGCATAAATTTGCAGCAATAATGGTGGTTTTTGTAACGATGATTATTCTACCCCAAGAATCTTTTTAAAAGGCTGTGAAATGGGATTGATATGAAATTAGAAGACAAAGACAAATGTAAGTGAGGCTGCAAAAAAAGGAGACTGCCCGTTTAAATTTGCAGCAATAGGAGTGCTTTTGACCTTCAAAACAATCTCAACTGCCATACAGTAGGTTTACACACAAAAACAAGTCTATTAAAAATGATTATCCTTCCCCTAAAATCTCTTTAGGCCTGTCATCACTAGCTCGAGATTTCCAAATATCCAGCTACATGTATTTCAACTATCCGATCGCAAACTATCCAGCTAATTTGCGTCTTCATCAGCCCGAAGTTGCAATTAGCGGGATATTTGGTCAGGATTATCATCCCAAGATATCTCGGGATAGTTTGCAAAATATCCCGCTATTTGTCCGGTGCGTCTTCACCAGCCCGAAGACTCGCACTATGCGCAAAAGCTGAGCAAAATATCTCGAGCTAACTTCTCAAGGTCGAGTTTCAAGTTTCGAGGTCTATTCTCGAGCTGATGAAGACACGATTTGTAACTTCGGGATTATTTCCCAAATCAGAAATAGCGGGCTATTTGGCAATCTCGAGCTGATGAGGACAGGCCTTTTGAAAGGCTGTGAAGTGGGATACTGTACATATCAAATGAGAAGACAAGGACAAACATAAGAGATGGAGTAGACTGCCCGTATAAATTTGCAGCAATAGGAGTGCTTTTGACCATCAAAACAATCTCAACTGTCATCTAGGTTTACACACAAAAAGACAAGTTTATCAAAAATGATTATCCTACTCCTAGAATCTCCTTGAAAGGCTGTGAAGTGGGATACATATCAAATTAGTAAAACTTCAGAAAAATGTGATACTGACATACTGGTACGTACGGTAAAGTATTATGTTTGCTATTTCATTACAATTTTAAAAGAAAATTGTAAAGCAAAGTTTTTGTTGGGGTTGCAGGGGTTTACTTGTACATGTTTCTATGCGATTCCGTGGTTTTGATGGGTATAAAACAAATCAAAAAATTAAAATTATTAAAACAAAAAAAATCTTGTATTATCGTATTCCACTCTTATTATCGTACTAAATACAATTAATGTAAGTCGTACTGGTTGGGATCTCTGGGAGTGAAATTTGAAGACATAGACTACCATAAGTTTAACTTAAAAAGCTACATTGTAACGAGACCTCAAATAAATTCGCAGAAATATGGGTGCTTTTGGCCTTTGAAAAATCTCAACTACCATAGATAGCCTACACCTGTACATGTAGGTAAACATGCAAAGACAAGTCTTTTAAAAATGATTATAGATTAGCTTTGAAAGAATATGAAATGGGATTTGTATGAAACTTGAAAATAAAGGACTACCATGGCCAAAGTATTTTGCCTTTCTCTTTCTTTAACCATTCCTACCAGGGTATTTTGCTCAGTTATTGCTGTGTTTTTAAAGTATCTGAATTAGGTGATTTTTTGGACGATTAATCAACAAGTCGGTAATACAGGTGCAGCGTTATAGCTACGGTGGGCGGGCCCGCCCAGTATGGGGAATTTCCGCCCACCACTCTTTATGAAAAACACTGCTTTCGTCTAGCACTAATTTCGCATAAAACCTGCTTTAAACCAGTTTAAGGGCAGGTCCAAGCTATTTGGATTGTGACGTACGGGACATTCAGAGACTTTAAACAAACAGATGAAATTATTTATATGGCTATCTTTTGGTATGAGTCTGTGGCTGTTATGGGCTAGTTCATTTTTGGAAAGTTTTAGTTCTGACCAACATCTCAATTAATTTGTAATGTAATTAATTAAAGAGTTGGTCAGAACCAACCTAATCTTAACTAAATACATACCTGTTACATTTACTTCACTGTCCATGGTTGATTATAGTCTTCCAGGCGTCTCCCAGCAGAACAAAGGGATCTTCAGAATCAGATTCGCTTAGGCCAGGAACTGGTTGTGGGACAGACTTTTCACCAGGTTCAATGTACTTTTCCCAGGTAGAGGAGGCTGTTGAGAACAGAATTGAGACAATATTCATCAAGCTTCGCATTTCAACAACATGCAGGTTGCACTGTAAAATCACAAACTGTATCTTCATCAAATACTGACCGTGATAAACTTTATCAAGTTTACATTTCAGTTCAACAGTGGATTTCCTTGTACTGTACCTGTATTTGTAGAATGCTTTGATCGATTCCTCGTTTATCATCCTGATTTTTCTCAATTTAGGAGGGGGTTCCATGCATGTTATTCAATATTTTCTGAGATGGCTGCTGCGCATACAAATGCTACATGTACAGTGTAGTATTAGCTAGGCAGGACTCCGTGCCAACTTACATTTCTATGGAGTATGGGAGTCTAGAGCAGGCCTTCTCAACTAGTTTATTAGAAGTGCCAAAACGAAAAGAATTTGTAGTTGAAGTGCCACCCTGTATGGTTGACGGTGCTGCGTGAAAAATGGGTGGGGTCCAGGGGCGAAAGCCCTAGCGGGGGGTAGCAGGGGGCGGAGCCCCCTTGAAGCTGGTGGATTTAGGGCTTTCTAAAGGGCTTTCTAAAGGCCCTAATTATTTCATTCCACAATATAATCAATCATAATTTCATTTTGATGTGAAAAAATTAGTACAATTCCTGGGTACAATTACACTGGAGGTATATCTATATGTAGTTTTTTGTGTGCAATAAACACAGAAAATGTCAAAATAAAGTGAAAATCAAACAAACAAAAACAAGATGTTTCCAGAGATTGGCAATGTTAAAATTGGCATCTCATCGTAAGCTCATTGTTGTTCAGAACTTAGGTTTAGATTCGTATAAAATGGTGAAAAAAGATAAATTCCCCTTTCTTCCTGTTTGTTAAGCAGGCATTTTGGGACCAAATTCGACAGCAACTTCTTGATTTAGCTAAGTATTTAATTCTAAAATATATGTTTTCTTTCTTTCTGTTTTTTGTTTTGTTGTTGCAACAGTTGCGCGCCACTCCGACTGACCCCAAGCGCCACAAGATCTACAGCAAATTGTTTGGGGTAGACCTAGACCTATAAATAATTTAAAGACAAATTAAAAGTTCATTTAATAAAACAATTTTGAATAGAATATTGACGCTGATTGAATCTACAATACATGATTCACTCCAGATCAAGGAAAGCAATGGTTTGTCTGTTTTTTCTGTTTCTAATGAAAATAAGTGTTTTTTTTGGATTGGAGTGTGGACTTAGCTTTGTAGTTGTCTACTTTAACTTTAGTTTAACAATAACATTAACATGATTAAGTTTAACTAAGCCAGGGTCAGGCCGCCCAGACATTGCCATGCCACGGGCAGCCGGCAGGCATCTTTGCCTAGATCTAGTCTAGATTCTAGTCATGGTTAATAAACTGGAAGCCTCCACAGAAATCAAGAGTATTAGATTTGAGTAACTGAAGCAAAAACAAATGGGCGGTATAGTTACGTACATGGTGCAGCGAGCGATCGGTGGGCTATCAGCTGGCCGACCCTGCCCTGGCAGTTCGATGCTTCGTTCCGCTGCGCTGGTGCTCTGCTACGGCGGCTAGTTTTTAGAAGCACACACTGACACGTCAGTACGCCGGCGATACCGGCATAAAACCGCAGAGAATGAACGACAACGTGGCAGTATTAGATACAAACGCAAACTACCACACTCGTAATATCTTTCACCGAATGAATACTCTAAGCGCCAGGTAGTATTCAACAAGGGCCAAGGAGCCAATGTTTATCTGCAGAAATAGACGCTCCAGTATCACTTGATGTTGAGTGTAATGATCAAATGCAAATCATATTTTGCGGATGATAGCGCCGTGATTTAATGCGATCAGATAAACACGTTTGCTCGCGTAGTGCCGGTAAATATTGCGTCACCGGCTGAGCTAGGTAAAGCTAGCTAAAGGTACGGTACTCATATTTTGCACTTTCCCGTTGCCGACTAGGTATGTAGGTATGGAGAAAATGAATTTATGATTTAGCACTATACATTCATATAAAGTAATAAACAAACATAAATAAAGATTTTTATTCAAAATGTAATTAATACAGACAAAATTTGATTACGGATATATGAGTTTAGGCAGTATCTTTTCAATGTTAAAAAAGCATTGAGTTGTAAATTGGCAATTCACATTGTCGTTCAATTCGTCATAATTGTTGTAGCTTGGTAATATCCATAGAGCTATAGACAAGCCATGCACTTTCCAGTCTGTAAGGAAAACACACACAACATGGAACAGTATAGTCCCAGGTATTATGTTATATATAAATGGTTTGTTTTATTCAAAATCATCTCGCAGCCCGAAGGCTGAATTGTGTGACTTTTTACAAAAACATTGAAATACAATAATACATGTAAAATCAAACATCACAAGATATAAATGTTAAATTCGTTTATTTAAGTTCATAGTAAAAATATAAAATAGGGTCTGTAGCCTACATGTTGGCCTATGCAAAAATATTTCCTCTCAGATATTCATTTATTTGTAACGGGTCGTGTTTGTTTGTAACCAGAGCAGGCTATTAAAATAGTTGCAATAGATTGTAAAAGTGAATAATTGCGTGATTTTAACAGATTGAAAAGATCAGTAAAATACAGTGATATACAAACGAAAATTATTATCAAATTGACACAAAATAATTTAAGGTTTACAATAGCAAAATGTATAGATAAACTTGATTTTCATGGGTTTTAAACGCGGAATGCATACAGGGACGGTTCCAGGGGCACGCCCCCCCCCCCCCGGCCCCCAAAAGTGAGTGCTCACAAAGTCCCCAACTCCATACATGTGTATAATTCAACTGTTACGCGATAACTGTATACATAAGGCTATCTACCTATCTTCATAATCATAAATTTCCTACTGGATTTGAAATTGTTATTGTTCTTTTCGACAGCTTTCCGTTTAGTTGCACTTCAATAGCTGCAATTTAATTGCAATTAAACGGATGTCTGGACTCTGGAGACTGTGGATCTGGAGCTAGCGGATGGGGGGGGGGGGGAGCTGACGGGAAATATTATATTATGAGACATTTTAATTTATGTTAATGTAGGCAATATGAAATTGAGGGGCACATGCATATTATAAATAATTATCCATATTTATGTACATCGTTTTCTATTGTTAAATGTTTTATTGTATTTTCTATCATTTGTATTTTCACTGTCGAAAAAGCCATTGGAAGCTAAATTTCTATGTAATGTTCGCCTGCATGGACCAATCTTGAATCTTGAATCTTGAATCTTGAAAGGCATACAGCAAGTACATTACAGTTTCTCATCAGATATGGGCATCGATCGCCAATTTCTTGATTGCATGACGGACTATATGTGGAGTGGTTTATCAACTATATAATGGTATTCAAGTTTATGGCTGCTTCCTTCCAGGTGTTTGTGGTGTTGAAGCATTTCATTCACCTGCTATCAATAAATTCGTTGTACTCCAATTGCCAGAACGCAAATTGCGAAAATAAGTTGGTGCTGTTCTGGGGTGAAGGTTCCGTATAAATGAAATAGATTTTTTAACCGCTACATTTTAGTATTTTTAAATAACTGAGTTACAATTGTTACCCTATTATATATTTTTCACCAAATGTAATATTGACCTTTTCGGCTATGATTTTCCCTCATTGAAAAAAAAAGGTTTTGTTATTGAATTAAAAATTATTTCCAATTAAAGATTGGTGCATGATACACGTGCAACTCTGACTGGTACGTCACATTTTCAAGAAAATGGCTACGCCCATGTCATGCTAAAAGGCAGTACATCATGCCAAGAAATCTTCATTTATTTATCTCTTGTCGGACACTTTCGTAAGATTTATTGTACTGTCGTGTCTTATTGTCCCAACACCCAGTTAATTATAAAGTACCCTCATATACATTTCCTGACAAAATGCCCAGTTTGAGATGCAATTAAAAGCCAAGTTATTATCTTTGTAATCCTTCCCCATAGAGAGACCAAGTGCATTCATAATCCACTTCCCAGGAAATTAAGACCACTTCTATTATGTTTAAAAACCATACATAAAACTATCAAGTAGTCCATTGTGCTGACGGGCCCGTTTATGCCTTTGTTTTAGCGGGCCATGTCTGGCACAATTTAAACTACCCTCATATTACTTGTATGATTGTATCCTTCTGTATAAATATTATGTTCTGGCTTTCTGAAGGGAGTTGAGTTTTGATCACCATTAAATGATTAGATCAATACCCTCTTTTTAGCTGGCTCTCTCTTTATCTAGTGGTTTACATTTTGTGGAAGTTCATAATGGTGTGACTGATTTGATTCTTCAAAGTTTGGAGATAACAAGTACAGGCATATTATGACTCCGGAATTACACGTCTTTCCTTGCTGCTTCACAAATGCAAAGTCCAAGTATACCTCTCGTTAAACAGATGCAAATCTCGACTTTATACGATTTGATTAATACTCTAATTTTTATTTACTCTGTAAGACATAACATTGTTCATGTGAAACATAGTGTTTATTCAAAATTTAAATATCCATTCATATGCCACTCGTCAACAAGACCATTTTTATCAACCCAAAGGAAGACTTACTTTTCCCCTTAATTCGTTAAGGCTTATATTCTGTACTAGTTTATAGGAACCAATTACCCACTTCTATAAAATTAGGTTCAACTTTATCCTGTTTTAAAAAGCTTGGTCGAAAATTCCTATTTGAAAGTTTGTAGCGACAATATTCATGTAGGTTTGTGTGTGTGAGTGTGTGCATGTGTGGGTATGGTGACTGAATTATATTCAATTTAATTTGCTTTTTGTGGGGGCCCGAATTTATCAGCAATTTACCTCTTTGTGGTCCTGATCATATATTTGCTTTGTATTTTGTATGTATTTTTTTTTTCTCGATTGTATGTTTTGCTTTTACATGTCTACCGGCATTATATGGTTAATAAATCCAATTGAAATTCAAATTCATTTTATGTACCTCTCCTAGCTACTGCCAATATCCCATACACCCGGACCCCAACACGACAGTACATCAAAGGCAAGAATTCATCTCGTTTTTCAGAATATACCTACACCTATTCTTGGGGTTATTTCTTCTTTAATGTGAATGATTTTTTATATTCTGGATTCTATAAACTTGGATGTAACTTCTCACTCACGCATCACAGACACACATCGAAGATCATACAGGCGCACGCATTCATACACATGGAACATGCACTTTCTTGTTTTGGTTCATGTTTTATTCCTCCAAATCAACAGAACAGAAAAATATCAATAACAATTTCGCGACAATAATTTTGCTTCGCATTTAAAGGCCTAAACAACAAATGTTGTATTGCCCTTTAGGTGCCAAAACATGGGTCGGTCGGTCGGATTTTTAATATTTTTTTTAACTCCATCTTTAGGCTGATATTTATCAATTTTGAATAATAATAATAATAATAATAGTGGCTCCTTGTATAGAGCACAGGTCTACCTTTCCGTGCTCATGGCGCTTAGAGAAAAGGACATGTAACAGACATAAGAAAGAAAAACAACAATAAACCAACAACAACAAAAAATCGAAATTCTCCTAGACATGGTAAATTAAAATATTACAATATTTACAACAAAAGAAACAAATAAGTTTTCAGTTGTAATTTGAATGTTTCTGATGACGACAGTTGGCGTATTTGTAGAGGGAGCTTATTCCAGAGTTTTGGACCCATTGCAGAGAAAGCCCGATCGCCCCAAGCAAGTTTTATTCTGGGTGTATTAAGTAATAGCGTGTCTGATGTGGAGCGAAGACTTCGTGTGGGGTTGTATTTTGAAACAGAGTTGCTCAGGTATGTAGGGGAAGAAAGAGAGTGTACTGAATGATGAACTAGTAACACAATTAAAAAAAAAAATCCTTTTGCCAACTGGCAACCAATGGAGAGAACGGAGAATTGGTGATATTGAATGGCGGGCTGCAGAATTTTGAAGTCGTTGAAGTTTTGTGACATCTTTTTGGGGAAGGTTACAGAACAAAGAATTTGCAAAATCTAAACGAGAAGAAATTAAACCATGAATCAAGATCTCAGCCGCAGGTTTAGATAAACACTTTCTTATGAAACTTAGATTACGTAATTGGTACCTTACACTCTGTTGAACATGTGTTATAAGTACGAAAGGACATTTCCTGATCAAATATTACACCCAAATTACGAGCTGTTTTTGATGGAGTGATACATGTTTTTCCAATATGGAGATGACACGATTGATAGTCAACCTTCCGTAATATGTGCTTGGAACCTAATAATAAAAACTCAGATTTATCATCATTCAGCTTAAGGCCATTAGATATTAACCAGGATTTGAGTTTTTCAAGACATGTTTCAAGTTTTGAAACAGCTGATGACAGTGAAGACATTGTAGGTTTAAAAGAAAGATACATTTGGATGTCATCTGCGTAACAATGGTAACTAATACAATGTTTGTGAAATATCTTGAATGCTTTAATACATTTTTTTTCTTCTAAAAATCGGTTAAAAAAAAAGAAAGAAAAGCCGAACGTAGATTTTTGGGTGGGTCGCAATTAAAGAGCAATACAACATCTTTTTTTGTTTAGCCGGCCATTTAGGGATGTTCCATTACATCTAGGAAATTACATATTCATAACAATTTACATCACATTACATTATTATGAACTACGAACGGATAATGAAAATTGAAAACACACGCACAACACTCACGCACACTGTGTTTACAAAGAGAGTTGCCCCTGATTGTTATCATTGGGAGGGGATTGATTTAGTTGATGTTATTGTTGATTTGGGATGTTAGTTTATGTCTTTTCACCTTTAACCACCTTTTAGTGTTGTTGGGATTTCTATGGACGTTTTAAGTGGCAATAGTATTCCATGTGATATAATTTGATTTTTTTTTGTTCTCATATTAAGCGCAATATATTTATTAGGTGTTATTTGTTTACAAGTTTGAAATTATCGACAATGCAGTCGCATCTTTAGATGCTTCTCAGATTTATGGTAAATCAATTTGATTTTATGTATTTATGTTTAATCTTATACTAGCTCGATTTGATGTTGAAATGTCCACTATACTATGATAAGATAGACAAGTTTATAGAGGTTCTGTTTTCCGTCCTGGAGATCATTCTGAATTAGTGATCAAAACTGAGTTTGGGGTAAAAAAAAATGTTAATTGATCTTACTCCCTAGTCCATATTATTTTTTATTCAAACAAAATCGACATTAATTGCAGAATTAAGATACAAAATTATGAAAAATTATATTACATAAGACTTAAAGCCTATCTGTACTAGTTTGGCCAGGAGGATAAGGCATTGTTTGCTATATAGAGGGCGCAAGTACCAACAAGTAATGCAGTGGGGCTTCAATACAATTATACTTATAAATAAAAGTAATAGCTTAGATTATTTTGATACATGTATGAAATAACAGTAAATCCCACTTTCACAATGATTTCTTATTCCATTTAGTTTAAAATAGACTTCTGTTAATTGTGAGAAAATACATCATGCATTCATGCAGTCGTTAACAAAAGAAAAGAACCTAAACTCGTAACAGAAATTATAATTTTTTAAACGGAACAAAACGAGACAAAAGATGTATGATTCCCTTCCCCTCATGCACAGATCCACACACACATTTTGAATTGAACATAGTCTTCAACAACACGCTGGTGGATAAAGCTGTCTCGAAAAAAATAAATATGACCTCGGAGCACGCGTTTCGTTTATATTTCATTTAAACTTTTATTCATCGTCAATTATATCATTCTGGCATCTCTATTTTTTTTAAACATTCTTGTCTGTTTATTTACCACAGCTAGATTTCGTAATGTTTGATAGATTGAGAAAATATCGAAGCCTGTCGTTCATAACCGACAAGTCACCACATTCATGTGAGATCAGTGAATGAATGAATCAATGTCAAAGATTTGATTTATCATCGCTCCATAATAAAATATTTCACATTTTAACGTACCTGCATTCGCAGCCCTGATGTCATACATGTTATGTTATTTCCTGTGCCAGTATGTTTTAGAGACACAATGCTTTTTAATCACTGTTGGCTTCACTTGTACTACTGTACCTATGATCAAAGGCGGTCCTCCGGGGGGGGGGGGGGGGGCACAGTGCCCCACTTTTTCAAGCACCTGAAAAGTGCCTCTTTGTACATAGGAAAAGTGCCCCTTTAACTGTGTAAGAAGTGACCCTTTTTACATAGGAATAGTGCCCCTTTTACTTTGACAAGTGTCCCTTTTTTTTGGACACGTGCCTCTTTTCCTTCGACAAGTTCCCTTTTCCCTTTGCAATAAGTGTCCATTTTTCATTCGCATAAGTGCCCTTTTCTGGTACGAGAAGTGCCTCTTTTCACTTTTGATTAGTGCCCCCTTCACCTCTGATAATTGCCCTATTCAAATATGAGAGGTGCCTTTTTTTTTCATTTGACAAGTGCCCCTTTTCCTTTGTAATAACTACCCCCATTTTAACTCGGATAAGCGCACCTTATATTTTCACATGACTGTGTCCCTTTTCCTTTTTTAATAAGTGCTCCTTTTCCTAATGATAAGTGCCCCTTCCCCTTCTCATAAGTGCCTCTTATCTGGTAAATGACCCTTTTCAGGAAGTTACTCCTTTTCGTTATAATTTCCCTTTTAACAATGATACGTGCCCCTTTTTCTTTCTAATAAGGGGCCTATCCCCTTTTCATAAATACCCATTTCACCTCATATAAACGCCACTATCAAAATCTGATGGGGGCCCCTTTTCCGTCGACAAATGCCCATTACCTATGGCTATGACTGACTTTTTTCATCTCTGGTGAGTGCCTCTTTTTGAGGGTGTAAGAAGTGCCCCATTTTCACATCTGATAATTACTCTTTGAACTTTGACACATGCTCCTTTTCTGTTCTGATAAGTGTCCCCTTTTCCTCTCATCATTAAACGCGCCCCAATTTTTTCAGCGACTAAGAGCAATTTCTCCTAAAGATCTAAATAGATGATATACTTATGTTACTTATTAAGATATGACGAGTATTAATCTTAGTGATAAATCAAGTTTTTATACAAACGGAAATATATAAGATTATATAGAAAATATAGATAAAAGAGTTTAAAGATAGTTGAAAAGTAAGGGGTCGGAAAAACAAAATACAAAACATGAAGTCTATTTTTTTCGGGAAATGTCATATCAAGATTGCTTAAAATATACATTTATTTGCATGTGAAACATTACAAGGAGAGGCTTATTATTTCATAAAATAGTCTCTCCAGCATTTTGGGGGTAATTATTATTATAATCAATATTATTAGGGTTAGGAGTATAGTAAGTATTATTATTCGTGCATTAATTACCATAAACTAAGTGACTTTACGAAGCGTCCTTAACCATACGGGTAGTATGCGCTCGTGTTGCGCGCATACGTTTCGTGACTTTACGAAGCGTCCTAAACCTAAGTTGCAACACCGTCAAATCACGCGCATTCAATTTATGATTTTACGAAGTGACCTAAATGCTTATTGCGAGAAAATCAGCAGTTGCTGAAATGCCGCGATGTGTTTTTCTACAATTATCATAATAATAAATCAAATTTATGCAAAAAATTGTGCAATATTACAAAACTAGAGAAGTTGTGCTTTAAATTGATATCAAACAAAACGGAAGGTTCCTGAAAACTTCTAAGTAACGAGCGTCGGGAAAATGCCCTAACTTTTGAAGCGATTTTCTCCACAGTTTAGTTTTGCCTTTAAAAGAGGTTGATGACGGTTCGTAAAGCCGCCGACGAATTATGTTTGTGAAATTCAATAGTTCAGGAGGGCTCAATCAGATTATATGGGCCTTTGTGAATATGGATATCCGTATATCAAAGCCGTGATGCATAGCAACAGACGAACAATAAAGTGAATCGGAAGAATTTTGAATTCAATTCACGCTTGACCTCATTCCAAGAGCATATGTGTACAAAAAGTAAGGCAGATATTGATGTATACACTACACAATCTCAAGTCTGCAAGCAGAAAATATACTTTGATGTGCACGAGTCCGGACAATATCGTACCAAGTCAAAAAACATGGAGAGGTTGAATCGCAGTTGTGGTGTAAGATGCATTCCCCAGAGTTTGCCCGTGGTTCTCACTCTATTTCTTATGGCATGTTCTCAGGTTGGTACTATCAAATCTATGGGGATCTTTCTAGAAGACATCTCGCTGAGTCTTGGAACAACCTCAACAGATATTGGGATTTCCCTCGGACTGTTTACGGCCTTCAGCTACTTTCCAGGTAGGTTAGATTGTTTAATAGATAGCAAATTAAGAGGTGAAAGCATTAACCTATTAAATAAAGGCACTTTTAAAGAGAAGGTTGAGTTCTGGGAAGAGGTGAACAATAATTTGTGAGCGTTATCATTAAAAGTGACTCGGTAACATTGTTGAAGGTTGATGAAAAAATTGCTTAATTTTTGTATAAAAATGTTACTTAGTATATTCCTTCTACTGTACTAACCCTCTGACATGCATACACTCCTGAAAAAGTTCTCAAACCACGAAGATATCTATGATTTTCTTTGAAGCGTCACTGTGCAACACCCTCTAACAGTGATTAACAGTAAATTCTCCCAACCATTTTTGAATTTTCCCAACCGTTTTTCCATGAAAAAAAGACATTAAACAGGCTTTTACAAATTTTTCAACACTTAAATTTCTGGAATGATATCTAGAGCCAATTTATTGCTTTGTGGCGAATTACAATCACCTAAATTGTATTCAAATTGTAATAATTTAGTTTGGAGACTTAAGGAATCGATCAGATCAGTTTTTCCCAATTTGTATCATTAATAATGGTCCGTTTCACTCAAATTTTCAGATTATCTTTAATTATACATCTAACATTGAAGTCACTACCTTAGCAGTACTTTCTCTTATCTGAACAATGTAACCAAGTCCCTTTAATGGCCTTGTGCATCACCTTTTAAAATAAGCGAACGTGACTATGAAACTTTATGTAATCCGAATTTGATATCTGAAGGCAAATTTGTACAGAAAGTGCCAATAAGTTAATTTCTTCAATGTTTTCGCGATTATTATACTTAGAATACGAGCCAAACATGAGGACAGAATTCATGGCATTGGGGGGGGGGGGTGGCCAACGTTTGGCATCCACGCTAAAACTCTAGTAATAATACCAAGAAATAACGATGATTGCCACGCGTTTTTTTAAATTATTATTATTAAAATGCCGTTTTTTGCTCAAATTTGAACGAAAATAAAATATCGTGATTTTTAATTTTTGGTACTAAATTGGTTTGATCTGATGACGACCTTTTAAATCGATTCAATTTTTATTATGAGTTTTAAGTTTTGAACCAGTCTCATATGAGTGTTGGATATTATACACATAATATGCGAAATGAAACTTAAAAGCGTGATGTACTCGCAATATGGGGTAATAAAAACTAACTAAAATTTTACCGTTTTCTAAACAGATAACATGCGATACAATGTTGTCGCGCCACATATAGAAAATAGATGATCAGATAGTGTGATGGATAAGTCATTTCATGATATCACAAATGAATATATTCTTGTTTTTACAGGATGCGCATTTTTAGTACAAAACTTTCTACATGTACTCTGCAGTGTACACCGAATCCAGAATTTTGTCATTCTCTAGGGGGTTATACATTTCCGAAGGCACGATTTAATTAATGTTTTTACGTCGTACACAGCTCCTATAATAATGTGTGAATTGCCCTCTGAAAGAAGAATCGTAAGATATCAGAGTAGTTTCGAAAACCTTTTTTTTTATTTGAAAATCCCCTTAGGGTTCAAAAGACAATGCAATTTGTGTGTGTACATCTGATTGTGTGTTTCTGATTATCTAGGTGATAATATTTGTACGTATTCAATGATGTAGCAAACAAACTGTTTGGAAACACTCGTGAAATACATGTATATCAGGGGTGGTGGAGCATCTTTAGAAATGGGGGGGGGGGACAAGAAATAGGGCATTTCGAAAAAGGAAAAAAAGTGTAAACACAAAGCAGGAAGATTTTGTATTTTGGAATATGGAACCCCCAATTTCTAGTCAATACGTTATCAAGATCATCTTCGACATTTTTTTCTAACTTTTCATGGATGTGGATGTTCCTTTTATCCCTTTTAAAAACATTTCATTTGTATGCATTAAAGGCTAAGTTCACTCCAAAAATAATTTGCTTTTACTTTAGATGCAGAAAAATAAGTGAAACGGAGCAAACAAAATTGAGTAAAAATTGGATAAAATAATAAGGAAGTTATGATTTTTTTTCACGTATGAAAACTACGGAACATAGAAAATTGCTACACAAAATAATTTGGTTATCAGTTCGTTACGTCATTGCCTCACTATTCATCAATTGCTTTATATATTTTTTAACCCATTAATTTCCCTTTCCCCAAAGAAATCTTGATTTCCCCATTGTATCATATTGCGTGCATGACATTTCACGAAATCTTTTATGAAATTTGAAGAATTGATACTATTTTTCTTAAAATTGTATATTCATAATCATTGATTTGTATATCATGCTTTATTGTTCATGATTTAACTGAACAAAATTACCCTATATTAGTGCATCCACACAAAAACATATTACCATCAATATAACTTGGATGCTGGTATGAGGAAATGAGAGTTTTAGGGGGGAAATTTTAAATCTAATAATCAATATAAAGACAAAAATAGTGGATAGTGAGGCGATGACGTCACAGACTCATGAGTGAGTTGCCAATTCGTCTCGTGATTTTCAAAGTTGTTCATGTCATTAAAAATTCATAACTTTCTTATTAGTTATCCGATTTTGCTCAAACTAGTTTTGATTTACTTGTCTGATTTTTCTGCTTCTATTAAAAGTAATTTATATTTGGAAAGGACTTGACCTTTAACCCTGTCTTTTTTTTTCATTGTCTCTGCAAAAGTTTTTTTTAATTTGTGATTTCGCATTGCACCGAATTTGATGGAGTTTTCCGCAGAATTGGAAGAGATTTGTCACGGAAAAGGAAGAGGATCAATTTTAGGACAGGAGGAATCCCACCGACTTTTTCAGTGATGCAGAATAGCTAAATTCTTTCTTTATTCCCGAAGAAAGTTGCATGTCATGATATCTGAATTACCTTTCATTCCTTATGAACAAAATTTGATTAATTTTGTGATGAATATCATCTCAATCGAAGAGAATAGAAATAAAACTGTACTTGTCTGCCTTCTTGAAAAATATCTTATTTCAATTTTGAACCCAACAAAAATGTTTAAAGGTAAAGACCAGTATTGGAAACGCCCCAATTTCAAAAAATGAAATGGAAGCTCTGAATACCAATCATGATTGTGAAAGAGTATGTTTTGACTAATACATGATGATAACAATTTTGCCGGGAAACCGCCTACTAATTTATATATTTGGTAAATTAGTTTATCTATTGGTGTGTGAGAGATAAAAACACACGTGTCGCGCATGTGTGCGTAGTCCCATAAACATCTTTCTGTGTACAGTGCTTGTAACTTTACGAAGACCGGGCCAAATTTCTTATCATTTTGATGATTCCAGAACCTTGCAGTACACACCAATACGTATATGCTAGATGATCAACCTTTTCTGATCGATTCCACAACGTTTCTCTCACAATGCAATTGCATGACCATTAAACTGGTCTTTATCTTTAAGTACTGCATATATCATATAATATTTTGCACAGTGTATTTACGAACGTGCATATTTGCCAGGGACACATAACTTTACAGGAGCACAGACGATGTTATTGTCTTTATACAATTAAATACCCTGACATATATAGTCCAAAGTACATTGTACAGCATAGACGAAGATTTATGGGAATTAGCCTGATCTATGACAGAGTATTTTCTCCACATTTCTTCCTTTCTATAAAATTCTGCTCTACCCAATAACACAGTAGTCCAATCTCCAGTTCTCTATATTGATACATCATCACTAACAATATTTTTCCCCGCTCTATGAACCAAGTGTAGTTCCTTTATTCGGAAGGCCATACAACAATGAATTGCTATTTATCAACATGGGAAATTATCAGACCATGAACAAGCATATCAGTAGATCTTCTTTAGAAATATTGCACGATTCTAGAATGAGATCGTCTTTTAGAAAAACAAAAGTTAGTATTCATTGATTATCTTCCCAAGCAATATTTGTTTTCCATTATTTATTAATTTTATAATTCGTACATAAGAAACACATAATTCTATTGGTTACAAAGAAAAAAAACATGAATTATACTTATATCGCAAAATTAATTATACTTTTTGTTTTTAACATAATCAACATTTTTTTCCAGAGGTGATACTTTTCAACATTTGCCCCCCCCCCCATATTATTTCCTTTAAATATATGTCGAATATGTTTGTAAAATTACATTTTCTTTTTTGCGTATATATAACATAAGAAGCTAGATTAATTAATAGATTTTTTTTTTAAACTACATATTTTTAATTTATACAATCACACTACTTGCCTACAATTATATCACTGTATTCAATTTTTTCATTATCAAACAACACTTCTCTTTTTGTGAGAAAAATTAAGACCTTGTTCTAAAATATTTTGGAGTAATCACAATCATAAAATAAATGATGATAATTGTCTATACATTTGCACTTCAAACAATAATCATGATAAGATTTTTTGAAACGATATAGATACTCTTCACATGCTAGTTACTTATAGAGTAGTTTTAAATTAAACTTTTTTAATCTTTTTTCCTTAACGTATATGTCAAATTAATTTTCCATATATTTGCCCAGGATAATTTTTTTCGAAAAAAATATTCCCAATAAATTTGAACATTTGGATTAATATAAAAGTTCCATCAACTAATACCTTCTATATAATTTGTGATATATTTAGTTTTGTTACTGATATATTATGACATAACTTTATCTAGGCAATTAACTTTCAATAATGCTTTGAAAAGGTTAAATTCCAACGGCATTTGAAAGATAATACTAATTTAGAACTTCCCTAAAAAAGGGGGCTTGAAAATGTCTTTAAGTGGGAAAATAAAGACTATTAGCTGTCGAATCAACTTAAATGCTACCCAGTCATTAAAGGGACTTTGTAACATTGTTCAGATAAGAGAAAATGGTGCTTAGATAGTGACTTCATTGCTAGATGTACAATTAAAGATAATTTCAAAGTTTCAGCGAAAACGGACCAATATTAATGATAAAAATTGGGAAAAAGTGATCTGATTAATTCCTCAATTTTGTCCAACTATATTATTACAATTTAATTACATTTTATGTGAATGTAAATCTTCACAAAGCAATGAATTGGCTCTATATACCATTCCAGACATGTAAGTGTTGACAGATTTATAAAAGCCTGTCAAATGATTTATTTTTAAGGCAAAACGGTAGTGAAAGTTCAAAAATGGTTTGGAGAATTTACTATTAATCACTGTTAGAGGGTGTTGCACAGAGGCGCCCTCAAAGAAAACCATAATATCTTTGTGGTTTCAGAATCTTCTTAGGATTTTTTGCCTGATAGAGGGTAAGTTCAGTAAAAGGAATATAATAAGTAACATTTCATACAAAAATTACAGTTTTTTCATCAATCTTCAACAATGTTACGATTCACTTTAAGTATTAGTCTGATTTTCAGACCACTGTAACGAATGGTCGTACGTTTTTGTGCTGCGCAAAGATTAAATCAGTTAAATTTTGGCCATTACAAGAATTGGGTTATTGATGTAGACAAATGCTCATGTACCCTTTACAACTCATTTCATGTATGTTATTACCAAAGAAGAATAAAGCAAGTCAGTCACTCAATAGTGTCTGATAGTGAAAGTCTAGCAAGTAAACTGGTTACCTTGCATAATTTGAATATAAGGACGCCGCTAATGTTTAAATTTCACAGATAGGACATACATGACATATTTATAATTCCTGCAAAGTTCTACAGAATGTGATGTTGGCAGCAAAAGGGACACATTATCTTTAATCCTTAATTTTAAAATAATTTATTCATCCTATTGAAAATGAAAATAATTTTCATAAATTCTTGACCGGTTTCAAAGTGCTTTGTGCGAGAAGAAAGAAGAGTTCACTAGCAAACTCCGAAGCCAGTGTGTGGGTGCGGGAAGAGGTGTCTACTCTTTGTATTATGACGTGTACTTCTATATTTGTCGTGTAAAGCATTGTCTTGTCCCTTTCTCGTCTCTGTTGGCATCCCTTTTTTTCTTTCCCCTATTTTGTAGTTCCTTTTGTAGTTGCGGATTAGTTAATTTAATAACTCATTAATCCTCAGTATCATTTAAAGTGTTCACACTTGTACAAGCATTGCTTTTTAGTAGACTGCCCTGTGATGTACAAAATTCCTTACGAAAATGTACAAGAGATTTATAAATGAAGATTTTCTTGGAATGGTGTGATACATTTTGGCATGACATGGGCACAGCCATTTTCTTGAAATTGTGACGTACCAGTTAAAGTTGTACGTGTATAACGCTCCAAGCTTTAGTTGGACGACTTTTGAAATCATTAGAAAAAAGTTTTCCTTTCAATGAGGAAAAGTCATAGCTGAGAAGGTAGACATTATTTTTGGTGAAAAACATATAACATGGGACCACTTGTGACTAATTCATTTAAAAATACTAAAATATAGCACTTGACGATTCTTTTTATTTCATGACAAACCTTCACCCCAGAAGAGCATCAACTTGTTTATGCAAATTGCCTTCTGGCAATTATAGTACAAAGGATACTCATAGCAGATGAATGAAATGCTTCATCACCACACACACCGGTGAAGGAATCATTCATATAATATACACTTACTAATAAACGACTTTATATAGTACGTCATTAAGAAAGTGGCGATGCCCATGTGCAGGCGCGTAGCCAGAGCTTGATGTTTGGGGGGGGGGGGGGGGGGGGGGGGGCACATACATGTAATCGATCGAGGTCAAAAAAGGGGTCTACAAAATTTCAACCGATCCTGGAAATTTTAGGGGGGCACGTGCCCCCCCCCCCCCCCGTGCCCCCCCCCCCCGTGCCCCCCCCCCCCCCGTGCCCCCCCCCCCCCCCGTGGCTACGCGCCTGCCCATGTGGTGCTATGAAACTTTACATTATTCTTGCTTTTTGCCTCTCTCATACACTTTATTGGGGAATCCTTTAGATCAATGGGCAAGAATAGAATAAATCTATTAAGAATAAGTAAAGTTATTTCTTGGGCCCGGGATGCGATTTCCTTTACGGTTTTTTCTTTTTTCATGGGTGCCAATATATCGGTTTACTAACATATACACATTTGCTATTTCAGACAAGCCTCTGCAAGCTTTCAGGTTGCCCAAAACGACCTTTGCTTAAAAAGTATGTATAAATTTCAATATATCAGTCTAATGCTTAAAGTGATAGGTCTCCATCTGTGACAGATTTGTGGATATTCGGGGGCCCTAAGTACCAAAGCTAACTACAAACTGGTTTATGCATTATCACTTACTTCCTTTTTCAATTTTTCTTTCTTGCACTGTTTCTTGTCTGATGTAGCTCCCTTGATTGTCGCCCTCTACCGTGTGCGATCGCTTCGTCGTGTGATCGTGATCTTGGGAGCATGTTTGATATCCCTGGGTGTCACCCTTACAGCTTTGGCAACCAACAACGTTCTGGTTGCTGTCTACTTATCAATAGCCGGTAAGATTTTCGTCAAGAGACCAAAATCAGAATGTAGTCACATTTATTAGCTCTTTTGATCTCAAACTTTACTTCCGAACATACAATATTAAAAGTAAATTTCCTTTATTTTAGTCTGATTCAAGCTCTTATAGTAGGGTTTCCAACTCCATGCCATTATCAGAAATGCTATAAATATATAGATGTAGTTGATAAAAACGTGTGACAAACTACGGTACACTTGCACCTTGACCAGTTCAGAAATGTATCCATATTGATGATCACTTTTAACGCAAGGCGGCATGTGTTCATTGCACATAATGAAGGAACCCAAAGGGTTTTATAATTCCTTTTGTGCATATTTAAAATTTGGAACTATAAGAAGAATGTCTTTTCTTTCTTCTTTAATTTACAAAAAGAGAGAACTGATGTGATTAAAAAAAAGGTTTTGTTTACACATTAACAGGTATTGGACATTGCATGCTAACACTATCGTTAACACTCGCCTTGGACCAACTCGCAAGCAACCAGAATTTCAACTTATTGTATGGTGTGGGTATGAGCGGGTTCGGCTTTGGCATGGTTCTTCTACCAATCCTGGCTGATGTCTTAGGTCAAACTTACGGTTGGAGAGGTGGTGTTCTTATCCTAGGCGGCCTAATGGCCAACCTAGTCCCTTTAGCCATGACCATTCAAGTAGAACCAACTTTGGGTCAGGACCAAACAACGGATCATCTTGCAGACATTGATAACTTCGAGGAAAGTGGTCCATCTGAAGAAAGATTCTGCAACGATCTCCCGACCGAGGATGTAGATACAACATTGTTATGCCTCGAAAGCAGTCCTGGTACAAACTCATCTTATCAACATGAGCATCAGTTGCTTCCTGATGACTTGTCAATGGAATCTACAGCAGTCAAGAAGATCCTGAAGGAATCTCAAGTACAAGACCCGAGTTCCAAGTCGATCCTTGACAGTATACGTGATAGTATACGCCGGTCCGATTTCTACAGGGACCCAATGTTTAACGTCATGTTTGTATCAACTTTCATGTACGGTGTCCTCTACTGTGGCTGGCATGCTTTTCTGGTGCCCCATGCCATTCAAAGAGGGTACTCCATCCGTGCTACCATCTTGATGACTTTATTTGCCTCGGTAGGAAATTTTCTTGGAAGACTCTTGGCAGGCGCCCTCTCCGACCGCTTAGCGAACCCCATCAGTCTGTTCCTTGTTGCTGCCTTGCTGAATGCAAGTGCCATTCTGTGCGATGCGTTCATTCACCAGTACTACGTTATGTTAGTAACGGCCTGTGTATCTGCTATCAGCATCGCTGGAATGTCTGTGCTGGGACCACTGGCAGTGAGGAAAAGAGCATCTCCTGCAAACTTCGACGTTGCATATGCAGTCAATGACCAATTCTTCGGCCTTGGAACCTTCCTTGGAGGCTACCTATCAGGTTAGAATATTTTCAAGATTACAGGTATCTAATTAGCATTCGGATTATTATCTATTGTGTGGCTGTGCTATGTGTTTTCAAAATAATTAGTGTTATATCAAACAATTCAACTTGACCTATGAGGAGAAACTCTGCAGGTTCGTGCTTTTCTTACCGGAATTTGATGAGTGACAGGGCTGCAGAATATGCTTATACTATCACTCTTCTTAATCCTTAACCGTGGTATAGAACCTAATTGGTGACAAAGTGGATGAGGGGAGGGGTTATAACGTTACTACATGTACTTTCATTTCGTATTTTGTCCTTCGGGAATTCTACTTGCCTTCAGTTTTTACCGACACCCTCTGTCATGCCTCCCGGAATACAACTTTTTTTTTAATCTCGATTTTTTTTTTTTTTTAAGACAAGGATGTTTGGCAACGTCTTGGATTGTTATATATTTGCATTTATACCAGTCTGACTTTAATCGGACTTATCACTGTGCAGTTTGTATTGCCTATAACAATTTATTAATCCATGCCGTCGTACGTTATGAAGTGATAAAAGCATAACACTATGAATATTACTTTGTCTAAAACATATTCGTTTATACGAACTTTCTTAATAACAAATTTAGCTTATGGCAAAGGAGTCTTCGTTGATTTAATTACCCCCTTCTAGGCCATAGGTCTAATTTGTTTTTCGAATTTCACAATAATTTCACCAAATAATCATCGGCGTAAAGCCAGGTTCAGATTTAGGCCAATTATATCATGATTATGTTCACTGTGATAAGACTCATAAAGAAATTCAATAGTTCGTGTGACTAAAACATCATAAACCTGTTCCTTCTTCTTTCTGTTTCATACGCAGGGCTCGTCGCTGGAATGTTTTCATCCTATAATGCCACTTTCAAATTTCTAGCTGCTGTAGACCTCTTGGTTTTTTCACTGATGCTCCCGGTTTTACTGATAAACAAACCCCTTAACATGTGATTTTAGTAAGATTAGGATAGTGACGGGTATTGATAATATCCATCAAACAACATGTTGTTGCTTTAATGCTTATTTACACGATTGAATTAACTCGTTCACATTGTCACTATTGGTATAGTTTAACCATATTAAACGGGAATAAGCCCTTTTAAGGCTTTACTGGAATTTTACTGAACTTACAGATACACCTTCTCCTTCCTAATTGTAACAAAGGTAGTGCAATTAAAATGTCAAAAACCCACTAAACTCATCACAGGATTATGGAGATTACGTCATTGTATTGTTTGTGACATCATACAGACTTTGTTTTTGTTATTATGCAATGCCATTGATTTCAACAATGTGCTTTCTCTTCTTCTTCTTCTGCCTCTTCTTCTTCCACTTCTTTTTCGTTTTCCTCTTCTTCCTTTACTTCTTCACCTTCTCATACAGTTTTATCACTATTATGTTATCTTCTTTACTCTTTATTCTATTTTTCTTTTCTTCTCAAATTCACTCTCCTTGTACGTCTCTAGAATCTCATACTATACTACTACGTTTTCGCCTCCTATAATACCTTTATAAATTCCGACCTACTATATTGATTACTCAGTACGGGAGCCTATTCACATACAAGCTATGCTTTTTATTTAGGCTTCCCACATTTTACATTGTTTTACCTTGCCTGTCATATCTATATATTTTGAAACGTCGTACCTATTTTCCGTACATTATACTTCATTTGAAATCTTTAATTTTGTTTGTTTGTAATCTACGCTTATACGCTTGTATACACAAAACTAATTTAAATTGTTTTTTGATGTAAACGTGGAACAAATAAAAACTTCAATAAAACTGGTTTGGTCTCAAATGATGGACGGTATTGATCCAAAAGGTAAGGAGGGCACAACTGTTTCTACCCTTGATAAAAAAAAAATTTATTCCTAAGACGAAAAATTTGTTTGTCATATGTTTAATTTTCGGGTAAGTACTATACAAACATTCCAAATTTCAAACGTGAGTTGCTATATTGTTTTGAATTCGGCTCCTCCCTTAGATTTTTCTGTATCTATTTTAATATGCTCCCTCGTGACTGTGTAGTTTTTTATGCTCAAAGGTTACTGGTAACATTTTGTTTACCCATGGACCCCAATCAGCATTCATACTTGTAAGTAATGTGCAGCGGGATTCCATATCCTTAAACTGCTGGCGAACAGAGCAACAAGACCAAGCTTTGTAATTATTAGGATCTCTGTCCGGTAGTGCCGTGTTTGTGCCATCGAACTGGATCGACCAAATCAATTGATTCATAATACATATATATATATATAATATCTTTTTCCGTAAAATAATTAATGCATTCGAAGATAATTTACTCGCTATCGGTGTATTTTATTGATCTGTCAAAAGCCTTTAATACATTTGATTACAAATTATGAATAGCATTTTACAGTGAATAATCAAGGAGATTAAAAAAAGAAAAGACAGAGAAACAAGAGAAGAGACTGAAACGGATGACTAGAGAATAATAGAAGGAGAATGAGTTACAGGAGGAAATTAAAAACAAATGTGGTAGAAGATTTGAAGGAATGAGAAGATAATAATAGAGAGAGAGAGAGAGAGAGAAAGAGAAAGAGAGAGGAAGCGTGGAGAAATGAGAAAGAGAAACTGGAGAGGAGACTAGACAAAATAGGGACAAATAAAGACTAGGACGGATATACAGTGTGAGTCAAAAAAAACTTTACACCTAGGAAATTACTAATAATTAAAAAGAAAAAATTATGAACAGTGAAGTATTATACATCATATGAAAGAGTGTTTTATCCTAAATCGTTTGGTACCATTTTTGGGTGGTATGTGTTCACGCTTGGATGAACAGGAGGTATTGTTTGCGAGAGTGCAAAAATCGAATTGCGCCAAAGTATTAAAGTGAGAGAAGGAATTGAATGTATGAAATGAGATGCATTGCAGATGCTTTTTTCAGTAGCAAAGTCACACACACACGCACACACACATATGAAACACACACACTAACACACCCACCCACAGCTGCCATTCTTTGGGAATAAAAGAGGCGACCATTGATTATTCTCTCTCACTGTCGTGTATTCAGACGGTTTATAACTTCATATGTGTTGTGGTTACCTTTTTGGAACCAAGACATCATTACGTAATGAACATTACTGTAAATTTGCAAATTTCCCAATTGATATCAAAATGGAATTAAAATTCAATCATAATGCCATTAAATGAAAGTTTGGTGCATTAACATGATTATAAGCAGTGACATCATACAAATCTATTTTTGGAATTTCCCAATTTTTTCTTCATTTTTCGAAAGAGCATAAAAAAAAATGTCCAAATGTCGAAAACCAATTGAATATGTTGAGGATTGGCTGATATATGACCATCTGAAGAAATAGATGTCTTATGGGAACTCAGTGTCATATTGCTCTGGCTCGTAATGTTACTTCAAAATTAGTGTGAATATTTAACAAAACAAAACATTATCTATTGCACATGAAAAACAATGTTAGGCCTACTAATAACATATAAATTTGGTTTCAAAATGTGGCTCTTCTTGAGGGAGTGCTGATAAAAAAATGTCACTTTTTCGGAGAGGACACTTTTTGACACACCCCTGACAAACAAATTTGAAACGCGCATTTACCAAAAACTGAGTAAGCGTGGGAAAAGTTAATATAATAATTTTGTAGATTATTAGTAATTCTTTTCGTGGAGGACAAAATAATTAGTTGAGTGCTGTCTTACTTTAAATTATAACGCTGATTTCGGATAGGACATTTTTTGACACATTTTGCACCTCATTTTTGGTGCAAAGTTAAAATTTGTATATTTGCCAAAATATTACACCCAATTCAGATCTTACAAAGACCCGTTGGAAGAGTTAATTCTGATAGTTGATAATGTTTTTTGGGTACGTATGTCAGATATGCACATGCTCAAACTTTGCAAAAAATGAAACGAGACAGCAAAAATGTGAAAAAACGGCATATAATTACATATTTTGAAAAGTAGTTGGTCGTTTCAAACAATTTCTTCTCTGTTGTAAGTTGATCTAACGGTGCAAAATAGTTTACCAAGGAAGATTTTTCTCGGCTGTTCATTGTTTTATTTTTAAAGGCCATCAAGGTGAGTTTTTCTATTGTGTACCCTGATTGTAAAACAACCCGTATCTAGGCCTACGGTATTGTAAATATGAAGAATTAAATATGAACGGTGAAGCCAAAATGATAGTAATTTGGGTCTATAAAGCGCTTAGTGGGTCTATAGAAACAGTGTCTCCAAGCGCTTTACAAAATATTTTACCCCTTTCATTGGATTCAGGCTTGCATGCTCATATTGTATACAGATTCTCCACTCTCTGAATCGCCACCTTTTGAATAAGGCCTGACGCAGTATAAAAAAAAACTTGATCACATGATTTCCCATTAATCCAATCTTGCATATCGAGTGCAACTTCAATAAGCTATTGTCCTGCTGGATTCGTAGCTTGACCGGACAATGATGGTCCGATGATTCGAGGTGAGTCTGTCCTGCCTATATAGTCCATAGGATCAGCACTATCTCTGTCTCTCTCTCTCTCTCTCTCTCTAAGTGCCATATTATATTGACTTTGGCGATTATGCTGTTCCACAACCCTCGGTTCCTAGCCTTCTCTACTAGCACCACTCCCAGATCTTTGACTTCTCTCTCCCTCTCTCTCTCTTTCAACAATATCTGCAGACTGTCCACCCAAAGTATCCTCCTTCTTCCCCTACTCCTTCTTCCCACCATTTTCCCTGTCAAAGCAAGATTCTCTGTGACCCATGAACTTCAACTGCCTAATCACCATCTCACGTATCGTTTTCCTTTGCACTTCAGCTCGTCTAAGAACTTCCTCATTGTCCAAGGGATTTTCATCACATTTCGCAACTTTCCAAACGCCTTTTAGTATTACAGGCTAGGATTAGCACTACAAACAAACTAAAACACGCATGGCATATATTGCTATTTGCCAAGTGTGTACATTACCTTTTTAATGTTTATTTTGTACCAACAATCTGACCTCCTAAAATGTCAAATCAGCGCAGCATTTAGCAAATATACTACAACATATCTCTGTTTTATCCACCTATACCACTTTATAAATTAACATTTGTTGTTTAACATTTGGTTAAACAACAAGGAAATACAATCAACATGTGTATGTATATATGTATACCTTACAGCTTCATTAGAAGGATATATGTAGTGAAAATGAGTAATTAAGTAGACATGGCCATTAGCAGGACATTTTCATGTCCTGTTAACGATTGAACAATAGACTTACTGCCCTCTAAATACATATGCAGGCAGAGGAAACAAATAGGCCTCCCATGAAGCAATAGGTTTATACATTGGTAATTTAGTTTAATTTGTTATATTGATTTTAATTTAGGGTTAGGGTTATTGTTAGGGTAATTTACCAGTTGTCATGATTTCCTGTTAATGTGCCATTTAGGGTTATATATAGATGTCCTGTTAATACAACATGTAAGGCTATACCATACATCTACAAATACTACTACTACTACTTATAATAATAATAATAATGATAATAATAATAATACAAATGACCATATTACATTTATAAAGCCCCTTTTTATTAGATACAAAGCGCATAATCAAGAAACACTTACAAACAAAATATAAAGAGAGAACATTATTATCATGCAAAGCTTAATAACAAGGGGAATATTACAACAAAATAAGAAAAGATGTGTTTTCAGACACCTCTTGAAAGCTGTGAGAGTATGGCATTATTTTAGTCTAGGTCAGGTAAAGTGAGTCTTTTAGCTCCGGTCAAGAGAGATAATATTACCTCTCACGATAATTCAAAAGAGGTGAAGTTATCAGGACCCGTCAAGGAAAGTAAAACAGAGATAGTATTGTCTCTCAAGTCAAGTCAAACGTGTCTCTTAGTCTAGAGGGATAATATTCATTTATTTATTTATTTCTGATATTTAGACAGGATGACTTATTATCACCGATAATGGTGGTCTTCCACGAGGCCCTGTTAGACATAATGAGGTACATTACAGTTTAACAAATATATATATATATATATATATATAATAATAATATTAATAACATCTTGAACATAAATTCAAAACAGTAATGAACATGAATAAACATTATATACAAAGTATTTGGTATCCTAGTAATAAAAGAATGGTTTGTTTGTTTTGTTTTGCTCTGCTTATTCGTTCAGGAAAACGTTGTTGCATAATTATAATATTTTAACTTAACATTATAGCATAGACAGTTATTCGTTTTTAAATCCGATAATATCATTTCTCATATCCGGTCAAAGATTGTCCCCCAGTCAAAATCAAGAGATATGCAGTTATATCTCATGTCAGGTCAATCGAGATTTTATTATCTCTGAGGTCAGGTGTAGAGAGATAATTTCTATCTCTCAAGGCAGGTCAAGAGAGATCATATCATATCTCGCAGTTCAGGTAAAAAGAGATTTATGCACGCGAATGAAAATATGTTTCAGGAAATAAGACTTGGCCTTTCTCTTAACTGCTTCTTCATTAGTTTGCAAATGGGACAAATTGTTAGTTAATCTGTACTTTAATGGCCATATCAGGATTTTTTATTTGATAAAACTCATGCCAGTGACTTGCAAGATAAAGCAACAGTTAATGGAGGCAAGGTGGATTTCATCCTAAGATATGCCGTTAATCATAGCAGGTGAATGAAATGGATTCAGACAAAGAAATAAAAACAAAGGGGTGTAGCATATAAAAGTAGATACAGAAATATCTAATTGAGGAGCCGAATTCAAAACAAAATAACACTTCACATTTGAAATTTGCAATGTTTGTATAGTACTTCCCCCAAAATTAAACATATTATAAACACATTTTTCGTCTTAGGAAGCAAACATTGTATCGCGGGTAGAATCAGAGTGTGTGCTCTCCTTACCTTTTGGATCAATACCGTCCATCATTTGAGACCAAACCAGTTTTATGACGTCACAATCAATACAATGACGTTATCCCCATAATCACCTGTGATAATTTTAGTGATTAATTGACATTGTAGTTGCACTACCTGCATAATAAGTAGGAAGAGGTGTTTCTGGTATAGCTGGTAGTTCGGTAAAATGCCAGTAAAGCCTTAAACAGGCTTTCCCGTTTTGGTTAAACTATACCATATAATGTGAACGAGTTAATTCAATCGTGTAAATAAGCAATAAAGCGATACCATGTTTCTTGGTGGATATTATCAATGCCCGTTACTATCCTAGTCTTACTAAAATCACATGTTCAGGGGTTTCTTTATCAGTAAAGCCGGGAGCATCAGTGAAAAAACCAAGAGGTCTACAGCAGCTAGAAATTTGAAAGTGGCATTATAGGATGAAAATGTTCCAGCGACGAGACCTGCGTATCAAACAGAAAGAAGAAGGAACAGGTTTGTGATGATTTAGTCACACGAAATATTAAGCATCTTTATGAGTTATCTTTAACCTTTCTTTTTTATCACAGTGAATATAATTTTAATTTACTTGGACTAAATCTGAGCTCAGCACCATCGATTATTTGGTGAAATTAATGTGAAATTCGAGAAAAAAGTTGAGATCTTTTGGCAAGAAAGGGAAACATATTATCCTCAAAGACTCATTTTGGGCATAATTTATTTATTATTGAGAAAGTTCATAATGAATAAATATGTTTAGGACAAAGTAATATTCAAAGTGTTATGCTTTACCAATGAAAACATATTATATCACTTCATAACCTACGACGGCATGGATTAATATATTTTTATAGGACATATCAAACGCAAAGTGAAAAATCCGATGTGTCAGACTGGTATAAATGCAAATCTATTACAAACACTATTAGAAGACGGGGCCAAACACCCCTGCCTTGAAAAATATATCGAGATATAAAGAAACAAGTTGTATTCCAGTAGAATTCCCGAAGAACAAAACGACGAAGTGAAGGTAGTCACGTTATAACCCCTCCCCTCATCAGCTTTGTCACCAAGTCAGTTCCATCCAGTTTTAAAATGAGGTTTAAGATCACTGTGTTACAGCCCAATTTTCAGGTTTCTCTTGTAAACTACTTCTAATTTCCTATTGAAAACTTCATATATGTCGATATTCATATGTTCTCCAAAACTGCATATGCATTTCCGTGATTTTAAGAGATTCAGTTTCTTTTGCGCAGGCATTTTGTAGATTCTTTAAGGCACTGTTTTTTTTAATGACTGACTGGCGGCGGTCGTGATGAGATCAAAGCTTGGAAGCATGTTTGGAATGTCATTATGATAATTTTGACAGAGTCAGGTGCATGAATATATTATGGTACCGATCAGTGTCCATTTGTAGTAGGTCCATGGGAGGAGTGATAGTAGGGACTTTTAGATTTGCGTGGACTGATACGTGTGACGTCCATTCAAGGCAGTGCATTAAATGGACGTCGACCGTAGCAATTCCCATTGTCTTCGTGCGAATCTAAAAGTCCCTAGTATTGGCTAATATTACAGCTCTATCACCCATCAAATTCCGGTATGGCAAGCAAGAACCTGCATAGTTTCTCTTCACTCGATTAAACAAATATTTAGGATCCTCATAGGCCACGTTTAGTCGTGTAACATAACCCTAATTATTTTGATAACACTGAAGCTAATAATCCGAATACTAATTAGACACATCTTTTCTTGAAAATGTCTTACCTGATAGATAGCCTCCAAGGAAGGTTCCAAGGCCGAAGAATTGTTCATTGACTGCATATGCAACGTCAAAGTTTGCAGGAGATGCTCTTTTCCTCACTGCCAGTGGTCCCAGCACAGACATCCCAGCGATGCTGAGAGCAGATACACATGCCGTTACTAACATAACATAGTAATGATGAAGGAACGCATCGCACAGAATGGCAAATGCATTCACCAAGGCAGCAACAAGGAACAGACTGATGGGGTTCGCCAAGCGGTCGGAGAAGGCGCCTGCCAAAAGTCTCCCGATAAAATTTCCTACCGAGGCGAAGAAAGTCATGAAGATGGTAGCACGGATGGAGTACCCTCTCTGAATGGCATGAGGCACCAGAAAAGCATGCCAGCCACAGTAGAGCACACCGAACATGAAATTAGATACAAACATGACGTTAAATAGTGGGTCCCTGTAGAAATCGGACTGGCGTATACTATTACGTATCCTATTAAAGACCTGCCTGGAACTCGGGTCTTGTTCTTGAGATTCCTTCAGGATCTTGTTGACTGCTGTAGAGTTCATTGATGGGTCATCATCAGGCAACTGATGCTTAGGTTGATAAGATGATGTACTATGACTTCTTTCGAGGCTTAAAAGCTTTGTATCTTCCTCCTCGGTCGGGCAATCGTTGCAGAAGCTTTCTTCAGATGGACCACTTTCCTCGAAGTTGTCAATGTTTGCACGATGACCCGTTGTTTGGTCCTGACCCAAGGCTGGTTCTACCTGAATGGTCATTGCTAAAGGGACTAGGTTGGCCATTAGGCCGCCTAGGATAAGAACACCACCTCTCCAACCGTAAGTTTGACCTAAGACATCAGCCAGGATTGGTAGAAGAACCATGCCAAGGCCGAACCCGCTCATACCCACACCATACAATAAGTTGAAGTTCTGGTTGTTTACAAGTTGGTCCAAAGCGACTGTTGAAGATATCGCTAGCATACAATTTCCAATGCCTGTAAATGTGTAAACAAAACCTCTTTTTAATAAAATAAGTACTTTCCTTTTGTAAATTAAAGAAGCAAAGAAAAAATATAATTGTTTTAGTTCAAAATCAAAAAAATGCACCAAAGTAATACCAAACCGTGTAAGTGTAACGTAATTTGTCACACGTTTCACCAACTACATTTATATTTCTAGCATTTCTGATAATGGCATGAAGTAGGTAGCCCTACTATAAGAGCGGGGATCAGATGAAAATGAAGGAAATTTACTTTTATTATTCACGATAACGTAAGGGAGAGCCAATCATCAAATACTTTTACCTTGCCCCAAAAATAACCGTCCCACCAGTTAATAATGTTTCTAAGAGCTCCATTTTTACTCCGGCATTCGAAGAATTTTCCCCTGACGGGTAGCTGTTTACATCACCTGATTGGAGAGTGGCAAATTAGGGCTGACCTTAGAGCAGAGGCTGAACGGTCTGGAGCAGGGCGGGTCAACATGGGCTGATGAGATCACCACAACATCGTTTAGCACAACATTGTTTGGAACCATCAATCTTGACAACTTTGCCAGTATGACGTCACTTTATACCAAGTATACCAAGTTACTTTTAATAAAGTGTGCTCACTAAACATGATGGGAAGTTAACCTAAAATTGCCAACATAGCAATACGCTAACAACTATGTGTTATCTACATTCTGATTGTCAAATTGTGTAATAATGTAAGTTTGAAAATAAAGCTTTGAAGTCATGCACAATAGCTTATAAATGTTATTACATTTTGATTTGGGGCTCTTGAAAACTCTTACCAGCTATTGATAAGTAGACAGCGATCAGAACGTTGTTGGTTGCCAAAGCTGTCAGGGTGACACCCAGCGATATCAAACATGCCCCCAAGATCAGGATCACACGACGGAGCGATCTCACACGGTAGAGGGCGACAATCAAGGGAGCTATATCAGACAATAAACAGGGCAAGAAAAAAAAAAGGTAAAACAGGAAGTAAATGATAATCAAATAAACCAGTTTGTAGTTAGCTTTGGTACATAGGACGCACTCACCAGGGATGAAAAAAGTGAGTCATGAGAATAGAAAATGGGCATTTGTCGACGGAAAAGGGGCCTCCATCAGATCTTGATTGCGGCATTTATAAGAGATGAAAAGGGGGCATTTATGAAAAGGGGATAGATCCCTCATTAGAAAAGAAAAGGGGCATGTATCATTGTTAAAAGGGAAATTATCAGAGGTGAAAAAAGGCACTTATCGCACTTGAAAAGGGGCAATGACCAGATATGATTTTAAAAGGGCATTTTTTCGGAGATTAAGGGGGCACTTATCTGAAGTGAAAAGGAGTAACTTCTCGTACCTGAAAAGGGTCATTTACCAGAGAAGGGGCACTTATGAGAAGGGGAAGGGGCTCTTTTTTAATGGGGCACTTTTCACTAGGAAAGGGGCACTTATTAGAAAGGAAAAAGGGCACATGTCAAAATATGAGCTGTGCTTATCCGAGTTGAAATGGGGGTTGTTATTAAAAGGGGAAGGGGCACTTCTTACAAAGGGAAAAGGGGCACTTGTCAAAGTAGAAGAGGCACCTCTCAGATTTAAATAGGACAACTATCAGAGGTGAAGGGGGCACTTATCAAAAGTGAAAAGAGGCACTATTCGTACCTAATCAGGGGCACTTACTAGAGATTAAAAAGGGCACTTATGAGAATGGAAAATGGACACTTATTCGAAGGTTAAATGGGAACATGTCGAAGGAAAAGGGGCACGTGTCCCCCAAAAAGGGGCACTTATAAGAGTTGAAAAGGGGAAGGGGCATTTTTACAAATTATTACGGGCCCTTGTCAAAGTAAAAGGGGCACTATTCCTATGAAAAAGGGGCACTTCTTACAAAGTTAAAGGGGCACTTTTCCATTGTAAAAAGGGGCTCTTTTCGGGTGCTTGAAAAAAGTGGGGGCACTGTGCCCCCCCCCCCCCCCCTCCCCCGGAGGGCCGCCGTATTGTCATGATTAAATTGATTGGACAAATCAGATGTACCTACAATTATTGTCCAACTTTTTAAACAATACTTGGCAAGTCATTGTGAGATAACGGCTATCGCCCCAGCATGCTCCCTTTATAGTGGATATATTGACACATGATCCCCCGCGATCCTCCAGTGTCGTAATTAGCCAAAACGTTTGAGAGAGGGCGGCAGCCATCCGCATCCTAAACATTATTTCACCACCTCGCCACCCCACACAATCACATACAAATATGAGTTCTTAGAAGGGTCAGAAAGGAGAGAGAGAGAGAGAGAGATGACAAATTTTTTTAGATAGAGACCCTTTGAAAACAAACCAATTTAAAACAGCGCATAGCCCAGTTGTTATCCTGAAAAGGCGTTTTGATGGTGGTACCCGATCTTTTCCTCCTTATTATGTTCCTTGTTTTTTGGTTGGTAATAATACAGCAGTACATAACAAATAATATTGATTTACGTCTAATTACAAATGGATTGAAAGATGAATCAAAATCACGGCACTTCCAAATGTACACATAGAACATAAGAATGACTAAAATCTAAACTTTTCAAATATTCATTGCTCAGGAGGGTCTATTCTTTTTAGATGACCTATAATAATATGCTATCCAAAATATATTTAGAGTAGTACCCCAAGGGAGAAGGAACTGTCGAGAAAAAATGAAATTAATTATATTTTTGTACACGTACGTCAAATGGGCAAGTTATCCACTGATTCAAACGTCACAATCCACTGACCGAACTACCAATTTGAGATTCGCATAGACTTAGTGATGTCATATTTTCAACATTCATAACTTCCTTACCATTGGTCGGATTCAATCCAAACTTTTGCCATTCTGTTTTTGTTATTTTTCTGCTCTCATACTAATTAACTTATTACAAGGGTTGGTTGGATCATGGGCCTATTACGGGTGGAAATTCAACGTGATTCTTTCTTTGATCCAATGACAGTCACCGCCTTCTGATTATGTGCATCTGAATGAGAACATTCAGCTGTTTTAACAATAACGACTGCGTAAGCATTTTCGGTCATTGACAAAGGAGCAGTTTCCCTCTCTTGGGTTTTGCTGGGATGGTGTGCTCTGTAAGAGTGTGTCTTATTATAAACATCCCCAACGGGGAGCAGCAAAGTTCAAAAGCAGACGATTTTGGTGATATGAAATGTAATATTACTGATTTGCACACTTTTGCACACACCCATGACTTTATACAAAATTTAGAAGGCCATGATCTTTATAAGCCCTGTGCGTTCTTACTCTGGAATATTATGAGGAAATAGGGGGAAACGGGATTTTATCTCACAACCAATCCAAATATAACCTCTATCTAGTATATCAACATGTTCTTCAAAATAAAATACAGTACACGGAACAACGATTTCCAATTATAAGCCAGAACTGCACATCAATATTCCATGATTTAGGCGAGTAATTATCTTCTGCGCATGAAGATTAACATGTGTAAAAAAACTATCTTGATTATGTCCCCGCTTGTTGGCGGTGACCATCATGAGATCAAAAAGAAGAAACATGTACGGAATGTTATTGAGACGACATTGAGGGAGACAATCACAATGAATTTGTTAAGAAAACGATGAATGTCCATCCGTAATAGGTCCATGGTTTGATCAAGAAGTTTTAAGAGATGGAGTCCTATCTAGCTCATTCACTCCGTACCATCTTCGATGCCGCCAGGAGAAAATATGTCAGGCATGTGCTTAACTGGATCTTTCTTGCAGATACGAAGACAAAACATTCCTGCCTAGCTGAAAACTAACGGGTCACTTTTAAAAGGAAAATATTGTTTTGTAATGATAATTACTTTTCGCTACAACTCGTCTGATAATACGAGCAGTACACAGTGCTTACTTTTACAGGAGGCAAGCGAAAAGAAATGGAGTAAAGTGTCCTGGAATATTAATCAAAATTACTCGACTGGGCATATGTGGGCACTAATCTGATATAGAATATCATAAGAAGTGTACATGAAGAAGATCACTATTATTTTCGTTAGCCGGAAGTAATCAGAAAAGTGTCAAATTGCAGGTTTTAGGATTGTAAAATGTTACTATTTTTTACAAATTAAAGCTGCTATCATACAATGTAAGCAAATTTCTTGATACAATTAGGCTTTTGTATTTACTCCTTAGATTCTATTGTGCAACCATACAACACGGCAGCTGCATGCTTGGAATAATATGTTGCCTGTTGGGTCTCCAGCTCTTAAAGACCGTCAACACTACTGGGCCAGAAGAGATTAGACCACACAGCGAGGTCACTGACAGGTGGCTATCTCATTAATGACAGGTAGCTATCTCATTAACTCAGCTCTCAACTAACATAAGAAAAAGAGGATCATGGGGGACCAACAGGCACCGATTGGGGAAGTTTTCTATACAGAAGGAGCAAGTAGCTACAAGTAGGACAGTGGGGCTTTAAAACACATGGTTTGATTTTTATTTAAATTTTATTCAAACCTACCTGAAATGTAGCTGAAGGCAGTGAAAATTCCGAGAAAAATATATTGTATTGTATTGAGATACCATGTTCGGATTACGTAACATGTCATGGTCATGTTCGCTCATTTTAACAGGTGAAACACAAGGCCATTAAAATTACCTTTATTTGAAAGGTTAATGCTTTTACGTCTTTAGTATCTTTAAACAAAAAATATAACCTACCTGGAAAGTAGCTGAAGGCCGTAAAGAGCCCGAGAGAAACCCCAATATCTGTTGAGGTTGTTCCAAGACTCAGCGAGATGTCTTCTAGAAAGATCCCCATAGATTTGATAGTACCAACCTGAGAACATGCCATAAGAAATAGAGTGAGAACCACGGGCAAACTCTGGGGAATGCATCTTACACCACAACTGCGATTCAACCTCTCCATGTTTTTTGACTTGGTACGATATTGTCTGGACTGTTGCCCGTCAAATTATATTTTCTGCTTGCAGACTTGAGATTGTGTAGTGAATACATCAATATCTGCCTTACTTTTTGTACACATATGCTCTTGGAATTAGGTCAAGCGTGAATTGAATTCAAAATCCTTCCGACTCACTTTATTGTTCGTCCGTTGCTATGCATAACGGCTTTAGTCTAAGGATATATAAATCCATGGGCGTAAATCCTTACGTAATACCTATTGTTCAGGGGGGAGGGATGAATGAATAGATCATCCCCTCTGAACAATAGGTATCAATTGCAGATTTACGCCCATGTTATAATAAATCACAATGGCCCATATAATCTTATTGAGCCCTTTTGAACTATTGACTTTCACAAACATATGAAATGTTTAATTCCAAAAGGGGCTAAATCGACCTATGACCGAAATTGATTTTGTTACATGAACAATTACACTGTTGCTCAAAAAGTTGGAATATTTGTTTTTACAACTTAACATCTGCTGTCGTCGATTGCACCTCTTTGCACCCCAGCTCGTCTAAGAACATCCTCATTTTCCAAGGGATTTTCATCATTCTTCTTAAAGGTAAAGACCAGTATTGGAAACGCCCCAATTTCAAAAAATGAAATGGAAGCTCTAATTACCAATCATGTGAAAGAATATTTTTTGACTAATACATGATGATAACAATTTTGCCGGGAAACCGCCTACTAATTGATATATTTGGTAAATTAGTTTATCTACATGGTCTGTGAGAGATAAACGCACGTGTCGCGCACGTGTGCGTATAGTCCCATATACATCTTTCTGTGTACAGTGCTTGTAACTTTACGAAGACTGGGTCAAATTTCTTTTAATTTGGATGATTCCAGAACCTTGCAGTACACACCAATACTTATATGCTAGATGATCAACCTTTTCTGATCCATTCCACAACGTTTCTTTCACAATGCAATCGCATGACCATAACTGGTCTTTAGCTTTAAAAAAACACATTTCGCAACTTTCCAAACGCTTTTTAGTATTAGAGGCTAGGATTAGCACTACAAACAAAATAAAACACAAATGGCATATATTGCAATTTGCCAAGTGTGTACATGACCTTTTTAATGTTTATTTTGTAGCAAAAATCTGACCTCCAAAAATGTCAAATCAGCACAGCATTCAGCACATATACTACAACATAGTCTATGTTGTTTCTAACTATATCACTCTATAAATTCTCAATAAATTCTCTGATTACAATTAAATTCAATTAAATTCAAGTTTATTTCAACATTTGGTTAAAAAAACAAAGAAATATACTTGACATGTTATGTATTATACATAAAATTATGGTATAACATTACATGTTGTGTTAACAGGACATCTATATATATATAACTTACAGCTTCATTAGAAGGACATGCAATTCTAAATAGTCATATCAATTTAAAAACAATTACATGTATTATTATGTTTCAAATCGCAATTATGTTATCATCGGGTCAATTTAATCTAATTATAAATCCAGACATTTTGAAGGGAGAGTCCACCCTGAGGATGGGTTTACTCCGCCTTTACTTGGCCACACACATTCTCAGGGTGGACTTCCCCTTCATTGCTACCGGGGCTAGACTCGATAAGCTTCGCTTTTTCTAGCCCCATCTACATTACTTACCTTTTTATGTTTTAATGTTTATATTTTGTTAACTGATGTAGTTTTTCATTGTTCTTTTATGCTTATGTATCTGTTTTCACTTGCTCTATATGTCAAATGTGTATAATGTAATATGTTACCTTGTATATATTTTATTGGTTTTTAATGTGGAAAATAAATGAAATGAAATGAAATACACTGTTGGTCATAAAGGTGAAATCATTATTTTTACCCCAATTTATGGAATAATGATTTTGACAATGGTTTATTCCTAATAGATCTAGATAATCCTATGCCAGTAAAGCCTTAAAGGTACTATGTCCCATTTGCAGGCCAAACAAATTCCAACGGCATTTGAAAGATAATATTAATTTAAGACTTCCCTAAAAACAGGGGCCTGAAAATGTCTTTAAGTGGGAAAATAACGACTATTAGTTGTCAAATCGACTTAAGTGCTACCGAGTCAGTAAGTAATAGTCTGATTTTTTTTTTCCAGACCATTGTACCGAATGGTCGTACGTTTGTGCTGCACAAAGATTCAATTAGTTTAATTTTGGCCTTTACAAGAAGTGATTTATTGATGTAGACAAATGCTCATGAACCCTTTACAGCTTATTTTATGTATGACAGTGAAGTCTAGCAATTAAACGGGTTTCCTTGCATAATTTGAATTTTAGGACACTGCTAACGTTTAAATTTTCACAGATAGGACATACATTACATATTCATAATTCCTGCAAAGTTCTACACAATTTTATGTTGGCTGCAAAAGGGACGTAGTATCTTTAAAAAGGCTTATTCCCATTTAATATAGTTAAACTATACCACATAATGTGAACGAGACTAATTCAGTCGTGTAAATAAGCATTAAAGGTACTATGTCCCTTTTGCAGCCAACCTCAAATTCTGTAGAACTTTGCAGGAATTATGAATATGTCATTTATGTCCTATATGTGAAATTTAAACGTTAGCAATGTCCTCATATTCAAATTATGCAAGGAAACCCGTTTACTTGCTAGACTAATTCACTGTCAGACACTATTGAGTGACTGACTGGCCTTTTTTCTTCTTTGGTAATAACATACATGAAAAGAGTTCTAAAGGGTACATGAGCATTTTTCTACATCAATAACCCACTTCTTGTGATGGCCAAGATTAAACTGATTGAATCTTTGCGCAGCATAAAACGTATGACCATTCGGTACAATTGTCTGAAAATCAAGACTATTACGTTTGGGCTCTATAGCCCTAAAGTCGATTTGACAACTAATAGTCGTTATTTTCCCACTTGAAGACATTTTCAAGCCCCACCTTTTTTAGGGAAGTTCTAAATTAGTATTATCTTTCAAATGCAGTTGGAATTTAACTTTTTCATTTTTTTTGGCCTGCAAATGGGACATAGTAACTTTAAAGCAATAACATGTTGCTTGGTGGATATTACCAATGCCCGTTACTATCCTGGTCTTACTAAAATCACATGTTAAGGGGTTTCTTTATCAGTAAAACCGGGAGCATCAGTGAAAAAACCAAGAGGTCTACAGCAGCTAGAAATTTGAAAGTAGCATTATAGGATGAAAATGTTTCAGCGACAAGACCTGCGTATCAAACAGAAAGAACAAGAAACAGGTTTGTAATGTTTTAGTCACACGAAATATTAAGCATCTTTATGAGTTATCTTTAACCTTTGTTGTTTATCACAGTGAATATAATTTTATTTTTACTTGGACTAAATCTGAGCTAAGCACCATCGATTATTTGGTGAAATTAATGTGAAATTCGAAGAAAAAATTGAGATCTATTGGCAAGAAAGGGAAAAAAAATATCCTCAAAGACTCACTTTGGGCATAATTTGTTTTAATATTGAGAAAGTTCAAAATGAATAAAACATGTTTAGGACAAAGTAATATTCAAAGTGTTATGCTTTACCAATGAAAACATATTATATAAATTCATAAACTACGACGGCATGGATTAATATATTTTGTATAGGACATACCAACTGCACAGTGAGAAGTCCGATGAGTCGGACTGGTATACATGCTAATCTATTACAAACACTATTAGAAGACGGGGCCAAACACCCCTGCCTTAAAAAATATATCGAGATATATAGAGACAAGTTGTATTCCAGTAGAATTCCCGAAGGAAAAAAACGACGAAGTGAAGTAAGGCACGTTATATCCCCTCCCCTCATTAGCTTTGTCACCAATTCGGTTCCATCCAGTTTTAAAATGAGGTTTAAGATCATTGTGTTACAGCCTAATTTTTAGATTTCTCTTGTAAAACACTTCTAATTTCCTATTGAAAACTTCATATATGTCGATATTCATTTGTTCTCCAAAACTGCATATGCATTTCCGTAATTGTAAGCGATTCAGTTTCTTGTGCGCAGACATTATGTAGATTCTTTAAGGCACAGTTTTGTTTTTTATGACTGACTGACTGGCGGCGGTCGTGTGAGATCAAAGCTTGGAAGCATGTTTGGAATGTCATTATGATAACTTTGACAGAGTCAGGTGCATGAATATATATTATGGTACCGATCATGCAGTGTCAGTTGTAGTAGGTCCATGGGAGGAGTGATAGTAGGGACTTTTAGATTTGCGTGGACGGATACGTGTGACGTCCATTCAAGGCAGTGCATTAAATGGACGTCGACCGTAGCAATCCCCATTGTCTTCGTGCGAATCTAAAAGTCCCTAGTATTGGCTAATATTACAGCTCTATCACCCATCAAATTCCGGTATGGCAAGCAAGAACCTGCATAGTTTCTCTTCACTCGATTAAACAAATATTTAGGATCCTCATAGGCCACGTTTAGTCGTGTAACATAACCCTAATTATTTTGATAACACTGAAGCTAATAATCCGAATACTAATTAGACACATCTTTTCTTGAAAATGTCTTACCTGATAGATAGCCTCCAAGGAAGGTTCCAAGGCCGAAGAATTGTTCATTGACTGCATATGCAATGTCAAAGTTTGCAGGAGATGCTCTTTTCCTCACTGCCAGTGGTCCCAGCACAGACATCCCAGCGATGCTGATAGCAGATACACACGCCGTTACTAACATAACATAGTAATGATGAAGGAACGCATCGCACAGAATGGCAAATGCATTCACCAAGGCAGCAACAAGGAACAGACTGATGGGGTTCGCCAAGCGGTCGGAGAAGGCGCCTGCCAAAAGTCTCCCGATAAAATTTCCTACCGAGGCGAAGAAAGTCATGAAGATGGTAGCACGGATGGAGTACCCTCTCTGAATGGCACGAGGCACCAGAAAAGCATGCCAGCCACAGTAGAGCACACCGTACATGAAATTAGATACAATCATGACGTTAAATAGTGGGTCCCTGTAGAAATCGGACTGGCGTATACTATTACGTATCCTATTAAAGACCTGCCTGGAACTCGGGTCTTGTTCTTGAGATTCCTTCAGGATCTTGTTGACTGCTGTAGAGTTCATTGATGGGTCATCATCAGGCAACTGATGCTTAGGTTGATAAGATGATGTACCATGACTTCTTTCGAGGCTTAAAAGCTTTGTATCTTCCTCCTCGGTCGGGCAATCGTTGCAGAAGCTTTCTTCAGATGGACCACTTTCCTCGAAGTTGTCAATGTTTGCACGATGACCCGTTGTTTGGTCCTGACCCAAGGCTGGTTCTACCTGAATGGTCATTGCTAAAGGGACTAGGTTGGCCATTAGGCCGCCTAGGATAAGAACACCAACTCTCCAACCGTAAGTTTGACCTAAGACATCAGCCAGGATTGGTAGAAGAACCATGCCAAGGCCGAACCCGCTCTTACCCACACCATACAATAAGTTGAAGTTCTGGTTGTTTACAAGTTGGTCCAAAGCGACTGTTGAAGATATCGCTAGCATACAATTTCCAATGCCTGTAAATGTGTAAACAAAACCTCTTTTTAATAAAATAAGTACTTTCTTTTTGTAAATTAAAGAAGCAAAGAAAAAATATAATTGTTTTAGTTCAAAATAAAAAAATGCACAAAAGTAATACCAAACCGTGTAAGTGTAACGTAATTTGTCACACGTTTCACCAACTACATTTATATTTCTAGCATTTCTGATAATGGCATGAAGTAGGTAGCCCTACTATAAGAGCGGGGATCAGATGAAAATGAAGGAAATTTACTTTTATTATTCACGATAACGTAAGGGAGAGCCAATCATCAAATACTTTTACCTTGCCCCAAAAATAACCGTCTCACCAGTTAATAATGTTTCTAAGAGCTCCATTTTTACTCCGGCATTCGAAGAATTTTCCCCTGACGGGTAGCTGTTTACATCACCTGATTGGAGAGTGGCAAATTAGGGCTGACCTTAGAGCAGAGGCTGAACGGTCTGGAGCAGGGCGGGTCAACATGGGCTGATGAGATCACCACAACATCGTTTAGCACAACATTGTTTGGAACCATCAATCTTGACAACTTTGCCAGTATGACGTCACTTTATACCAAGTATACCAAGTTACTTTTAATAAAGTGTGCTCACTAAACATGATGGGAAGTTAACCTAAAATTGCCAACATAGCAATACGCTAACAACTATGTGTTATCTACATTCTGATTGTCAAATTGTGTAATAATGTAAGTTTGAAAATAAAGCTTTGAAGTCATGCACAATAGCTTATAAATGTTATTACATTTTGATTTGGGGCTCTTGAAAACTCTTACCAGCTATTGATAAGTAGACAGCGATCAGAACGTTGTTGGTTGCCAAAGCTGTCAGGGTGACACCCAGAGATATCAAACATGCTCCCAAGATCAGGATCACACGACGGAGCGATCTCACACGGTAGAGGGCGACAATCAGGGGAGCTATATCAGACAATAAACAGGGCAAGAAAAAAAGGGTAAAACAGGAAGTAAATGATAATCAAATAAACCAGTTTGTAGTTAGCTTTGGTACATAGGACCCACTCACCAGGGATGAAAAAAGTTAGTCATGAGAATAGAAAATGGGCATTTGTCGACGGAAAAGGGGCCTCCATCAGATCTTGATAGCGGCATTTATAAGAGGTGAACAGGGGGCATTTATGAAAAGGGGATAGATCCCTCATTAGAAAGGAAAAGGGGCATGTATCATTGTTAAAAGGGAAATTATCAGAGTTGAAAAAAGGCACTTATCGCACTTGAAAAGGGGCAATGACCAGATATGATTTTAAAAGGGCATTTTTCGGAGATTAAGGGGGCACTTATCTGAAGTGAAAAGGAGTATCTTCTCGTACCTGAAAAGGGTCATTTACCAGAGAAGGGGCACTTATGAGAAGGGGAAGGGGCTCTTTTTTAATGGGGCACTTTTTACTAGGAAAGGGGCACTTATTAGAAAGGAAAAAGGGCACATGTCAAAATATGAGCTGCGCTTATCCGAGTTAAAATGGAGTTGTTATTAAAAGGGGAAGGGGCACTTCTTACAAAGGGAAAAAGGATCACTTGTCAAAGTAGAAGAGGCACCTCTCAGATTTAAATAGGACAACTATCAGAGGTGAAGGGGGCACTTATCAAAAGTGAAAAGAGGCACTATTCGTACCTAAGCAGGGGCACTTACTAGAGATTAAAAATGGCACTTACGAGAATGGAAAATGTACACTTATTCGAAAGTTAAATGGGAACATGTCGAAGGAAAAGGGGCACGTGTCCCCAAAAAAGGGGCACTTATAAGAGTTGAAAAGGGGAAGGGGCATTTTTACAAATTATTACGGGCCCTTGTCAAAGTAAAAGGGGCACTATTCCTATGAAAAAGGGCCACTTCTTACAAAGTTAAAGGGGCACTTTTCCATTGTAAAAATGGGCTCTTTTCGGGTGCTTGAAAAAAGTGGGGGCACTGTGCCCCCCCCCCCCCTCCCCCGGAGGGCCGCCGTATTGTCATGATTTAATTGATTGGACAAATCAGATGTACCTACAATTATTGTCCAACTTTTTAAACAATACTTGGCAAGTCATTGTGAGATAACGGCTATCGCCCCAGCATGCTCCCTTTATAGTGTATACATTGACACATGATCCCCCGCGATCCTCCAGTGTCGTAACTAGCCAAAACGTTTGAGAGAGGGCGGCAGCCATCCGTATCCTAAACATTATTTCACCACCTCGCCACCCCACACAATCACATACAAATATGAGTTCTTAGAAGGGTCAGAAAGGAGAGAGAGAGAGAGAGAGAGAGAGAGAGAGAGAGAGAGAGAGATGACAAAATTCTTTAGATAGAGACCCTTTGAAAACAAACCAATTTAAAACAGCGCATAGCCCAGTTGTTATCCTGAAAAGGCGTTTTGATGGTGGTACCCGATCTTTTCCTCCTTATTATGTTCCTTGTTTTTTGGTTGGTAATAATACAGCAGTACATAACAAATAATATTGATTTACGTCTAATTGTGTAATTACAAATGGATTGAAAGATGAATCAAAATCACGGCACTTCCAAATGTACACATAGAACATAAGAATGACTAAAATCTAAACTCTTCAAATATTCATTTTAGATGACCTATAATAATATGCTATCCAAAATATATTTAGAGTAGTACCCCAAGGGAGAAGGAACTGTCGAGAAAAAACGAAATTAATTATATTTTTGTACACGTACGTCAAATGGGCAAGTTATCCACTGATTCCAACGTCACAATCCACTGACCGAACTACCAATTTGAGATTCGCATAGACTTAGTGATGTCATATTTTCAACATTCATAACTTCCTTACCATTGGTCGGATTCAATCCAAACTTTTGCCATTCTGTTTTTGTTATTTTTCTGCTCTCATACAAATTAACTTATTACAAGGGTTGGTTGGATCATGGGCCTATTACGGGTGAAAATTCAACGTGATTCTTTCTTTGATTCAATGACAGTCACCGCCTTCTGATTATGTGCATATGAATGAGAACATTCAGCTGTTTTAACAATAGGGACTTTTAGAATGAGTGAACGAGAACACGACGAACGCCGACTGATCATGCGTGTCAGCGTACTTAACTGCCCATGTTGGCTACAATTAGAAATCTTTTAGATTGCACTCGACGATATGCATGCAGGAAGTAACACAATAAACATCACGGACAAAGAAAGAGGACATTCCTCATTCTACCCTCAACAAAAGAACATCCCTTTACTGCTAATATGTAAATATGTGTAGAACAGGTGCATGTGACACCTGTTCTACACATTTCAGCATGTAAAGGCGCTTTATAAATGTCAATATGTATGTATGTATTGCATGTACTAGATTTAGGAAAATCAAGGTTGACGCATTCTCGATCGCCGACTGAGACCACGTGACGCAGGCGCAGTGCCTTAAAATGACGTCACACGTTGCAGTCAAAGCTCTTAACGTGCATTTCTAAAAGTCCCTATTAACGACTGCGTAAGCATTTTCGGTCATTGACAAAGGAGCAGTTTCCCTCTCTTGGGTTTTGCTGGGATGGTGTGCTCTGTAAGAGTGTGTCTTATTATAAACATCCCCAACGGGGAGCAGCAAAGTTCAAAAGCAGACGATTTTGGTGATATGAAATGTAATATTACTGATTTGCACACTTTTGCACACACCCATGACTTTATACAAAATTTAGAAGGCCATGATCTTTATAAGCCCTGTGCGTTCTTACTCTGGAATATTATGAGGAAATAGGGGGAAACGGGATTTTATCTCACAACCAATCCAAATATAACCTCTATCTAGTATATCAACATGTTCTTCAAAATAAAATACAGTACACGGAACAACGATTTCCAATTATAAGCCAGAACTGCACATCAATATTCCATGATTTAGGCGAGTAATTATCTTCTGCGCATGAAGATTAACATGTGTAAAATCACTATCTTGATTCTGTCCCCGCCTGTTGGCGGTGACCATCGTGAGATCAAAAAGAAGAAACATGTACGGAATGTTATTGAGACGACATTGAGGGAGACAATCACAATGAATTTGTTAAGAAAACGATGAATGTCCATCCGTAATAGGTCCATGGTTTGATCAAGAAGTTTTAAGAGATGGAGTCCTATCTAGCTCATTCACTCCGTACCATCTTCGATGCCGCCAGGAGAAAATATGTCAGGCATGTGCTTAACTGGATCTTTCTTGCAGATACGAAGACAAAACATTCCTGCCTAGCTGAAAACTAACGGGTCACTTTCAAAGGAAAATATTGTTTTGTAATGATAATTACTTTTCGCTACAACTCGTCTGATAATACGAGCAGTACACAGTGCTTACCTTTACAGGAGGCAAGCGAAAAGAAATGGAGTAAAGTGTCCTGGAATATTAATCAAAATTACTCGACTGGGCATATGTGGGCACTAATCTGATATAGAATATCATAAGAAGTGTACATGAAGAAGATCACTATTTATTTTCGTTAGCCGGAAGTAATCAGAAAAGTGTCAAATTGCAGGTTTTAGGATTGTAATGTTGAGATTCAGAAATGACAACAGCTAGGGAGTCCAACGTAAACTTTAGTCTTGCATTTATTCACCAAAGAAAACACAGCCCCTGTACAAGAACAAAATTTGAACGAAATATAATTAGCATATAGCCTCTGGAGCAAAATGTAATAACAAACAATTCATGGTTTCATTTGCTTTCTTCCATTAAACAGAACAAATTAAAGTGTAAACATTGCAATAGTTTCCAACTCAACACGAGTCATCAATTAATACATTATTCAATTTTCAATAATAATTCTTATTACGTGCAATATCATGAAAGGTAGCTTAACTGTTTTAATTGTCTGTAGCAGTATAGTTGCCATAATTAATTAGAACATATATAGGACAGAAGAATATTGTACATTTTACATCATTTCGTGCAATAATCGGTTTACAATTGCATGTATATTAGGTCATATATATATCTATACACAATAGAGCCAAACTCCACTCACCGGCCAATACTATAACGACGAAGCAACACTAACGCTATATGCTGTCGTCCGACCCCTGATCATAAACAAAGCTTCCACCTTATTGTAGAAAGTGTAGTTCATCAAAATAAGGAGATTTCACCACATGCAGCCCTAAAGGTAACAACAATAAAATAACAATTCTTACTTCACAATAATGACTTTGTGAAAACTGCATGACACAATGTAATTACATTCAAATATATATATATATATAAATCCTCTTTGGTAGTCATTCTTTTAATTGACTTTGTTTAACAGAAACATGTTTCAATCTATATAAAGACAAACTTAAAATTAATTTAATTTGTCAAAGTAATTATCATTTCATCATTATCAGAAATTCAAGCATAATAATCTACTTTATAAAGCATGATACATGTAATGCAAATGAAATAAGTTAATCACATTTATCATAAAGTGTCATTATATCAGTGTACATACAACATGGTTCAACAATCCTCAACTTTCACTCTTATCTTCAGCAATTCATAAAATGTGACATCCATTAATAATATGAAATATATATAATAATCATCAGTTCCAACAGTATAAATCAACTTACATGAATTGTGATCTGCCAGAAGTAAATAACAATCTCCATTAGCAGGCACAAATTAGTGCTTCTCTCCTCTCTCTCCAATCTACAATGTCTCTCTGTCCCTGCTATAGCAGCTCTGGGTGCACAGACCCCGAACAAAAGAAAATCACTCATCCACTAAAACTTACAATAGGATCCCCAATCATGCCTATAGGGTATCAGTACATTGGGCAATACAGGTACCCCCAAAATAAATGCAAGACTAAAGTTTACGTTGGACTCCCTAGCTGTTGTCATTTCTGAATCTCAACAATGGTGTCAGAAGTGGGATGACTGACGGCGAGGGACAACTGGACTGAGATCATCTGCACGGATACTGACCAACCTCCAACTTCTTGCGGCCGTGACGTCGTCGGCTGGCGATATTTGGTGTCAGCAACGTCCGGAGGCAAAAGTGAACATTGGACAGACAGTGAACATTCAACAGCCTCGGTCAGATACATTGTGACCATTAATGAATTTGAAGAACATGTTCATGTAATGATACACATGATTGATGATTTGTTCGTTTAAGTTTGCTTGTTGTGAAATATTATTGTTCCTGTTGAATTTCATAATTAACACATTTAAGTGCAGGAAAATGGCCCCTACATCTACGACAACAACTGTGACAACAACAACAACAACTACCACGTCGACAGCATCATCCACACGACCTACTATGACACCAAGGGAGCAACCTTCAGACATGGACATGCTGTCACAGTTCTTTCGTCGTTCCATTGGGCTACAAAGCATTCTCCAGAGCAACTTGCCCAAGTTTAGGGGAATACCACAACACACAAACGACATTGCACTATCGGAATGGCTTGAGGAGTTCTATGAGATCACTGCTCAACACAACATGGAAATGGGCAGTAAGGCCAGACTTCTTGTAGATCACCTTGCAGGACCGGCAAGGGAGGAAATTATGTGCCTTAGTGAATCCCGAAGACGTGATTTTGATGAAGTTGTAGCATGTCTTAAACTATGTTTTGGCTACGAGGAAAATACACAGTCGTTGAGCAGCAAGTTCCATAACCGCGTACAGAGAGAAGGGGAATCGCTTTGTGACTTCAGCCGGGCCTTGATACGCCTATACATAAAGCTGGAGAAGGCAGCAATCACTCAAGCCCAAGGTGAAGCTTTGGCACAATTAAAAGACAAAGCTTTGAGTGATCAATTTGTAAATGGCGCACGTGAGGCTTGGGTCAGGAGGGAGTTGAGACGCATCCAATTAACTCATGGGCCCAGTGGGTTCAATAGGATGAGAGCAGAGGCACTCCAGCTTTTCCAGGAGTCTCCAACAGCTCAGCGTACCAGAATCAGAGAAGCGGACGTCGAGGTCGGACGGGTGGTCACATCAGATTCTGCACATCTTCTGCAACAGATGGTAGACCAACAGACAACTATTATGACTGAACTAGAACAGCTGAGAGGGGAGGTTACACGATTGAAAAATGCCAAACCTCAGAGAAGGAGGGTGAGTAGTGGATGTTTTCATTGTGGTCAGAAGGGACACTTTATAAGGGAGTGTCCCAACATGACACATATGCCTACCAACATATTCCCCGCTGCTTCTAATTACAACTTCTCGGATGGACCCAGAAGCCAGAGGAATTACGACTTTCCTGCTTGGAGTCAGGAGTCGGGTACCAGGAACCAGGATAACTTCAATTTGCCTGCAACGCGTTATCAGGCTCCATCCCAGCCACATGCCATCCAGAGGAATTATGATTTTCCTGCTTGGAGTCAGGAGTCGGGTACCAGGAACCAGGATAACTTCAATTTGCCTGCAACACGTTATCAGGCTCCATCCCCGCCACATGCCACCCAACGTCACCTTCCTCACCAGGATGTCACCCCGCAGGCGGAAAACTAGCTTCCTCTGCTGTTGAGGGCAAAACAGCAGGGGACAATGAACAACAGGACAAGACAGAAGAGCCCATGGGACAAAGCTCCCATAAGCTACAAGCCGACACGCCTATAACAGACAAGAGGGAGATTGACACAGAAACGAGATTTGCACATTCCAGACAGACCACTTTGGAAGAAGCTGCGCTGACAATAGATGAAATAATGTGTGACAGCGAAACAGAATTGGTTTCAGAAAGTCCGACCGCAATAGCAGAAGTTGCCGGCGTGAAAATTGGTTGCGTCTTAGACACTGGAGCAGAGGCTTCGATAATACCCTCAGACGTATTTCACTCGCAGCTTCAGGAAGCAGCAGGAGATGTCAGCCCATTGAAAAAACTGGTGAAAATTGTTGGGGTGGGTCCAACAAAGGTTCCTGTAGAAGGCTTTATCCGCACTCTAGTTTTGCTGAACGGCAAAGAAGCTTCCGTCGGGTTCCTTATCGTGAACCGAGAGTCTTGTGGAGCTAGACAAAAAGACTTCCCAATTTTATTGGGATGTAATGCACTACGAGTTTTTTTTCCACCAGAGGAAACTCAAGAAGAATTCCAGTTAGTAAAGGACTGCTTGAAATTTAAAGGAGTGGACAATGCACAAATACGAGAGGTTGTCACGGGTGCCTTGGAGGTAGTGTTGCCAGCCAGGACCATACAACATGTAGAATGTGCGATGAAGTCCTCTCAAGGTGGTGAAGCTGCCAATGAGTCAAGTGTCTGGTTCATCCAGGATCTGACTAAGCTGGAGAGTTCTCAAGTTCATGTGATTGAAGGTTGTGCTACCGGGAATAGAGAGTTACGTTTACTCCTTATTAATGCTGGAAAAAATGAGTTCATCCTACCACCTCACTCAATTGTGGCATCTGCTGTGCAAGTAGAAGAACGAAGTGAAGTTCATCTTCAAAACAGAGAGGACCAACTTGAGGTGGATGTTTGTAATGTAATGATTGCCACAACAGAATCGGTTCAAGATGACAACGACAATGTTGGCCAGTTCGAACACAGAGGAGAAACCCAACCAACAAATGATATCACTACACAGGAAACGTTTACCTTCACTGATGGAACAGAAGTATTGCTTCCTCATGGCCTCAGCTTATGTGGGATGGACTATCATGAGGCATCTAGGATTGCTAAACTTCTAGCAGATCATGAAGCAGCTTTTTCCAGAGATGAGTTTGATTTGGGACAGTGTGATCTTATCCCTCATGAGATAAAGGTGACCTCTGACAAGACAATACGCCTGCCATATCGAAGAATTAACCCCAACGAGACATCAGAAGTTCGTGAACTTCTGCAAGACATGCTTGAACGAAAGATCATCAGGGGGTCTGCTAGCCCATATGCAAGCCCAGTCGTTTTAGTTAGAAAACGATCAGGAGCCCTACGCCTATGTATCGACTACCGACAATTGAACAAGATTACAGTGAAAGACTCTTTCCCGTTACCCAGAATTGATGAATCCCTGGAAGTCATGGATGGGGCTAGATACTTCTCTTCTCTGGATCTGTCTCATGGGTACTTTCAAATCACCATGCATCCTGACTCTGTGCCCTTGACCGCTTTTCGTGTTCCATGGGGACTCTTCGAATTTGAGAGAATGCCGCAAGGTCTTTGCAACAGTCCAAGCACCTTCCAGAGGGTGATGGAGGTGATCTTCAGTGATATGAACTTCACAAAACTAATTCTGTACCTCGATGATGTGTTGGTATTTTCTAGAACTTTTGAGGAACATTTGGAAAGACTTGGAGAAGTTTTTGCCCGGTTGACGAAGCATGGTCTAAAGTTGAAAGGAGAGAAATGTCACTTGTTCAGGGGAGAAGTTGCCCACTTAGGACACATCGTCAGCGAGAAGGGCGTGATGGTCGATCCAAGCAAGGTGGAGAGAATCAAGAGTTGGCCAACACCCCAGAATGGATCAGAGTTGAGGTCTTTCCTTGGCCTTGCGTCGTACTATCGGAGGTTTGTCCCTGACTTCACAAGACTGACAGCTCCTCTTCATGCACTTATCGGACAGAAGTCGCAAAAGAAGAGAAAGAGGAAGCCTGAGAAGACTATGCTGGATCCAAAGTTTGTGTGGACAGACAAAGCAGAAGAATCCTTTCAAAAACTGAAAGAAAGACTGTCCTCAACTCCAGTGCTAACCTATCCGAAGTTTGGAAAAGAGTTTGTTCTCGAGGTCGATGCTTCTCTCAAAGGACTAGGTGCCTGTCTATCACAGGCAGATGAAAACGGTCACCTTCACCCGATCTCATTCGCAAGCCGCAGTCTACGTGGAGCTGAAAATAACTACCCGGACTTCTCCAGCTTCAAGATTGAACTGTTAGCACTGAAATGGGCGGTGGTAGAGAAGTTCAAAGGATATCTGATAGGTTCAAAGTGTACCGTCTACACAGACAACAACCCGTTGGCCCATCTTCAAACCGCCCAACTGGGGGCAACTGAACAACGATGGGTAGCCCAGCTAGCACCCTTTCAGCTAGACATCAGATTTCGCCCTGGCAAGCTCAATAAATGTGCTGATGCTCTCAGCCGCTGTCCTGGCAATGATGAACAAGAGGTGAGAGAGATGATCGGTGCTCTGACAGTAACTACTGTCTTACCAGTGGAAGTTACAGTAAACAGTGATCAGGGGCCAGAAGAAGCACCTCGGGCAGCTCCTGAAGTATACCCATCATATTCCACAGAGAAACTTGAGATTCTGCAGCAGCAAGATGATGCACTGTCAGCTTGCAGACAATACATAAGAGATGGATGTTGTATGTACACTGATATAATGACACTTTATGATAAATGTGATTAACTTATTTCATTTGCATTACATGTATCATGCTTTATAAAGTAGATTATTATGCTTGAATTTCTGATAATGATGAAATGATAATTACTTTGACAAATTAAATTAATTTTAATCACATTTATCATAAAGTGTCATTATATCAGTGTACATACAACATGGTTCAACAATCCTCAACTTTCACTCTTATCTTCAGCAATTCATAAAATGTGACATCCATTAATAATATGAAATATATATAATAATCATCAGTTCCAACAGTATAAATCAACTTACATGAATTGTGATCTGCCAGAAGTAAATAACAATCTCCATTAGCAGGCACAAATTAGTGCTTCTCTCCTCTCTCTCCAATCTACAATGTCTCTCTGTCCCTGCTATAGCAGCTCTGGGTGCACAGACCCCGAACAAAAGAAAATCACTCATCCACTAAAACTTACAATAGGATCCCCAATCATGCCTATAGGGTATCAGTACATTGGGCAATACAGGTACCCCCAAAAAGGCGGGAAAGTAAGGCTATTGTCTGATGAGGAAGGGGGGTAGCTTACATTGTAGACTGCTCCACCTACAATTCCTTATACACTAATGCACCAATACACTATAATACATTATGGCATAATTACCTCAACATTCCATATTACAACAGTAAAATTTTACTATTTTTTACAAATTAAAGCTATCATACAATGTAAGCAAATTTCTTGATACAATTAGGCTTTTGTATTTACTCCTTAGATTCTATTGTGCAACCATACAACACGGCAGCTGCATGCCTGGAATAATATGTTGCCTGTTGGGTCTCCAGCTCTTAAAGACCGTCAACACTACTGGGCCAGAAGAGATTAGACCACACAGCGAGGTCACTGACAGGTGGCTATCTCATTAATGACAGGTAGCTATCTCATTAACTCAGGTCTCAACTAACATAAGAAAAAGAGGATCATGGGGGACCAACAGGCACCGATTGGGGAAGTTTTCTATATAGAAGGAGCAAGTAGCTACAAGTAGGACAGTGGGGCTTTAAAACACATGGTTTGATTTTTATTTAAATTTTATTCAAACCTACCTGAAATGTAGCTGAAGGCAGTGAAAATTCCGAGAAAAATATATTGTATTGTATTGAGATACCATGTTCGGATTACGTAACATGTCATGGTCATGTTCGCTCATTTTAACAGGTGAAACACAAGGCCATTAAAATTACCTTTATTTGAAAGGTTAATGCTTTTACGTCTTTAGTATCTTTAAACAAAAAATATAACCTACCTGGAAAGTAGCTGAAGGCCGTAAAGAGCCCGAGAGAAACCCCAATATCTGTTGAGGTTGTTCCAAGACTCAGCGAGATGTCTTCTAGAAAGATCCCCATAGATTTGATAGTACCAACCTGAGAACATGCCATAAGAAATAGAGTGAGAACCACGGGCAAACTCTGTGGAATGCATCTTACCCCACAACTGCGATTCAACCTCTCCATGTTTTTTGACTTGGTACGATATTGTCTGGACTCGTGCACACCAAAGTATATTTTCTGCTTGCAGACTTGAGATTGTGTAGTGAATACATCATTTACCTGCCTTACTTTTTGTACACATATGCTCTTGGAATTAGGTCAAGCGTGAATTGAATTCAAAATCCTTCCGATTCACTTTATTGTTCGTCCGTTGCTATGCATAACGGCTTTAGTCTAAGGATATATAAATCAATGGGCGTAAATCCTTACGTAATACCTATTGTTCAGGGGGAGGGATGAATGAATAGATCATCCCCTCTGAACAATAGGTATCAATTGCAGATTTACGCCCATGTTATAATAAATCACAATGGCCCATATAATCTTATTGAGCCCTTTTGAACTATTGACTTTCACAAACATATGAAATGTTTAATTCCAAAAGGGGCTAAATCGACCTATGACCGAAATTGATTTTGTTACATGAACAATTACACTGTTGCTCAAAAAGTTGGAATATTTGTTCTTACAACTTAACATCTGCTGTCGTCGATTGCACCTCTTTGGAGCTTTTCAAGCAGAAGGTGCAAAACATTAAGCTCAGTTGAGCTTTAGACTGTTTTTAGCTGCACATATAATTCTTGTAGAGCCTTTTTACTTGCACTGTACACTCGGCACTTGACAAGCACAAGGTACGATAATACGCCAACGGCGGTCTGTACTATACTGGAAGAAGAAGAAGAAATAGCGCCTTAAAAAAGACATATCTGTGGTGTATACAACCATAATGTTTTATTGGTCGATTCCTTCAGGTCATATTTCAGTGACATTAAACTACCATAACCTTTGTAAAGGGTGTATCGAGGCAAAAGCAAAAAAGGGTATGGATACAGCAAAACTGAGGATTATGTCACAATATTGAAAGTTGGTCGGGAGTGTCGTTGTCGAGTGGTTTAAGGCGCTTGACTGTATATGCGAAGGTCGAGGGTTCGAATCCCGACACGGCACTAATATCCTTTGGCAAGATATTTACCTGCACTTGCTACTCTCCACCCAGGTGTTAAATGGGTACCCGGTAGGATGCGAACATTCATGTGGTTGGACGAGCAAGTGTGCGCTTGTAAAATGGCGACTGGCTGGAATGCTCCCCAGGGAGTGGAAAATGTGTTGTTTGACTAGGCACCGTAAACCAATGAAGTATAGTGAATACTGACTTACATTAAATGTACCAAATCGCCCTTGTTACCAGATCAGGCGTGAATTTGTGATTGTTGGTCTCTGGCCGTACATCGCATGTAATGAATGGACTCGACCAATTCCAGATTTGACTGTGTGTTATCTTTTCAATACATTTTACAGTGCCACTATAATATTTATAAATGCACCCTCAAAGGTGAATGTGAGGACCTTTAATTTGCAGTGTTTAAACGAGTCAAGTCAATTACTCTAACTTGAGTCGATTCGAGTTGCCCTTTTCTGTGAATTGACTTGTCTCGAGTTGGATAGGCAAAATGAATTTCCTTTACTCGAGTCGGGAGCCTGACAGAGCCGACTTGATTCCCGTGTCCACAGCAAAAGACATTGACTAGACTTTGACCTGAGTCTCAGATAGCGAGTCGAGTCATTCCTTACTGACTAGAGTCAAGCCATTGACCCAAGCCAATGAATAAAGTTACATGAATCATATGATGCACGTGTGGGTAGGTCTAGAACAGCTCAATTTTTCGACCAAGTGCTTTCAACTGTCATCAGTTTAAGTGAATCCTGGTTAAAATTCATATTTTTATGTACATTTAAAGTTTGGCTTTTGTCATAATTTGTAGCTATACGAACATGTTGTTATAGTGCTGTGTCTGATAATTGTGTACCGTTCTTAAATCTAGCGGCGAGCTATCACTGATGTGAGGCACATGAATCCTCGTAGACTATAGACTACACAAAACAGGCGCGGATTTACGGGGGGGTTAGGGGGTTCAAAACCCCCCCCCCCCCTTGGGCGGCCCAAAAAAAAAAAAAAAAAAAAAAAAAAAAAAGGAAAAAAAAAAGAAAAAAAGAAAGAAAAAAGAACGCACGCTGTAGAGAGAAACCCTTTCAAGTGCAAATATTGTGAGAAGATATTCAACTCATCTGGTAACTTAACCAAACACATGATAACTCTGGATATAACTGTGTATTAAACTGTTACTTGATTTAAAAAGACGTTATCATGCACTGCTTTTTATGGTCTCCATTGTGTTAATAGATGCCAGGAAAACATCATTTACGGGGTTCAAATAAACACCCCCAAAAAAATCGGCTCGCCGCTTCGCGGCTCGTTGACGATGCTCCGCATCGTCATTATTTTGGTCAAACCCCCCCCTTAGCAAAAAGCTAGATCCGCCCCTGCAAAACAGAAGACATCTTGTATTTCCCACTCTGTCATGTCTGTAGGAAAGTTGCTCACATCACATCTAGTCCGTTGTCAATTGTTAAAAAACGATTGTTTTGGGGGACATTTTTGGAGGATTTTTGGAAACATATATAATACGAAAGGGAATGTCATAACTAATAAATACTACACATGCTGTTTCCAAATTTAAAATTTGGTCGGAGGTTACCTTTTAGGCAATCTAGGTCGGGTTATAATTTCATTCAACGGATCCAGCAGGACAATAGTTTATTGAAATAGCGCTCGATACGCAAGATCTGATAACTGGGAAATCGTGTGGTCAAGTTTTTTTAAATATTGAGTCAGGTCTTATTCAAAAGGTGGCGATTCAGAGAGTGGAGAATCTGTATACAATATGAGTATGCAAGCCTGAATCCGATGAAAGGGGTAATATATATTTTGTAAAGCGCTTAGAGCAACTGTTTCTATAGACCCACTAAGCGCTTTATAGACCAAAATTCATATCATTTTGGCTTCACCGTTCATATTTTATTCTTCATATTTACAATACCGTAGGCCTAGATACCTAAGGTTGTCCCTTGGCGTTGTAAAATGTATTACATGAGATTTGCATGCAAATATTTATTACGGCTGTGAAGAGCGCTCTTGTTTAGTATACATGTATCTACTTCACATGTTTCACTAATAATCAGGTGGTTCCGCGTCGTCAAATATATCTATTATCGTTACTTGTCGGATAAAAGCGCCATTTTTGGTACAGAGCTTCATTAGGACCTACTAAACGATTTTATGCTAGGAGCACTCGGCCAAACAGAATTTAAAGAAATTAAGGGTGTGGGGGCGGGGCCGTTTTTTTTTGGAGCCCCCCATATAATTGTATCACATTAATTTGTTGTACAAATGCCATTTTTGGTACAGGGCTTCTTTAGGACCTACTAAACGATATTAGGGTAGAAGCCCCGGCGAGAATATAATATAAGGGTATTGGGGCGGGGGCGTCGCCTCGTAGCTCCCAAATAATTCAATATATTACATTCCAGACAGTTTGAAAGAGTCTGCTGATCCACTGATATGCTTCAACTGATAAGAGAGCCCTGTACCAAAACAGGCGGTCGTATAACCACAAACCAATGTGATCTTACAACGCCCCAACCCTAATCACACCTATATGAATATTTATGCCGGGGGGGCTCCTACCCTACCATCATTCACAAGGTCCTAAGGAAGCCCTGTACCAAAAATGGCGTTTGTACAACAACAAATCAATGTTATATTACCTTTAAAATTATTTGTGGGCTACGAGGCGACGCCCCTCGAACCACACCCCTATATGATATTCTTGCCGGGAGCTCCTACCATAATAACGTAGGTCCTAAGGAAGCCCTGTACCAAAAATTGCAATTTTACAACAACAAATCAATGTTATACAATTATTGGGAAGCTCCAAAAAGATGCCCCTCTCACCCTCTTAAATTGATTTTTTTTTGCCTGGGGTTCCTAGCCTAATATAGTTTAGTAGGTCCTAAGGAAGCCCTGTACCAAAAATGGTGCTTTTATCCGGCAAGTAACGGTTATTACACTAAGCCACCTGACTATAAGGACTAATCGCGAGCAAAAAAGTGACTACATTATGTCCATTCCACTTCGTAATTCCACCTACTCTTTTCATTCAAGAACCTCAATTATCACCCTCGAAACTGTAGCATAATCTGTTCCGATATAGACATTGTCATCGTTGAATTTGTGGCAGAACTGAGATTAGTATAACCTGAACACCACGAGAATCACATGGATATGTCTTATTAGTATTCAAATATATCTAGATGGGCCGATTTATTGTAAGAAGTGGTCAGAGCGTGCGCGTACGCATGGGGGGGGGGGGTTGAGGGTTAAGCACCCCCTTTTGTTTATGTCCCCCCCCCAAAAAAAAAAAAAAAAAAAAAAAAAAAAACTTTAGAGGGAAATGAGAGGGCCAAATAAGAAAAGAAAAAGAGAAAGAAAGAAGTTTCCGGAATTCCGGAACTCTTGAAATTAGGATTGGGAAACTGTGTAACATTAATCTTTGTGTTTTCTCCCAGTTATCTTATGCAGCGTGAGCTTTCGTGTGTTATATGCTCGAATTAACTTTGTATTCCCCTCTAAATTACGTTTTCTCTGGCATAGGAATCGGGGGTGGCGGGAATATACCCCCCCCCCCCCGATCCAAACTTGTTTTGGCTGAAAACCTAGTTTTGTACATTTTTTAAAAATAAGTGTCTTTTCCTTTTGGATATGCGCCCCATATTTTTATCACCATAAAATGTACTCCTAGTTTAAAGCGACTTAGGGTATCTGTTTATTTGATTTTACCCAAAGCTCGCTCGCTCGCTACGATTGCGTTTTAAGTTAATATGATTTTGTTTCATATATAAAGATTTTTTAAATCTTTCCTGATTTGGATTTTCGTTCCTCTTTTAAAGAGGAACGAAAATCCAAATTTGTAATGCGAAAAATTACATCTAATAAATTATTAGATGTAATTTTTCGCATTGCGACTTCACAAATCTTAAAAGGAAAGTCCACCCCAGGATTTTTTTTAGCTGACGATATAGACCTAATAATACCATGAAGAATGATACAAGTCTCATTAAAATCCATGATCACATAACGAAGATATATCGACTTTTTTATCGAAAATCAGCCGCCCCCCAAATGCAAATGCGTTACATGGGCATGAAACGATCGCCAAAAAATAACCGATAGTATCGAAATTGTGACGTATGTTGCGAGCTGCCTTCTTATTTCGCAGACATTCACTTTCGCTCGCGGTACAATGTTATCGCACTGACACGACGAATCATGAATGAAAGTGAAAGTGAATGTCTGCGAAATAAGAAGGCAGCTCGCAACATACGTCACAATTTCGATACTATCGGTAATTTTTTGGCGATCGTTTCATGCCCATGTAACGCGTTTGCATTTGGGGGGCGGCTGATTTTCGATAAAAAAGTCGATATATCTTCGTTATGTGATCATGGATTTTAATGAGACTTGTATCATTCTTCATGGTATTATTAGGTCTATATCGTCAGCTAAAGAAAATCCTGGGGTGGACTATCCCTTTAAACATTTTTACTCGCTCGCTCACGAATTAATATTCAGACTATCACGTCAAACTGCAAAGTATGATACTTAAGTAATATCTTGGACCATGTAAAGAGAGAAACAAACGATGAAATCATCCCTGATAATCTGATCACAATGTAGGCCGGGATATTATATAGGCATACCAATGACTAGGAATCGTATATTATGGCATTGAGGTTTCCCATTGTAGGTGCCCCCTTTTCAGGAAAGTGTCCCTTTTTCGTTGGTTCCCCCCCCCCCACTTTGAAAGAGGTGATTGTTAAATCTTGAAGAACAAAACATGATCCCTCAGGGCTATATTACCATTATGTCCACAATTTCCAAGTATTTTTGTTTTTTTGTTGTGTGTGAACTGTTTCAATAACAATTATGCCGGTTTCAAAAGGTTTGCCATGGTAATACTCAAAACCAAACATGAATGATTTTGCGATGCAATTGTGTAGCACGGAGCAAATATCTGTCAAGAGATGCCTATTACGTTGTGCAAAAATGCACAAGTGGAACAATAACGACCGTGTAGAAAAGCAAAGACAGCAACCAAAGTATTTAAATTATTTTAAACTATCGGTCTGCCATTTTGACTTCTTGCATTTCTACGTCTTCTGTTTGGACTTGTGACCTTTCGACCTTTGACGTTTTTTATCTTTGACACTTTTATGTGGGGCATCATTACCGTCAGGCGCGGATCCAGGGGGGGGGGCCGAGCGTGCCTTGGCCCCCCCCCCCCGCAAAAAAAAAAAAAAAAAGGAGAGAGAGAGAAGGAAAAGAAGGGAAAGAGGAGAGAAAGGGAAAAAAAAGAAGAGGAAGAAGAAAAGAAAAGAGGGAAGAAGGAGATCGGGGGGAGGGGGGGAAGGACTTGCCTCCCCCCCCCCAATAAAAAAATAAAAGAGAAGGAAGGAAAGGGAAAGAAAAAAGATAAAGAGGAGATAAAGGGAAGGACAAAATAGAAAGAAGAAAAGAAGGGGGATATCTACTGTTTTGCAATTTTCCCGCCAACAAGTTGTGGATCGGGGGGGGGGGGGCAAAAGACCCTAGCCTCCCCCCCCCCGTCCCCGCTAAAAAAAAGAGAGAAGGAAGGTAAAGGAAAAGAGGAGAGCTAAAAGGGAACAAAAAAGAGGAAGAAAAAAAGAAAAGGGAGAAAAGAAGCGGAGATCAGTTGCGGTTAATCCCGCCAACAATGTGTGGAGCGGGTTGGGGACCAAAATTACCGTGCCCCTCCCCCCCCCAGCAAACCTAAAAGAGAGATAAGGAAGGGAAGGGAAAGTGAAAGAGGAGAAAAAGGGAAAGAAAAGGGGGGCCACTGGCGTACTGATAGGGGAGGGGGGGGGGGGGGCTTTGGAGAAATAGAATTCAAACGTGGTTTATTTATAATTCCATAACGGTGGTTTACAAATAATGCTGAAATGAGATAATTTTCCTCACTTCATGCGTTTGTTGGAAAATGACAAATTCCTAAATTTACAGCCAGGCAAGAAAATGCTTCTTGAGATGCCTTTTCATTCAGGGCCCGCGGAACGGCGGGGATCGGGATCCTCGAGCCCCCCCCCCCCCCTCTCCCACACTTTCTTTGAAAAAGTATATTAAAGAGAAATAGAAAGAAAGAGAGCGAGAAAGAAAAAATAGTTAACTGCCAGTGTCACATTATAATGGGGTATCAAAATATGCTCTTTTGACCATGATTAAAATTAATGCCTAAAATCCTAAGAGCTCTGCCCCCTGGATTCCACCTAGGGCCCTAAGGCGGGCCCTTAGATGCTCATATGACGGTCATTTAATGCCTAAAACCCCTGATTTCTGGGGGCTCTGCCCCCTGGACCCCACGCCAAATAGTGTCCTGCTAGTGTCACAAATAATAAGGTATCAAAAATGCTCATCTGACCGTAATTAAACGCCTAAAACCCTGAGCTTCTGGGGGCTCTGCCCCCTGGACCCAACCAAGAGCCCTTAGGCGGGCCCCTCGATACTCATCTGACCGTAATTGAGTGCCTAAAACCCTTGAGCTTCCGGGACTCCGCCCCCTGAACCCCAAGCCAATTAGTGACCTGCCATTGTAACAATTAGGTATCAAAATAATGCTCATCTGACCGTAATTAAATGCCTAAAACTCCTGAACTTCCGGGGCTCTGCCCCCTGGACCCCGTCTAGGGCGCTAAGGCGGACCCCTGAATGCTAATCTGACCGTAAATTAAAACCTTAAACCCCTGAGCTTCCGGGGCGGACAAGGTATCAACATATGTTCATCTGACAGCAGGCGCGTATCCAGGAGGGCGGTGGGGTGGTCCCCCAATAAACGCCGGCCAAAAAAGAGAGGAGTGTAAAGGAAGAGGACGTAGGAAGAAAAGGGAATAGACAAAGAACATATTTGAAATTCAGACAAGAAATAAGAGTCGAGAACGGTACAACGAATCGTCTTCTTTCTCTAATGAATTAATGAAACGTCAAAGCTTCCGTGCTACGCGCGGGGGAGGGCAGGGGGAACTTAATTCAGACGAGGATAATTTTCGGGAACGGTACAACAAATCGTCTTCTTTCTATAATAATTTAATGTAACGTCGAAGCTTCCGCGCTTTGCGCGGAAGGGGGGAGGGGAATTGATTTAGACAAGGATTAAGAGTCGAGAACGGTACGACGAATCTTCCTCTTTCTCTAATGATTTAATGAAAAGTAAAAGCTTCCGCGCTTTGCGCGGGTGGGGGAAACTTAATTATTTTCGAGAGCGGAACAACGAATCGTCTTCATTCTCTAACAATTTAATGAAACGTCGAAGCGGGGGAAAAACTGAATTTAGACAAGGATTAAGAGTCGAGAACGGTACAACGAATCGTCTTCTTTCTTTAATGATTTAAATGAAACGTAAAAGCTTTCGCGCTTCGCGTGGGAGGGGGTAAACTGAATTTAGACAAGGATTAAAAGTCATAACGGTACAACGAATCGTCTTATTTCGCTAATGATTTAATGAAACGTAAAAGCTGTATTCAGACGAGGATTATTTTCGAGAACGGTACAACGAATCGTCTTCTTTCTCTAATGATTTAATGAAACGTACAAGCTTCCGCGCTTTGCGCGGGAGGGAGGAGGGGAAAACTGAATTCAGATGAGGATTAAGAGTAAAAAACTGTACAACGAATCGTCTTCTTTTTCTAATGATTTAATGAAACGTAAAAGCTTCCGCGCTTCGCGCGGGAGGGGAAAAAAATTCCCCGACCAGTAGACACGTACGGAAGGCGGGGGGAGGGTTTTTTTTATGTGTGTATTTTGGAGCAACCCCCCCCCTATCTGTGTTTATTTGTTTTTTAATTAAAAAAAAAATGGCTGACCTAAAAAAGGTGACCTCACCCCCCCCCCCCCCCCAACGGAACAAAATGTCAAATTTTCAAATTTCGAGACCAAAAAAAAAAAGTGTCCTCTTCCTCCTCCCCCCCCCCCCCCCCCGCTTATTTAGCTGCTGGCTGAGTCGTTACGATTTTTTTTTGGACCAAAAAAAAAAGTGGGCCCCCCCCCCCCCCTAAGAAATCCTGGATCCGCGCCTGATTACCGTCGATATTTGTTACTCTGATTCTTACTTTTGTTCCATTATCAAATCTAACACAGCTCCTGTAGTAATTCCTGCCCTCTACAGTTTGAAATCAATTAGACGTGCTATTCTGGTCTTCGGGTCTTTTCTGGTTTCTCTTGGAGCCATTCTGACGGCCTTTGCTACGAACAACTTTCTAATCGCTCTCTACTTATCAATAGGGGCTTTTCGTTTGTGTGGACGAGGACGGCGTTCCCGTCCTCTAAAGGCCCGGTCACACAGCCCTCCACGGGCGTATCGCGGCCGAATCACGGCCAAAAATTTCTGCCCGTGAAGCAGACGCTGTTGGACGCTTTAAGGTCGCGATAAAGACGCGATACAGCCGTACTTTACCCGTCGTTACACGCGGTAAGAAATTCACACGCGGTTGGCCGCGCGAAAAAGTTTTGGGCTGCCCAAAAATTTAGACCGCGGGTAATCGCGGGCGGTACACGTGGTACACGTGGTACACACGCGGTAAAGACGCGGTACAGACGCGGAACGAACGTGCTAGGACGTGCTACGGCCGCGGTTAAGACGTGGTTACACGCGGAATTGGACGCGAAATTTTAGCGGGTAATCGCAGGTGGAGCACGGTCATAGCACGTTTGTTCCGCGTCTGTACCGCGTTGTTATCACGTGCATTAGCGTGTGTACCGCGTGTAAGCGTGGTAGGCCGCGATACCGCCGTGCTTCACCCGCGATAAGGACGCGGAACAGTCGCCGGCGTCTGTTCCGCGGGCATACCACGGGTAAACCGCGGGTAAGCCAATTTTGCACATTTTCCACCACGGGCAACCGCGGGCAAAAAAAAATCGCGAAATTTTACCCGCGATACAGACGCGAAAGGCTGTGTGACCGGGCCTTTACGATGCGAATTGGCGTCAGACACCCGTCCTGTCCACTAGTTTATAATCCTTTTCGTTTTGAGTCGAAGCCCGCTCTCTACACGATGACGTAATGGCCCCCGCACGCGCTTATTCAATTTCTCCTTCTTTCACTTATTATGTTATTCTTCGTTTATTATTCTATAATACTTTCTCTTTTTTCCTTATGTTATTCTTTGATTTTCCTTCTTTCATCTTCTCTTCTATCTTTCCATTGTCTATTCTTTATCATTTTCTCTTTCTGTCTTTCCAAATGTTATTGTTGTTGTTTTCAGTCTATCATTTTTCTTTCTATCTTTCCTCATATTATTTTTTGTTTTTCCTTCTATCATCTTCTCTTATGTTATTCTTTGTTTTTATCATTCTATCACTTTCTCTTTCTTTCTTTCCTTATGTTTTTCTTTGTTTCTTCTTTCTTTCATCTTCTCTTATGTTATTCTTTGTTTTTTCCTTCTTTCACCTTCTCTTTCTGTCTTTCCTTATGTTATTCTTTGATTTTCCTTCTTTCATCTTCTCTTCTATCTTTCCATTGTCTATTCTTTATCATTTTCTCTTTCTGTCTTTCCTAATGTTATTGTTGTTGTTATCATTCTATCATTTTTCTTTCTATCTTTCCTCATATTATTCTTTGTTTTTCCTTCTATCATCTTCTCTTATGTTATTCTTTGTTTTTATCATTCTATCACTTTCTCTTTCTTTCTTTCCTTATGTTATTCTTTGTTTCTTCTTTCTTTCATCTTCTCTTATGTTATTCTTTGTTTTTTCCTTCTTTCACTTTCTCTTTCTCTCTTTCCTTATGTTATTCTTTGTTTTTTCCCTTCTTTCACCTTCTCTTTCTGTCTTTCCTTATGTTATTCTTTGTTTCTTCCTTCTTTCATCTTCTCTTATGTTATTCTTTGTTTGTATTATTCTATCACTTTCTCTTTTTGTATTTCCTTATGTTATTCTTTGTTTTTTTCCTTCTTTCAACTTCTCTTTCTGTCTTTCCTTATGTTATTCTTTGTTTTTTCCTTCTTTCACAATTTCTTTCTGTCTTTCCTCATGTTATTCTGTGTTTTTTCCTCCTTTCTTTTTCTCTTCTGTCTTTCCTTTTGTTATTCTTTGTTTTTTTCCTTCTTTCACCTTCTCTTTCTGTCTTTCTTTATGTTATTCTTTGTTTTTTCCTTCTTTCACCTTCTCTTTCTGTCTTTCCTTATGTTATTCTTTGTTTTTTCCTTCTTTCATCTTCTCTTATGTTATTCTTTGTTTTTATCATTCTATCACTTTCTCTTTCTTTCTTTCCTTATGTTATTCTTTGTTTCTTCTTTCTTTCATCTTCTCTTATGTTATTCTTTGTTTTTTCCTTCTTTCACTTTCTCTTTCTCTCTTTCCTTATGTTATTCTTTGTTTTTTCCCTTCTTTCACCTTCTCTTTCTGTCTTTCCTTATGTTATTCTTTGTTTCTTCCTTCTTTCATCTTCTCTTATGTTATTCTTTGTTTTTATTATTCTATCACTTTCTCTTTTTGTATTTCCTTATGTTATTTTTTGTTTTTTCCTTCTTTCAACTTCTCTTTCTGTCTTTCCTTATGTTATTCTTTGTTTTTCCTTCTTTCACAATTTCTTTCCGTCTTTCCTCATGTTATTCTGTGTTTTTTCCTCCTTTCTTTTTCTCTTCTGTCTTTCCTTTTGTTATTCTTTGTTTTTTACTTCTTTCATCTTCTCTTTCTGTCTTTCTTTATGTTATTCTTTGTTTTTTCCTTCTTTCACCTTCTCTTTCTGTCTTTCCTTATGTTATTCTTTGTTTTTTCCTTCTTTCATCTTCTCTTATGTTATTCGTTGTTTTTATCATTCTATCACTTTCTCTTTCTGTCTTTCCTTATGTTATTCTTTGTTTCTTCCTTCTATCACCTCTTCTTATGTTATTCTTTGTTTTTTTATCATTCTATCACTTTCTCTTTCTGTTTTTACTTTCTGATTTACGCTGCGATGTAGCAAGATGACGTCATTCTGACGTCGGCTCACTAGTTTTCTGACGAACCTCAAATCATCGATGAACGGGTTCGCAAATGTGGCCTGACGACGCCAGACGACCCGACGCATGCGCAGATCGCCGAAATGACGTCACATTTTTGACGTCGACTATGTCGACGTGCAAACGAAAACCCCCTATTCTCGCTATCATCTCCTTCAATGACTTTCTGTGTGTGTTCAGTGCTGATAATTGTAACATACATGGCATCTTCAACATCGTCCCGCACACATATCGCGTCATCACTGATCAAACCACACACCGTCGTTGTATTAATAATCGATGGAATGTGGATTGACTTTACAAGCTCCCATTTACCGATAAAGCCATCAATTCTCCCGTAGTGTTCCCCACCTACTTCACCCTCGACAAACTTAACTTTCTGAACTTCGCGCTGTATTCGGTCAAGACAGTCGCTGACATCTTGATGAATCTTCACATTTAAATTGTCATCTAAGGTTGCAAGTACTTGAGGAGCTTCATTCACTAATGTTTTGTCATCTTGTTTGATTCGTTTGACATTGGCGTCAATATTATCCACTTTGCTGATTGCATGCTGATTCTTACTTTTTAGATCTTTTATCTTTTTGGAAACCACTTCGCTGATTGCTTTTGTCTCTGAGATACGTTTTGCTTGGCTTTCTTCGATGATTAGCTGCTGCTTTTTTATTTCAGCATTGCATTCTTTGATCCGTCCGTGACGAGGAGGCGGATGAGGAAATTCGTATTATCAACGAAAAGAGGGACCTCTTTTCGTTGATAATACGAATTTCCTCATCCGCCTCCTCGTTGATGAGACGGATCTTCTTTTCCTCATCATCATTCACACTCTTTGATTTGTCTTTGTGTGTGGACTTAACTTCATCGTTGACTGTCTGAAGATGGTTTGTTGCAGAAGTCGCACTGGACTCTACTTTAGAGTCAAGCGTTGTTAGTTGTTTCTTCGTTTCCTCTATCTCGTGCTGCTTGTCATCCATTTCCCTCCTCCTCTCCAAAATGACATCCTCGATGTTGTCTAGCTCACACGGTTTGTGACAGTGATTTTTGGTAGCACACGGATGACAAACGGAGATTTTGTGTTCTTTGCAGTAAAATTTGATTGGTTCCCCGTGTTTGTCACATGACCATGTCATGACCTTTTCTAGGGCGTAGCTTGACCTTTTCATTCCTCTCTAAAGGGAACTTAGATGCCATGATGAGGAGCAAATGGTAGCGAGTAACCTGCATCGTGAAACATAATAACAAATGTATTACAGACATGACTTTAGAAGATGACATAGAGAAGCGGACCAGGAAACAAAGAGAGACAAAGACATGTACGTGGGGTGCAGTGAAAATAAATAGGGAAGCAAAACGAAATCCTTCGTCAAGAATATCAAGCATTTCAGCTATTTTTTGCTTTATTATTTTGTTTCTTGTTCATATATTACCCGTCAGTACATTATGGCCGATATGGTCATGATTGTGGAATAATAATTTACACCCCAATTTATCGAATTATTTTGACAATGATTTATTCCTAATATATTTGAATAAGAGTATACATTCTCATATTGTATTGAATAATAGTTTGCGAGTGTTTGTTTTGCGTGACTGCTAAAGCATTTGATTGTGTGCTACTATGCTAATCAACTAGGGGACCTACGTAATTAAGTCATAACTGATAGTAATTATGATTAATGCCTCACAAAAGGGGAAAAGTTCCTCTGTAGGGTCAGACATGTAGGGCTTTAACAAAAAGGGAATTTACTAAAAAGAAGGGGCACCTAAAAAGATAAACCTCATAGCGAAAATATACGATTTCAATATGTTGTTTCTCTGTGTATTGTCCAAGATACTGTTCTAGCATTATACTTTACAGTTGGATATGATGTTCTAAATATTAATTTGCGTGTGGGCGAAGCAAGCAAGCAACACATTTAAGATTTGTGAAGGCAGTCACCAGAGATGAAAAAGGTACTTCAAAATAATAAGAAAGTGGTAGTCGTTTAAGGAAAATGGGCACCTATAATATTTAAATAGGGGTAATTATGAGAGGTAAAGGAGACATTTATCAAAGAGGGTCAGGGGTACTTATACGAATTTGGAACGGGCCACTATAAGAAAGAAAAAGGGACACTTGTCTGAAGCAAAAGCGGAACTTTTCTTATGTAAAACTGTGCACTTGTGGGGTACTGAAACAATCGGGAGGGGGACGATGACCCCTACCCACCCCTGTGTCTTTTCTTCCTCAATTATCGATACTGATGTTTTACCTTGTTATTAGAATATAAATATAATGTAGTAAACAAAAAAATAAAATAACGAGATTTTATAGCCACTGTAACAGGTTTATTCACCCAAAAATAAACCTTAAGAGCCAGTTTTTGTTTCCAAGTGTTTGTACTCACTATGAAATCAAATCGTGATTTCTCTTTATCATTATCTGATGTAAGAGGTGCAATAATAGTGTAACACTTTTTGAATAATTAAAGAGATTTTTCGAACACAATATCTCCATATATTTTTACACGTTGTTTTTCCTTTACCTCCATCGTTTCCTCGCTCTCACCCCTTTTTTCTCCATTTGATGTGGGAGGGGGGACCCCGTTTCCTTCGTAGCTAATCCACTGCTTGTAGATATATAGCATGGGGAAATATTGTTGGGTATTGTGTTGATAGCAACAATTTCAAGGTTGAAATCACAAACAATAAATCTATAGATTTTTCTCACAGCGTGTGGCATATTCTAAATCAATGTGTAAAAAAAAGTTTCGAGCCCTATCCTTGGAGAGGCGCTATTAAATATATATCCGACCCTAGCATAGTTTTTGAAATATGATGGAAACTCCTAGATATGTTTCTAATAACAGATTAAGTATAGGTGGTCGACATGAAGTCAAATTCAGTTTATTACATGAGGACATGTTTTATGTCGTAGGTGTTACGGTTTAGTGAAGGCACGATGAGGCCTACCCGATCACTACTAACATAACTAGTTGAAAATGTATTTATCAGTATTATGATAACAGGTATGTGTTAGCTGTAATAACTGACATCTCCCTGGTAATCCCACAGTTTTTACAGATTAGCGAATAATTGTTTACGGTGGTCAGATCTACGTCGTTGACGTAGTGTAAGACAATGAAATTGAGATAGGAGTAACAATAAATACGGGGGAAAAGACGGAGAGTAAGCACGTATTTATGTCCGTTTTAATTTAAAACGCACCATTTGTTTCGCTCCAAAGGGGTAATGGAGTACATCCCCTCCCGGTCCGGTCAATGTGCCCCCTCAATCTTTGGCCATCTAGTACTAGTACAGCGTTTTTTTCCAATTGGGGTGTCGCAATTATACATCTCTAGGGGTGCCAGGAGAGAAATATTGATGTATTTACCTCAATGTCATGAAAACCAAATCATCGAGAGTATGTAATCTAACGTGGATTTTTGTTTTTTTGATAATAATAAAGAGTCTTTCTTCCTCGCTCTTTTGCAACATTTAAAAACAGGATTATTTCAGCCAGCCAGCCAATTGCCTGAATACCTCCTTACATTATGTGGGCAACGAGATGCCCGAAAATCCTTTTGTTTGACAGCAAGTTACCATGATATATATAATATATTTTCATGTATATTCCTCTGTGAGGTGCCCGGATACGTCATTGTATGCCTAGTGTGTTGATTTAAAACGATTGAAAAAAACTTAAACAGTATATAAAAGACTGGTGCCTCCCCCTCCTGCTCCCCTTTCCCATGATTGAGCTTACGATACGCCACTGTTAACAGGCAAACCAAAACGCTATATCAGCATTATTGCTTGTTTATTAACAGACTTAGACCTTAAGTATTTGGAAGCCCCAAACTACACATATAGTTTAGTTTTGAAACACTGCGTTAAGAACCAATATACTATCATTAGTTTTCACTCACTGAAGGACCCCAAATTGATCACGGATGGGTCTTTGACGACTTAAGTGAGTGAATATTAATTTCCGTTGTGGGGGTGACGCAAGCTTTTTATGTTTCAAAAGGGTGCACTAACCTAAAAGGAAGTTGACAAACACTGATCTAGTAGTAGACTAAACAATGGTGCCCCCCCCCTAATCCAATGACTGGTCAAGAAGGACCGGTTTTGAACAAGAATGCTACAATTAAACGTGGGTCAGCTTAGGATGATGTTAACTTTTCAATTAAAAGCATAGATGTTTACAGACAAAGAATACATAGATATCAGATAGCAAACTGCTAAATTGTGCATGTCTTTTTCCTATACAAGATTTGAACTTGATCAGTGGACTTTACTCGACGGAGATCTCTCGGCGCTCTAAATTATTGATTGAGTCACACTTTACGTGTCATATAAAGGCCGTACATCCGTAAGGTTTTTATAATGTTGGCACTTCGTCCATGTAAACAATGTTTAAATCCCGAATGTGTGGCTTGTGCAGCCACATCACCATATCAGCTGAAATAAATGTGATAGATTGTAATTTAGAAAGACCAAAAGTAAACAGATAAATATGACAAATAATAATTACCTGAGATTTACAATTGCGTGACAATATTGAACATTCATAAGAGAAAATTAATTAAAGCCTACCAAAGAGAGAATCGGTGTGAATATACAAGAGGTACATCAAATTCCAATGTCAAAAGGTGACTAACGTCGCTACGCTTTCCGACAAAACATATAGCTCCGATTAGTCTCATTTGACAACGCCTCCTATCGTCAGAGTCCAGCAGCCTAACCGTGTGTTAGCACATGGACTTTTACCAAAAAAATCGTATAAAACATCGCGCTCTCACAACATTCTCGATAGGTGTCAAATAAGAAACTGTGAAGGGGTTCATTGGTGGACCGCCGTGCAGTGATCATCGCCTACCAAGCCGATCTACTCTGATAATTTTTATTTGTAAACATCTCGATAAGATTAGGTTCAATAATAGTGCTTGACAGCATTATAAAGCAAATTATTATAGTCTTTATTACTACCTAAAACAAAATGGATTACTAATGTATACATAGTTGCAGATGGCGCACTTCACTCTCTAGCAAAGTAGCAGACGATCTTCCAATGCTTGATACGTAATCGCAAGACTCCGTCTTAGTCCAATTTCTAGCTGGTAATCACATTACGTACTCGTTATATGGGCATTCTGATAATGGCTACTACACTGCCTTTAAATGGTTACCAAATTTACTGTAAAAACGAGTACAAACAAAAAAATCATAAACGAAACAACGGGTGATTTGCCTTTGGTAAGTACCTTCTGAGCTCTGACTCCCCCGGTCATGTCGGGTAAGTGTCGTTTATCCTATGTACCATCCACTCTGCATAGGGTATGAGTAGGGGTGTGTAAGAATGTACTTGACTTGTGTACGGTCGAGAAGTAAAATATAACCACTGTTATGTGGTAAAGGGGCTTATATCAGATCCCATATTTGCCTATTTGAAGGGCGGATAAAGTTGTTATCAATTTACAATTAAACCGAAACGAAGCGCTGCGATTACGTAACAAGCATTGGGAGATCGTCTGCAAGTGAGCTACTTTGCCCGACCGTTCGAGAGTGAAGCGCGCCATCTCCAACTCACTATAACTACGGATACATTGGTAAACCCATCCATCTATTTGGCAACATAGAAGAGCGTCATCTCTTGGCGATAATTTTTGGAAGATTACATCATGGTTGCATGGGTCGAAAGGGGGAATCCCATTTTCGGGACCTTTTCCTATGCACTGTGTTCTTACCTCAGTTCGTCCTTTTATGCTGTCTTTCTTGTATAGATCGATTGCAATAATGACAATTTCGTATTCAGCATTTAAGAAAGATGTGTTGTTACTATAAAAGGAGTTTGCTGCCCGGCCCCCCACTCAGAGGTCGAAATGACCGCATGCGTGTTGCCAAAATGTCCGGTAAAGGGGTACTTTTCGTGCGACAAAGTCCGGCCAGAGAATTGTAAAAAAAGGGGTGTATTTGACTTTTCACCCGGAGATTTCTTTAAAAAGGGGGTGTTTTTTCTTTTTTCTCTCATCTCTTTGGACTCCTGAGAAATTATTCCGAATTTAGGGGGGTATATTGAGCATTTTTCCTGATTTAGGGGGGTCTCCAAGGCAGGAAAAGCCCGCGAAATGCCCACGAAAGGGGGGTTTGGAAATATTGGCAGTCCTCAGATAGGGGGTACTTTCAAAAAGAGGGAACGAGCATATGCGTGCCCTCAATAACATTGAGTGGGGGGGGGGCGGGGTTTGCTGACATGCCGAAGGCATTACATAACAAGAGTAGGGGGTAAAAGATGCTTAAAGATGAACTTGCATGAGTTCTGGTAAACAAAGAAAATGAATTCTCATAGAATCAAACGAAACTTACATTGAATGTTCAAGATAAACGTAACACTTAAAGAATTACACACATTGATTAGGTATTCTTTATTAAATATCTGTTTTAATTAATTGGGCGGATGAAATAAAAACACAGATAGAAATGTTTTTCCTTGCAAAGATCACTGGTATTACAATAATAATAGACACCAGAATGAAAATGAAGAAAATAAACATGACTTACATTATGGCCCGGTGTGGCACACATAGACGACGCATGGCCGGCGCATTGACAAATCTGAAAAAGTCGTGAGCCCGACTTTTGTCAGGATTTTGGAGAAGCTAACGAGCTGAAACCGAATGCAAAGCGTGTACAGGGTGTGTGCTCCGCGTATGTCTGGTGTTGGTCTAGCGCGCTCCGCGCATGTCTGGCGTCCTTTTGGCGTGTACATTTATGCGTCGAGCTCCGCGCACACATTTTAGTATGCTCAAAAATCCCGACGCACACAGCGAATGACAACGAATGCATAGCGCTGGTCCAGCGCGCTGGACGAACGAGTAACGAATGATGACGCACATCTAGCGAACGACAACGCACTGGCCCAAATTGCAAATTCCCAATGCGCTGGCCGTGCGTCCCCCATGCGTCCCCTATGTATGACCGGGCTTTTATGGCCTGGTCACATATAGGGGACGCACGGCCGGCGCATTGGAAATCGGACAAAGTCATGAGCACGACTTTTGTCAGGATTTGGGAGAAGCCACCGAGCTGACACCGAATGCATAGCGTGTTGCTAGCGCGCTGCGCGTATACAGGGCCCGTGTTCCGCCTATGTCTGGCGTTGGTCTAGCGCGCTCCGGGCATGTCTGGCGTCCTTTTGGATTGTACATTCATGCGTCGAGCTCCGCGCACACTTTTGAGCACACAGGGAATGACGACGAATGCATAGCGTTGGTCCAGCGTTGGTCCAGCGCGCTCGACGAACGAGTAACGAATGATGACGCACACCTAGCGAACGACAACGCACTGGCCAAAATTGCGAATTTCCGATGCGCTGGCCGTGCGTCCCCCGTGCGTCCCCTATGTGTGCCGGGCCTTTAGTAAGGAGTGTTTCATCAACGCTTAGGAACTACTCGTTGCACTTTTTGATAGGTGATATTTGGGACTAAATGAAAATATATTTGAATAAGATGAAACAGTTGCTTTAAATGACAAAGCGTTACATTGGAATAAAATGTTTAGCAAAGTTCGCAAACTGTATCTACAAGCCCGATGTTTCTTTGTTTTACATTCTACTTACAGGCTTTGTAAATAATGTAACAGATTTACATCCTACAAAATATAATTGTACATGTAATGTTGGATCGTGCGTAATTGACAATCATAAAAAAATACCAAGCAACATAATTATAAAATGTATACATTGACAATAATTATGTACATAGCTAAATATAATTGAACTAAAGCCGCCTCTCAAAAAATGAAACGAAAGCGCTTATTACCAATCATGTAAAAGAATAGGTTTTGACTAATACGTGATGATACAATTTTGCCGAGAAACCGCCTACTAACTTATATATTTGGTAAAACATTATATCTATCCGGACCGAGTAGATATCGCGCTTGTGTCGCGTTACTCGCGTAGTCCAATATACATCTTTCTGTGCACAGTGCTTGTAACTTTACCAAGACTGGGCCAAATTTCTTATCATTTTGATGATTCCAGAACCTTGCAGTACACACTAATAGTACCTATATGCTAGATTTTTTTTTCATAGGTTTTTATTCATTTCTCTCATAAAGAAATTTGTACATAATTTATAACATTGTATACAAACTAATAAAATAATATTCACATAGGTCTAAATAAATTTGCAAATGAACTTTTACATTTAAATACAAGTTGCATGTCAGCCCGAAAATCGCTCATTTTCGTGATTTGTGTACAAAACATATGGAAAAGTCATTTTTCCTAAAAACAGATCAAACATGGGTTATTGGGTCTTGTTTAAGTTTAGGTGGTTGTTTTAGGAGTCACAATAGTTGAATTGTAGTAAGAAATGAAATAAAACAACAAAAACAATGAAATACATAAGTTAAAAAAACAATGAAATGCATAAGAAATTATCAAAACAAGAGATAACATAAGGAATAAGCTGGCTCTTGCAATTTTTTTTGTTGTATTATTATTCAGAATGGTCTAATGAATATATGTAGTGAAAAAGAATGCTTAAATATGAATAATATATGATTTAGGGGTAAAATGTGATTTTTATGACTTTATTTGCATAAATTACCATAAATATGCAAATGAGTGAATTTTTCAAAAAATTGATATTATTCTATTAACTTCACTTGACATGCGTGCAAATTTTCGCGGCGATCGGCCGCTTTGCGGCCGAGATCTTAGGGGGGGGGGGGCATAATGTCCCCCCCCCCCCCGGCCACACTAAGACCTAAAATAGCCCGGCCTTTTTAGGGTTAACGTTAAATGGCATACCAAACGAAGAAATAAAGAACTTAAAAAAAAATAAATAAATAGTCCTCACATTATTGATAGGACGATTCCGTTAAAATACACTTTCACGGGGGCAGTGTAATATATCTGTGAACACCGTGTATTCCTCGGTATATGTTGATGTCTCTTATTACATGGATGAAATTCACCACTATAGCGACCCATTTCTTATCACCAGGCAAGCCGATACTTTTAAGCAGCATCTGATGTTAAGTTTATTTTTGATTTGTTAACATGACATTCCCTCACTGTTTGAAAGTAGCTAAGCCTATTGAGACTTCATATCGATCTAAATATATTGTGCACCAACGACAAGCGATAAATGTATTTTTGTCTTTCTCTGTTAGAACGAGTATTCATTTCTTAATCATTTTTTTAATTCTATACATGGCATATTGGTCCACATTGGAGTAAAAAGAAGAAGAATTTATTAAATCAAGATTAATCGTAAATCAAGATTATCCACAAACATAAGATAACGTTTACCCGGCTTACTTCAAACATAATGTGCCTATCCCGTTCATAAATTACTGTGATTCCAATTTCAATTAATATTATTAAGAAATAAAATTATCATGTACGGTTTGAAATTTAAACATTAATTTTATTACGGGTATGGTGTCAACAACTTCTTAGAAGTCACCAAGATTTCGAAACAACATAAACAAATTTGTTTTCGTTAGTATTCCATATGATAAAAAAAACGTATTCCTTAGTTCAAAATACAAATGGTTTAACTTCGATTAAGTTTAATGAACAATCGAATAATCATATATTCCGTTTGGGCTAATTGATCCTGCAGTATGAGTAATTACATCTATTACTTCAGATGACTCATAAAATAAATATCTTCTTGGAAACACAAATATCAAAACTGTCACAAGCTACAAGGTTACCAGAAGGAGTTACGAGGATTTGGTTGGTGTAAAGGTTGAGGTTCCGTTTTGCTTCCTCGCGTTCCACGATCCTCCTTGCCTGGATGATGCCATCACATGACACCTGATCAACTGCGAAGGTACTACGCTTGCTATCCACGTATGTGATGTAGAGTGTGTCTGTCAGTTTGTCAACGTGACACCGTGGCAGAAACCACTCATCAGAGTTTAAGACAACTTTCGCTTCACCTGATCGTGATATGATAGTGAATTCACTACGCTCGACTGTCGCCATAGTGATATCACCTGATGACAAGGCTTGTATCATACCCATCACCACCTTGCCCTGCATCGTAATAGTGTTGACTATCTTACCATCAGCAGGGTTGATGACGTAGATATTAGACTGATTGTTCTGAGCAGCGAGGATCATCCCATCCCTGTCAACATCAACGTACACTCTCCCAAGTCCCTGATTAGAGCGGTTATTCCTCGGTATGCTGATGTCTCTAATCACCTCCCATTGTCTGTCATAGAGAGTGATGCATCCATCCAAGCTGTCACCTGTGTAGTTGTGTCTTCCCTTACCGCATACTATTACGTTGCTGTCTATGGACGCGCATGATGTAATATACACGTTACTTCCTCCTTCAATGACTTTCTTTGTGTGTTCAGTGCTGATATTTGTAACATACGTGGCATTACTATTTAAGTCCCACCAGGGTTCGTCATTTAAAAATCCTCCCTGGTCCCACACACATATCTCATCATCACTGATCAAACCACACACCTCAGGGTATTCAACAATCGGATGAATGGGGATTGACTTGACAAGCTCCCATTTACCGATATAGCCATTGATTCTCCCGTAGTGTTCCCCACCTACCTCACCCTCGACAAACTCTACTTTCTGAACCCCCCGCAGTATTCGGGCAAGACAATCGCTAACATCTTGATGAACAATCAAACTTAAATTGCCATCAAGTGATGCAAGTACTTGAGGAGTTTCAATCACTAATGTTTTGTCATCTTGTTTGATTCTTTTGATCTTGGCGTCAACATTATCCATAATGGTGATTGCATGCTGATTCTTACTTGTGAGATCTTTTATCTTTTTAGCAACCACCTCGCTGATTGCCTTTGTCTCTGATTCTAATTTCGATTGGCTTTCTTTGATGGTTAGTTGTTGTTGTTCTGCTTCTTCGTGACATGATTTGATTCGTCTTTCCCTCTTTTCGTTAATTATTTGGATTTCTTTATCCGCCTTCTCGTCAATCGAACGAATCGATCGTTTCTCTTTGTTTTTCACAATCTGCAATTTGTCTTCGAATGCCACCTTAATTTCATCGTTGACTGATTGAAAATGGTTACTTGCACAGGTTTCATTGGACTCTAGTTTAGAATCAAGCGCTTTCAATTGTTTCTTCATTTCCTCTATCTCTTGCTGTCTGTCATCCAGTTTCCTCCTCCTCTCCAATATGACATCCTCGATGTCGTCTAGCTCACATGGCTTATGATCTGTTGTAGCGCATGGATGACAAACGGGGATTTTGTGTTCTTTACAGTAAAATTTGATTGGCTCCCCATGTTTGTCACACGACCATGTCATGTCATGACCTTTTCTAGGGCGTAGCTTGACCTTTTCATCTCTCCCTGCTGGGAACTTGGACGCCATGATAAGGAGCAAATGGCAGCAATTAACCTACATAGTTAAAAAAAAATAAAAAAATGAAATTAGAGATTAACCCTTACTGTACTGAGGGGGGGGGGGGGGTGGGGGACTGGGAGCCCCCCTCGACATTTTCAAAAATTGCGTCGTTTCATGACTTTTTTACCTCAAGTCTTCCGCACATTTTGATACAATTTTCGTCGAAATCGGATATACCTGTGAGGTGTTACATAACAATTAGTATGTGCATGTCATCAAAAATATGCTATAATAATGTATATGCATGTACAAGCAGAAATGTGAATACAGGTTTAGATGTATTTGGGAGATATGAATTAATAACAAATTGCTTGTATATGTTTCTCAAAGTAACTTGATGTATTCCAGAACAAAAGAATACTTTAGAAATAAAACAATAGATATAATAAGAAATGAAAATCAATAAAATACAAAGGAAAATAAATATTTGAAAATCGCATCAAATTTGCATAAATTATCATTAATTACATCAAAATAACTATTTTGTGTTAGAGAAGAAGTTTCATATGAACAATGAGTTTCAATTAACATTCAAAAAGTGGAGTCAGAATTTTTTTGTAAGGATTCTAGTTCCCTTTATATTTCCATATTTGATATTCATGAATGCGTATTCATAATTTATGCAAAATTGTAAATTAACCTATGCATTTTCAATATCATATAAATAATGTAACCTCATGAATTTGAGATGAAGGAAACATTTATTCAATACATTTTCAACATTCTTCAGAAGTCTACAGACAAATATGTAGAGTTTTCTGTAAAATGCATAACATTAGCATTTTGCATAATTAATTAGGCTATAACGACAAAAATGTGTATATAAGGGACAAACTAATTATACCATCCTGTTCCTTACGTAAATATCTACAAACATGCACATTTTCGTGTTTTTCGGACCTTCGACGGCCGAGATCATAGGGGGGGGGGGGGGCTGAGATGCCCCCCCCCCTCCCACCGCCCCCCAGTCACGAGGTACTCATAATAGCCCAGTACAGTATTGATTAAGCGAAGACACGACAGAGAAGCGGATCAGGAAAGAAAGAGAGACACAGACATAAACGAATGGGTAAGGAAAAATAAAAGGAAAGCAGATACCGAATTCCTATTACTTGTAAGAACGTAATGACTGATATATTCATACTGAGTCAGGCGAATAAAGTCATGTCTTATACACGTTGATCATGAAATTCGTGTTGTAACGCTCCTTATCAAACCCATTAGTGTCTTCTTTGAAATGCAACCAACAAAGAAGACAAACATTACCTACCTAACGTTCTATGCCTCAAATGTTGTGTTAAGATGATATTTTGAAGTATTTATTATTATATTACAAAAAATATTACTTACGAATAATTTGCTGTATTATCCCGTTACGATGAGGACTTCTCTACCATACAGGAAAACGATGTAGTATAGCAGTTTACAGTTTGCGTGTACGCAATTTAAAAGGAGGTGCAGTGCGTATTGCGAAATATCGATCGGATATTTCCAATTTTTGCAGGAAACGCATGAATCACTCAACGGAAATATAGTTCCGTTCAATGGTTTGGCATGATTGTGTTAACCTAATGTTTTAACCTACATGTTAAACCCCCTCATGATCACGTGGACATGAATTCACGTAAGCCGAAGGCCTCTCAATTTATTTTGCTCACCATCATCTTCATATACAGCATTTAAATGCAAACGAAATGTTGGGGTATATAATGTCACTGTTTGCTCCTCCGTCTCTCTCTTCCTCTCCCTCTTTCTATGTTCTCTCACATTATGTATCCAGACTTTTTCCATTGTAGACTCAATTCATAAAACCGTATCCACACTAAAGATATGAAGGGAATATTGTATAACAGATTAAAATATATATATGTTCAATTTGCTACTGGACTCTTTTACTGGAGTGAAAGTGATTGCCTTACCTTCCTCGTGTTCCTGATAATTATAAAGGCCCTTTTACACTTTCACGGATCGCATCACGGATCATCCCGGATCTTAATCCGGGGTGTTCCGGCGTGCGACACCACGATTTCTTCTCGATGCCGGTGTGGATACGTTCCAAACTGGGTGTATACACGGGCAAGTACGGTGTCTCCACGGACAGACAAGGTAGCAACGCGGACCACGCCGGAAACGCATACGGAGCTAACACGGATTTCAAGGAAGAACACGGAGGCTACTGGGTACTTTTACGGTCCTTAAACGGAGGTGTACGTTGTCTATTGGGATATCTCCTGAATGTTGACGGGTGACTTGAGCTTGTAGGCGCTCATTTGATATACGGAATTTCAAACCCGGATGAAACCGGTGTTAATACGGACCTCCCGGTGTCTACACGGACTGTCCCGGATGTATTCGGCGGCTACACGGAGGTACACGGTGCCTACAGGGAAGAGGACGGATTGTTTTCATCCGGCATATCCGGGGAAAAAATTAAGCTTCCTTAATTTTTTCCCCGGATATGCCGGTACGCCATGGATCACGCCGGGTGCCTCCCCGGTGTATACACGGTAATGCCGGAGATAACACGGATGATCCCGGAGCGATGATCCGGGATGATCCGCGATGCGATCCGTGAAAGTGTAAAAGGGCCTAAATGTAAAGGTGCGATGTACATTACAAAAACGCTGACCTCTTAATACGAGAGTTCACGGCTAAATCCGGTCGAAATGCGTAGACACGCGGTATATTTTATACTTACTTTACGGTAATAGCAATTAGAGTAAAAAGACGCACGCGCAGGGACTGTCTTTATAAGTTGGTATGATTATTGTTTTACAGGGACTTCAGATCGTCAGGACATGAGATGAGGCATTTATTACTTCCGTTTCATGAAAAAAATAATTTATGTTTTGAAGCTTGTGCATTACTGATAAGCAATGCACTTGGTTAAGTCACACTTAACTGGATCACGATCATGATCCTATTGTGACTTAACTTGCGTGGAGTGCATATTCACTAATACTAGCAACAATGAATTATATGTATACTATTTGTGTTCTAGATTCATATATTTCCGAAGCATGGAATTAATAAATCAACGTTTATATCCTTTAACCTTTGAACAGATCGCATGATATGATATAAAGCGTCCGATTTCTCAGGGCCATTTGAACGAGAACGAGTGAACTGGAGAAGGCGAGACCGAGGGCGAGACACATCGTGGTCATGTGACAAACGCACCAAATCAGTCAGATTCTACTGCGAATATCACGTGATCGCTATTTGTGACATGTGCGTTACCGAGAACCATACGCGATGCAACCCAGAGACAATAGATGATCTTATCGACGAGATAAAGAGAGAGAAGACGGTTGAAGAGGGGATCAAGCATTTACTCGATCTTCAAGCACGTTTACAATCCTGCAAAGAAATTGCAGTTTCGAGTCTACTTCTAATTCGGAGCGCTGTTCAAATTTTTTTGTATTTTTTGTATTATTTTATTAACATTTATTTCCTTCTCAACAGCACAATATAAAACACAATGTTTATATACATGATATATGTAACAATTATTTCAACATAGAGTATACAGTAAATAATTCAGATACGGAAGGAGGCGAAAACCCTTGTAATAATAAAATGATTGTGATAATCAAATTGAGAGGGAAATAAATATGAAACGAGAAAAGGAACGCATGATTAATGAAGATGCAGATGAAAAAATACGACGAATAAATGAGGAGAGGGAAGCAAAGTTGAGATTATGTTGCCAATTTTGTGATAAAGTAATGATGAAACAGCAGAAGAGCGAGACCATTGAGATCATGCGGATCAATGGGGGGGGGGGGGGGGAGGGGGGAATCACGAAGTTAGAGACGAACTTTAGAAATGAAGCGTAAGATGGTTTGTGAAAAACGTGACAAAATCAAAGAACTAAAACAAGATGATAAATATCTAATTACAAATACTCGGGAAGTTTTAGAATCACTTGGTGCGTTACACGATGAACAGGGCTACCAATCAGCTGGGTGTTTGCTAAACACTCTTGATAGACTCACTTTCATCAAAGTGCTGTTACAAACCACGACAGAAATGACATGGGGCTATATGTCATCGATCTAAGCCTAGGAACATCCACGAGGGTCGTTAAGGGTACTCCTGGTACATTCTTCGTCTCTTGTTCCTCCATTGATAGAAACAGGGTCGTGTGTGGTAAGTTCCGCAAAGGATGCACTGGAGACGTTTTGGACAATTGCGTATAAACCATACACGACGACAAATGGAATCAGATTCGAACCATCCCTATACCGAGAAAGGTTGATTGTGATTACGCGTATGTCGAGGTTGGCTCGGATGGAAAGATCCTTGCAGCGCTGTAAGGACAGTCTAACATCCATGTCATCAACCCTGCTGATGGCGAGATCGAGAACACCATCACGTTCACGGGGAATGAAGTCCGAGGTAGAATCCACGATTTGTCTTCGGGTAGCATCATCGCACGCAGTGGTGATTGCGAAGTCACCGTCATCGCAAGAAACGGAGAAACAAATTCTTACATGTACGACGAAGGATACTTCTCTTTATATCCGCTATCAGACACCATCTTTGTTACGAACTGGTGCAAGAAGCGCGGTAGATGTACCGTTGGTCAGATGTCTCCGGAGGGTATCATTAAGACGAAAGGGATTGTAGGGTACGACGACCGAAGCACGTCTTTCTATCGTAGTGCTTGCTTGGTGACTCCGTCTGGAAAGCTTGTCTTGTGTGACGAGAAAAGAATATTTGTTTACAAGAAAGAGTGTGTGTTATGATGGTAAAAGGTCCTCCTCAGTGATACAGAACCTAGGCTCGGCTCGGTAGTGTCAAGGTAGTTTTCCGGAGTATGGGTAAATTTTCGAAATATAATGTTTTATTGTCAGATTTTATATTGCTTTTGTACCATTATACTACATTTCGAACCTTTTTTTACAAGCAAACATCTAATATTTCCACCGTTATGTTCAGATTACCATGAGGCTCTTTCTTAGGTCCCTTACTGCTTTTATTTCTGTGAATGATATTGTTAATGCATCACCGCCCCTAACTTACGTTTTATTCGCATATGAAACTAACGTATTTCATTTACATAAACTTTCTATAAATAATAGTCATTTCAAAACATATACTCTAGTTCATTATGATATTTTGTTATAGATGACACGATCAAAATTGCAAAACCAGTTATAATGATTGATTCGAATCCCACACGGAATAGTCATATTAATAACATTGCATGTAAGACTCGAGAGGCATAGGCATTCTATATTAATTAAAATATGATCTTTCCAAAAAACTCATTATTTATGCTTATGCTTGACGATTCTTTTATTGTTATAATACATATCGTATTGTAACATGGTATGGGGCAATAGTTAATGAGATGGAAATTATGTTAATATATCGTTTCCAAAAGAAAGCACTATCACATTATTTAGCCCATACTTATTTTATGTACTACAAGCATTTAACATTGCTGACATTCACATTTTTCAAACTGCAATAAATATTTCATGTATAAAATGTGGATAAATACTTTACCATTAGCACTTTGAAACAGTTTGCGTAGAATAGCAATGTACATTCTTATCCTACACAACACTGACTCGTCTGCAATTTATTAACTAACCCCTAAATATTATGACGCGTACTGATTAAGTATTCTTAATTACGTTTCCATAGTTTACATACATGAAAACAGAATGTTAAATGGCATACGTAGAAATGAATAAGTACTTCGAGCAATTAGTCCTCACATTAATGATGATATGATTTTGGTTCTAACATATTTTAACAAGGACTGTGACAATAATGCTGGTAAGATTATAAACAAAATACAAGTTCACTGGTAGGTACGAATTACATATTGAGGGAATAATGTAGTAGAGAAAAGTACAAATCTAAGAAAGAGATAACGAATCACCATCATCATCATCATAATAATAATGATGATAATAATAATAATAGTTGTGATCTATATAGCGCATAATAATCATCGATGACAATCCTACCTGCGCTTTACATCGTTACATTACATTATTACATTCATAAGTCTAGAGAACCGAAGAGATTCATCAGGGGCATGTGATTTTGTTCACTTTGACTGATTTTAGATGGATGTATTCATGTTTGAAAAGAATTTGCCAGCTATTTGCAAACAAATAACATAACGATTTTTCACGAGGGTCCGAGTTGATATCTATATATTTCATTTTATTTTATTTTATTTATTTATTTAAACACGGGAAAACTCTCAGCCTTGAACGTTCATCAAAACGTCCGTGTGAACTGAATTAAAACATTAAAAATATTAATGCAAACTAAGGCAGTAACATATTTACACATAATCAATTGCAAAATAAACGAATCAAATAACAACAAAGGAAAACATAATTAGAATGAGTAACTATGAAGAATAAGGAATATATTTACTGAATTGCCTGTAAATCTGTGTTTTTAGCACATACACCAATGTGCCATGAATTCTAATGCATTCACAATCATATCGCAATAAAAGAAATTAAAAATTCTACGATAATCAATACGATTAATTCAATGTATCGACATATCGGTTCATACACAACTTCAAAATATTTGGGTTTTTACCATTCATGTTCTTATTACCTTTACACATCACTGACACCATAATTGATACAACCTGCTTTGAACCTGAAGCGGTTTGGTTGAAAATATCCCTCTAAAACCCCTCTTGAAATCTTGCGATAACTTTGAAAATTGACCCCAAAAATTCGCCAAAAAACATTACTTTTGTACATTTTTTGTCCATGTCAACCTTATTTCAACATAAATTCGCTTTACTGTTTCAAAGTGGCTAAGCCTATTGAGACTTCGTATCGATCTAAGATTATTGTGTACCACCGAAAGAGAATAACTATATTCCTATCATTTCCTTTAGAATGAGAGTCATTTCCCAATCCATGAGCATGCATGTTAATCCCATCCATTTGCATGTTGTTCAACAATTTCCTGTAATGCTAAATATGTTATTCATTGCGGATGAAGTATCGAAAGTAATATCGCTAGTGATATTCGTTTAATTGTCTCGCAATGTATGGTCAACAAGGAATCTAAAAGATCACGAAGTTTCGTGCGCCACTGTAACACTTCGTCAGGTAATAAAATCGGATGTAGGACACCTACCCCCTGGACATCTACCCCCGATAAACTACCCCCTAGGACAATTACCCCCTAGAACAACTACTCCCTAGGGCAACCATCCTTTAGGACGACTTCGTACCCCCTAGGACAACTACCCCCGGACAACTACCCCCAGACAACTACCCCCTACGACAACTATCCTCAGGACAGCTACTACTACCCGGATAACCACCCCCATTAAACTACCCCTAACACAATTACCCCCTAGAACAACTACCTCCTAGGGCAACCACCCTCTAGGACGAATTCGTACCCCCTAGGACAACTACCCCCGGAAAAATTCCCCCGGACAACTACCCCTACGACAACTATCCCCCAGGACAGCTACTACCAGGACAACTATCCTGGGGGTAGTTTTCCGGGGGATTGTTGTCCGAGGGTATATTTATTATATTGTGTAAATGTTTGGAAATAAAACAAACAAACAAGTTCCTAAAAATGAATTGTGATATTGCGACGATCGAGGTAATGATAAAGATAATGGTGGCTACTATGATGATGTATCATCACCATGGTATGTAATGTAACAATTGTGTTTATACACCAACATCTTCGCCATCATCCTCTTTATCATCACCATCACCATCATTATCAAAACAATTAACATGGTTTTAGCGATGCAGCCCATTGTGAAGCTTCAGTGCCGGGCAATTACCTCGTCATAATAGGACACGTCTACCCCTCTCCGGTCAAAATGAGGATGTTGAATGATCATGATACTTTTTAATGTCTTAAGGATGCATGATCTTATAAACAATATTTTGCGACATTCACTCGTGTATATCTCTTTATCCCCACACTCCCCATCTCCTCTCTCTACCTGCTTTCTCTCTCTCTCTCTCTCTCTCTCTCTCTTTAATCTCTCTGTATGTATCTCTCTCTCTCTCTCTATTTATCTCTCTGTATTATCCACCTTTTTTCTCTTTATATTGATATTTATCTCTCTTTCTCTCCCCACCTTCTTTCTTTCTCTCTCTATTCATATCTCTTTCTATTTCCACCTTTTCTCTCCATATATCTCTCTTCCTTTCTCTCTCCACCTTCTTTCTATTTGTCTCTATTCATATCTCTTTCTATTTTCCCCTTTTCTTTCAATATATCTCTCTTTCTTTCTCGTTCCACCTTCTCCTTCTCTCTCTCTCTCTCTCTCTATCTCCTTTTTTCTCTCTCTATCTACATTGTCCATTTCTCTCAATCAACTTAATTCAAACTATTGTTAATGCTTGTTTTGTTTTTTCTTCTATAAGCATTAACAATAAAATAAAATATTTGTTAAGTCGCACTGAAAGAATTACAAATAAGGATACAGTGTTTTGAATTACGTTTCTAATGTAAGTGTTTGGGCTGATGAAATGAAAAGCCAAGTTGACATTTTGTCTCTGTAAATGTGACACGTATACTAGAACGAAAATGCACGCAACAAACATGACTACAAAACTACAAGTCGGATACGAGGATGAAAATGCACAAAATACACATGATTACAAAACTACTAGTCAGATACCAGAATGAAATTGCACAAAATACACATCGCTACAAAACTACTCCTTATAATATGGATTGTTTCGTCAACGTTGTGGAAATACTCTTTACTGTTTTGACAAGTAACATTTTATTTGGATATAAAACAATAATATAAAACAAAAATATAAAACAATAATATAAAACAATTCATTTCATGACAAAGCATTACAATTGAAATATACGTATACGTATGGCATATGTTCATTATTAGCCTCCTCCTTATTATCTATAATGTAAAGCAGAATTTTTCGATTTATATTTACAAGCCATATTTTTTGTTTTCATTCCGAAGACAGTCTGGGAATGAAAGCTAGAATAAAATGAAGATACATATCTATAAACTTACTGTAGAGAATGTCATAGTATCATACATTGATATCCCACTCAATCTAATTCTATTCAATTTAAGATGGTATTTCTTAAAGAAATCATGCGTTGCAACATAATTCTGAAATATATGAACAATCAAAACAAAATAACAACAAAAATAATAAAGTTATACATTTTATAGAATAATGTACATAAATGATAGTTGATTATAACGTTAAATGGCATAACACTTGTAGAAATAAAACAAAAGATAACATTTAGTATTTTGAACAAATAGTCCTTACATTAATGATAATATTATTTCGGTTAACATGTACTTTAACGGGAACAGTGCAAATGCTGTAGGTAAGGATATGAATTTAAAAAAAGTTTACTTATATGTATAAATTATTGAGGGCTTGATATAGAAGAGAAACGTACAAACCGAAGAAGAGAAAAGGAATAATAATTCTAGATAACTGATGAAATTCATGAAGGGCATGTTATGTTTTCAGTTCGACTGAGTTGAGATAGATTTATAACAGTATGGAAATATGTTTTACAGCGGTATGTAAACAAATAAAGAACAACTGTATACTTGTGTGAGATTTGATATAGATGCAAAAGATTTTAAGGTTTACTGAATCGCCTGTGATTCTATATCATTTTTGGACATAATACGATGTATCGTGAATTTACTTGCATTGGCAATAATAATAATCCAAATTATAAAGTACAAATTATACATCAATAATATATGTCAATATTAATTAATATAATTACTTCGTATCAATCTAAAAACATTTTGTAGCGCAGGAGGGAAAGATTATATTGTTTTTATTTTTCCTTTTTAGATTGAGTTGTCATTTCCCAATCAAAGCTAAAACAGACGTTTCACAATTACAACCCATACTTAACTCTGTGCAATACGGGTCTCAATCAAACAATATGTCACTCAATCCTTTGAAGTGTTTTACCCTGCAGGTTACTTTTATGAAAAATCATGCTCCTCCTGAAGTTCTTTCCATTAATGACTCTACTCTATGCAATGTACAAACTCTCAAAATTCTTGGAGTAATTATACAATCTGATTTAAAAATGGAATTTACATGTTAATAATTTAATCAAAAAGTGCAATAGAAAACTGTTCATGTTGAGAAATTCAATTTACCTTTTAAGGATTTAGTGACAATATACGTAGGTTATATACGACCAATTTTAGAATATTGTGCTCCAGCGCTTCATAGCAGTCTTACAGTAGAACACACTAATAATCTTGAAAAAAAAACGTAGAGTAGCCTATGTACGATTATTTTAGGGCCTAGTTACATTACCTATTCTAATGCATGTAAAGTATGCAATTTACCAACTCTTGAGGAGAGGAGACTAGCACTTTGTAGAAAATTCGCAAAATCCCCTTCAAATCACTCTATTTGTCAGACCTGGGGCCTAATGAAGGACAAACTGTGATAACGCCATTAAGAACGTGTAGATGGCGCACAGTTTTCCCTTCATAATCATTTTGCCTTCGGCGTAGACTAGAAGGGATGAGATTGATTTAGATGACTCCATGCGCAGCAAAATTTTAACACGGCTTGCAAGATTTTCAACATCGATGTCGATTTTGACCCATAATTTCCTTAAAAGGGACCATTAAACGGATTATTTCAGTCAAGTTAGTAAGTGGAACCGATGTATTATAGCCTAGGCCTAATTTACAATTGGATATGCACGAGGTAAAATGACATTTTGGGGGATTTTGGGGGCATACAAATACGACCTGAAATGGCCGTGGCGTTATCAAGGGAATGTGTATAAACGGTTTCCGTCTCTAAAGAAAGAGCCGGCCGACCCTACCCCAATAAGAGGCTAACGAACGAAAGAGACGGAAAATTCGGTCTAGATGTAGACTAGATCTATAGATCTAGAACCTAGACCTAAGAGTAAGAGTAATTACTAAGAGTAACTAAGAGTCTTAGACTACACCTAGACGCCTATTCTAAAGCTTCTTACTTTGTGATGTGTGACTGCTATAATTATTTCAGACACTAGTAGGGTGTCTGATCGCGCACCACGTTTTGTATGCTAAAACCCTTCCCATAGGCATAGATATTGCACACATCCCTAGAGTCATGTGCATTGCAAAATTGGTCAAGTTTTTAAAAATAAATTTAGATTCAAACCTTAATCTGTTGTGATCCTGAAGGTGATACTCAATAAATGAGGTGTCATATGAAAGAGCAGGTGAATCCCTATATTTCCAACGGGGCTTCATCTCGGAATTCTAAAAATATCTTGGTCAAAACAGCGATTTAAATGTGTTTCCATGGCAACTCGGGCGATTTCCAACTTTTGAGATATGCTGCTCCGAGGGATAATTAGTTCAAGTCGTAAGGAATAGACTATGTTGGTGTTCTTTTTTTTTCGCTAGCCCCAAGGGATCACGTAGGATTTAAGTTTCAAAATACCCTTCCCCCATTTTTTGCATAGGCCTATAGCCTAATGCATTAGAATGCAGCTGTTGAGCAAATAATGATAATTCGGCGTGAACCACTTTTTTGTCCATTCTGACCATTCTGAATGCTATGAATATTGCAGAGTTTTTGAGGTGCTGTATCTTTCGATAGAAACATCGGTGAGTCTTGAAATTTGAAATGTATTATTCTGATTACATTTTTTATTCAAATATCCAAAAAAAATGGTGAAAAACGAGCCGAAGTTGAAAATTAAAAAAATCGTTCAGACACCCTAACACTAGGCCTACTCACTAGATCTTGACCTAGTCTAGGCTTAACCAAGCATTGCTCTGGAACTAGGTCTAGATCTAGTCTATAATTGACATTTACTGGTAAAACTTAGTCATACTTCATACTCATAGTTGCCACGCAGCTACATTCAACTTCAAGCTTTCACATAGGTCTAGATCTAGATCTAGATTATCTAGGCCTAGACTCTACTAGATCTAGACTAGACTAGGTTTAGACCCTAGGCCTAGACCTACAATTTTTTAATTTGTTTCTTCAAGATTAGGCCTAGATCTAGAAGGTCTAGAGTCTATTCCATTTACCTTTTGGGACAAATAAACAAAAAACATGTTTCATGTCTGAGTTTTGGAAAAATAGCAGTAATAGCAGTGATCAACAGACCCAAGTTTTATTCAGCTTAATATTAATTAAAAGTGCTCTAACGTCTAGGGTCTAGTCTAAGGTAAACATTGTTGGTAGTCAAAAGACAAACATGCAATAACATGATGTTATAATTGATGGGCAATTCATTAAACATAAATAGATCTAGACTAGATGATACTTGATAGACCTAATATCAAACTAGTCTGCATTTTCCTCAAATTTTAGGGAAACGCCGAGGAAAAGAAGCAAGGAATTCCAAAGGATAGAAATTAAAGCGCTTCTGCAGTTTGTGGCTATTAGAAACATGAACTGTTTGGAACTGGAGGAAAGGGGAGCTAGCAGCAAAGAAGACAAGGTGAAAGAAAGGTATGCAGGGATGTGACAGAGAAATTCACCAAAATGAGTAAGATTAAATGGGGGGCTGGGGGGGGGGGTTCATCTGGCGAGGTTAAGGCCAATGAGGATTAGGGTTAGGGGGAAAAAAAGAAAAAAAAAGAGTTTTGAAATCGCTGGGTATGGTAGTCTGTTGAAAAATGGAAAACCTGACACTTAACTTTGCCACCACTACTGCAAAATACAAGGCTACAATATTCAGGTATTTAAAACAAAGTACAGTTATCAAGTTGAAGCTTTAATCGTAACATGGCAACCCATGTAGACCCTTAGCTTAGTGCAACCAATCCTAAATATATAATCTGTTTACTTCCACATTATTTCCATGCATAGAACCTGGAAAAGATCAACACATTCAGAGCAGCTGGTGGCCAAGAGATAGAATGGCATACATTTAAGAAAGAAATGGCGAGACATGGCTTCGAAAGCCAAAGCGTATAAAGCCCCAAGGACAGGTGAGTGTGATGCTTAATAGGCGAGATTGGAGTTAGTTGAAACAGTTTTACAGATCAGTGAAGGTTTCTCAAAAATAGGACAATAAATAAGAAAGGGATGGATTTTTATTTGTTTAAATAGACTACTTCAAATCTGTGAGTTAAATTGGCAACGCGGTCTCTAATTATAATGTCAGCCCCTCACATTTTATAATTTTGAAAGATTCATAACATATTTGTTTTCTCAAACTTTCATCAAATTCTTTCTTTAAATTTTTCTGATTATATTAAAACCTATTTAATATTACAGGGACTTCCCCTTTAAGTTTCTTCAGTATTTGATGTGTCATCAATGACATATTTAGGGTACTTGCATCATTACAACATTTTTTTAGGAAAAGTGATATATTTTCAACTCTTGCTGTAATGTGGCCAAAGGTAATGAAAAAGTGTTAAAAATTTGTGTTTTAACCGGGGCATGAACGCTTGGACTGATTTGTTTGCTGGTACTAAGTCACTACTATACTTGTATTAAAAAAAGAAGAAATGTGACACATTGAGCAGGATGCCTACACAATAAAATGTTAAGTTACTTGAAAACCTGTGGTGTGTAGAAAAGCTTTGATCATGCATTCTTACAGTTTAATAATCTGAGTATTCCCCCTACCCCCTCCCCCAGGAGACTTCCAGAAGTAACATGTGTATCAGTAGCAAGTGGTATGGGACATAATAAGCTATAAGTGATGATAGCTTTGAAGTGGAATGGGTCTGGATGGCATGTTCAATAATAAGGTCTTTGACTAATATCCATCATTTTTTTTTGTCTGAATTATTTTGCTTGTGAAAGCCATTAGTTGTCTTCATGTTGTTATGTACAGGCAGTTAACATTTTGGTCGCCGCATACTTGGTCTTACCAATAGATACAACATTGTGGGAATCTTTAACTTTGTAAGATTTTCAGGAAGGCTTAAAATGTAAAATTTGACTCATTACAATCACAGTTGCTAACTCATATTCATTAATATAGCAATTGCAAATTCTGAGATACCTATTTTTCTATTTTTTATGGATTTACTTTTATTGTTGTTTATTTGTGAACAGGATTCAGAGGCGACGGACCTGAGCTTGTCTAATGAAAATGTTCATCAGCCTCAGCCTCAGCCTCAGCCTCAGCCTCAGCCTCAGCCTCGGTCTACTCAGTCTGATCAGTGGCGTGAAATTTTAACACAAAGACCTGTACAGATCAGGCAATTCGAAATTCAGGAGGAGCTGCTGAGAATACAACAGGCCAAATTAATAGTTAAACAGAAGCAAGTATATATAAGCGAATCAATTTTGGAAGAGCTGAGGAGTATCCACAATACCCTCGCAAATAAACCAACAGCCATAGATCTCCTTAATTCAACTCAACAAGGGCGCTATTTATCATGTTTTTCCATAATTTTATTCAAAGTTTTGAGGTGAATTTTGCAACCTCCAAAATTAAGTATATTCAGCAGCTCCTCCTTATTTAAAGCCCCTCTAAAGTGTTGGGAGACCAAAATTCACAAAAAATGTCATGGCAAAGTTCCACTTATATTGTCTAATGATGTGAAAGAGGATGTCATTTAACAGACACTTCTGCAATGATTTTCATAATAAACATGATAAATATGATTCAAGAGAAAAAAATAGGTTTTCTGTTGTATGCCTTAAACCTCAATTTTGTATTCTGTCATCAATATCTGTCTTCAAACACATTTGTTCTGAAAACTCTTGCAGAAATGTGTGTTAAAACTTAAATGATATCTTCTTTCACTTCATTATGCAATTTAGGGGAATTTTTTTCCATAATAAGTTTTGTGGGGCTCCCAACACTTCAGAGAACGTTTACTGTCTTATTATATGATATATACAGGTCTCTGTGTCATATATATATCAAGTCATGTTCTTTAAGACTAACAAATTAAAACATCCAAAGGTACACCTAAATTCAGTTCAATTTCGTTCGGTCACGTGCTAATCAAAACACGGACATTAATTATAAATTAATAACTGTATGATTTGTGAATAGGAAACTTAACTGCGGACCCATTTGAAAGAAACTGTCTTTCATTTGTTCTTTCAAGTGAAGAATAAGGGGGTGGGAGGTGCGTCTATTACGAACAATACAGTATTTCCGTAAATCAACTGAGTCGCACCATTTAACATAATTTATTAGTGTGCACCCTTCTGTAAATTGTTAAAGATATTTTGTGATGACACCGAAAGACTAGTTAATCACAGAAAACCTTTGACGTTCAATGGATTGACAGGTGAGAGCATTTTAATCTATCCACATGTTAAGCTAACATTTTTGATGCATTATACAACTCATATATTATGTAATTTAGGTTGTTTGATTTTACCCAGTTTTTACTCTTATCAATCAAGAAGAATATTATCTGCTACTGTTATGGTAGAAATGGACTGTTTTTTATGAGAATAATAAATACTATACTGCTGCTTTACAGAAAATCCAAAAGTTGTCTTTTCTTTGCTATTTTTGAGTGTAATAAAGTTAAATTACTGGCCTTTAACACATTTAATTTTTCTGTCACATTATGTACAACTTGTATGTACCCGTATGAATATATCCTGTTGTAGAAAAAAGTTGTTAAATAAATGGTGACAATTGATTCGATGAGATAATTCAGATATCAGTCAATTTTACAACATAGTCATTCTGAAAAAGTAAAATACATGACAAGTGAAGAAATGTTTTGATTACATTGCATTGATTTGGAGAAAAGGAGGGGGGAAAAGAAAGAAAAGGGAAGAGAGAAAAAAGAGGGAGAAGTAAAGGGAGGGGAAAAGGAAGAGAGGAGAGAAAAGGGGGAAAGGAGAATAATGAAAAGGGAAAAGAAAGAAAGGGGGATGATATTATAATAAGGGTTTTTTTACCGGGAAAGAGGCGGGGGGGGGGGGGCACGCAATTTTGCAATGTGCATAATACGGGGTCCCTCTTGCCAAGCGTATAGCCCCCCCCCCCCCCAAAAAAAAAAAAAAAAAAAAAAAAAAAGCACAAGAAGAACCAACAACAAAAGAGATAATGGGGGAAAGAGAGAATTTCTGTGAGTTAAAGAAGAAAGGAAAAAAATGACAGAGAATTAAACAACGGTAAAAGAGAGGCGCGTGAGCATGAGACATTGCATTAAAAAAATAACAATGGGATAACAACCAGGAACGTCGCTAAAGTGGGGGTGCGAGACCCCCCCCCCCCCCCTGTCAGGATATTGTCGGTAAAGTTGCGCTACTGTCGGGAAAATGAGAAAAGGGGGGGGGGGAAATGAGAGGGAAAGGGAAAGAAAAGAAAGTAAGAGAAGAGATGAAATAAAGAGGAAAGAAGAAAAGAAAATAAGGAGAAAAGGAAGAAGAAAAAAAGAAGAGAAAAGGGAAACAAAAGAAACGGGGGGTGAAAGAAAGGAGAGAGAGAGAGAGACAGGGATAAGAGCCGCGTGCAGTAGGAGAGAGAGAGGGAATTGTTGGGTGAAGTCACCACGTCGAGGGGGCAAGAAAGATACGCAAACTATGTTGCTGTGTCGGTATTCTTGCTCGATCCTCGTGTGCTATATACCGGGGTGCTATATCAATGCAGAAGTTTGAAGCTGGTGAGATGTATAACAGTATGTCGGTCGGCCAGCAAATTTTTTTCCCCTACGAACTGTGACTTTTTATTGGACAAAGAAACATTTTTGAAAATTCAGACAATGATTAAAAGTCCGACGAATCGTCTTCTTTCTCAAATAATTTAATGAAACGTCAAAGCCATCAATATTTGAAGATCGGCCATCTTCGAGATCGAATTACAACAAATTTCAAATTTGGCGCGAAATTTATCACATGACAATTACACTAAGAACTGTTCCTACGTCTCGTCTCGACGAGACGTAGGCTACGACCTGTATGCAACTTAGTTAAATGGGTACTAAGTACGGTACGCGTCTTAGTGCGCTTTGTGAAACTCCCGCTAAGATGCATCTTACACTAAGTCCTTTAACAGGACTTATGGCCGCTTAAGACGCATATTTGCGCTTAGTGAGACAGGCCCCTGGGGGGTGTTTCACAAAGATCCTAAGTAGAACTTAACACTAAGTTGGACTTAAAAATTATGGACAGCCATTAGAGCCTTAAAATGAAATATATTCAAAAGCAGAAATTCAAGTATTTTAGACTTTTTTATAAATTCTACTTCCAGAACATGAAATCTCCTTGATGATAGAAAATATGAATGATTTTAATTAACATTTTATGCCTTTTACAATAACTTTTACAAAATGTTTTCAAAGATGCTAATGGCTTTCCATAATTTTTAAGTCCAACTTAGAGTTAAGTTCTACTTAGGATCTTTGTGAAACACCCCCCTGGTTACCTAAGAAAATAAACACTAATATCACTCTTCGCCGTATTCCCATTTATCAACAATTTCAATTCAAAACAAAAAGATTTAAAAATAGCTCACTGTCATTTCTAGTTGACATACTCAATAAAAGTTGAAAAAAAGAACTTGTTTTATTTTGTACTCACATCGTTATTGCAGGTATACTAAGTGCTTGTCTCCTCCCCCAAGCAGGCTGTTTAAAATGTACCTATTTTAATCTTTTTACCATGCTTGTATTAACTTTTATAGGACATTTGTATACAATTACAGCTGTATTTCTGGAAACTTGTGCAATGTGTTTATGGATTTTAGCTACAGAATCTAAGTCTTATTTTTGATATTGCTAGTTTTTTACATGTATATATTTAAAACTGTTATCTATTGTGCCGAATATGTTAACATGAATATTCCAGCCAAGGCTGTCCTTCATGTAAAATTGGATTTCTATGAACCATGTTTCTGCTATAATAAAAAAACATTTTTGACTTGAAATGATATTTAATTGAAATATAATCCCATCCATCGGAATATTGGTCCATTGAAAAACTTCAAAAAAGAAAATTGACTCTAGATCAATCGAAAATAGGGATTACCGGCAAAAATCAGATATTTTGGTCCATCCGGTCTTTATCATAGCCCAGAAATACTATTGAAAACGCGTTGGTCATTTATTACAGAAATGTATGAACTAGTCTGATTATAATTTCCATTATCATATTTAGAAATTAATATATTGTAATTAATTAACGGTGATATTTTATTGTTTTATTCCGGGTAAGTATATTGATAGCAACTTCTAAAGCACCAACATTTCAAATTAATATAAAGTAGAAATAGTCCGATAGTAAATGCAATAACTGAAAACAAATTCCATCGTGAAAAATGCATATTCCTTAACTTCAACTGAGTTATATGAACAGTCGGATAATCCTATATTCTGTTCAGGCCAAATAGACCTGCAGTATGAGGAATTTAATTAATTTATTCTGATGAATTACATAATGAATCTCTTCTTGTACACAAAAAGCTGGTCTCCGCCACAAGCTACAAGGTTACCAAAAGGAGTAACAAGGCATGGGTTAATGAAGGAGCACCTGTATGATTTATCGTGTTCCACGATCCTCCTTGCCTGGATGATACCATCACATGACACCTGATCAACTGCGTAGATAGAACGCTCACCATCCCAGTATGTGATGTAGAGTGTGTCTGTCAGTTTGTCAACATGACGCGCACCACTCATCACATTGTATGGCAACCTTCTCTTCTCCTGATCGCAAGATGACAGTGAATTCATATGTATTTGTCCTAATAACTATATCACCTGATGTCAAGGCTTGCATCTTACCCCACAAAACCTTGCCCTGCAGCGTAATAGTGTTTACTATCCTACCATCATCAGGGTTGATGACGTAGATATTAGACTGGATTTTCTGAGCAGCGAGGATCATCCCATCTCTGTCAACATCAACGTACACACAAGTATTATCAGAGCTTATATTCCTCGGTATGGTGATGTCTCTAATCACCTTCCATTGTCTGTCATAGAGAGTGATGCATCCATCCAAGCTGTTACCCGTGCAGCCTCGATTCCCCTTACCACATACTATTATGTTGCTGTCCATGATGGTGCATGATGTAATGCACATGTTACCATCTCCTTCAATGACTTTCTGTGTGTGTTCAGTGCTGATATTTGCAAAATACGTGACTTTGTTCATTACGTCAAACATACATATCTCATCATCGCTGATCAAGCCACGAATCAAAGGGTAATACACGATCGATGGGATGTGGATTGACTTGACAAGCTCCCATTTACTGATATAGCCATCAATTCTCCTGTAGTTTTCACCACCTACTTCACCCTCGACAAACTTCACTTTCTGAACTTCACGTTGTATTCTGTCAAGACAGTCGCTAACATATAGATTAACATTTGAACTTAAATTGTCATCCAGGGATGCAAGTACTTGAGGAGCTTCATTCACCAATGTTTTGTCATCTTTTTGTATTCGTTTGATCTTGGCGTCAACATTATCCATATTGCTGATTGCATGCTGATTCTTACTTGTGAGATCTTTTATCTGTTTAGCAACCCCCTCGCTGATTGCCTTTGTCTCGGATTCGACTTTTGCTTGGCGTTTTGTGATGGTTAGTTGTTGTTGTTCTGCTTCTTCGTGACATGATTTGATCCGTCTTTCCCTCTTTTCGTTAATTTGTTGTATTTCTTTATGCGCCTCCTCTTCGATCGAACGAATCGATCGTTTCTCTTTGTCTTTCACAATCTTTAATTTGTCTTCGAATGCCGTCTTAAGTTCATTGTTGACTGATTGAAAATGATTACTTGCAGAGGTTGCAGTGGACTGTAGTTTAGAGTCAAGCGCTTTCAGTTGTTTCTTCATTTCCTCTATCTCTGGCTGCTTGTCATCCAGTTTCCCCTTCCTCTCCAGAATGGCATCCTCGATGTCGTCTAGCTCACACGGCTTATGATCTTTTGTAGCGCATGGATAACAAACGGGGATTTTGTGTTCTTTGCAGTAAAATTTGACTGGCTCCCCGTGTTTGTCACATGACCATGTCATGTCATGACCTTTTCTAGTTTGGAGCTTGACCTTTTCATCTCTCCCTGCGGGGAACTTGGACGCCATGATGGGAAGCAAATGGTGGCTAGTAACCTGCATCGTGAACAATAAAACAAATTAACTTAAATAAATACGGAATCAGGCGAATATTAATTCATTTCATTTAATTTCGCTTATTTCCATTTTCCAACATAATGAAATGAAATACATGGAATTGTATTTTACATATTTAAACAGTGAAACTTAAAGGGATAGCTGAGTTCTGTTGCAGAGGGCGCGTGAGATAATGAAAAACTGAGTGTCAAATTTGAAAGAACTTACAATTTACATGACAAAATCATCTTTTTTTTGATCAAAATCAGTTCAGTAACGGCTGAATTATCCAAAAATATAACAATTTCTAATACTTGTATTTTTTTTTTCAACCAATGCCGATGTTGGCTTTTTTGTTAGCATTTTCGTGTTGGTTATATAACGCACAACTAGCCGGTCCATGTATTGTTATTTTTAATCAAATAATTAATTAACGGTCACCGTATTTTTTGGAAAGCAGAACTAAATTGGTATGATCGTATTGGCTAAATTTCAAACCATTAAAGGTCTGAAATTAACTTCATAGCAATTTTAGGGTCTAAAAGGACATTATAAATGTCATAGATAAGAATAAGAGCAATAACCATGCATACGGAATACGGATGGCAGTACAACATGAATGAAAATATACAAGAGTGTATTATTGAGTAAAATCATTTGAATGAGGGAGAGCTGTCGCTTGATAATTACGTAGAACAGATTTTTAAAGTTACATAAACTGACCCAGGTTACAACGATATCAATCATTTATCTTCAAGATATTATTTTCGATAAACAAAACATCTGTATGTATCTCCAGGAAGTGTTACAGTGATAACACGCAAGGCTTTCTTGTGTATAATAATACGTGCGCTACGGGGGTCGTTACATTTGAATTGTAGCGCGTCCCTTCTAAACTCAGATAAAATAAACCAATAGAGACAGGGGCGGATCTAGCTTTTTGCTAAGGGGGGGTTTGACCAAAATAATGACGATGCGGAGCATCGTCCACGAGCCGCAAAGCGGCGAGCCGATTTTTTCGGGGGTGTTTATTTGAACCCCGTAAGTGATGTTTTCCTGGCATCTATTAACACAATGGAGACCATAAAAAGCAGTGCATGATAACGTCTTTTTAAATTAAGTAACAGTTTAATACACAGTTATATCCAGAGTTATCATGTGTTTGGTTAAGTTACCAGATGAGTTGAATATCTTCTCACAATATTTGCACTTGAAAGGGTTTCTCTCCAGCGTGCGTTCTTTTTTTTTTTTTTTTTTTTTTTCTTTTTCCTTTTTTTTTTGGGGGGGGGGGGCCGCCCAAGGGGGGGTTTAAACCCCCTAACCCCCCCCCGTAGATCCGCGCCTGAGAGAAGACAACAATCACCTTTTTTACACAGAGGTAAAAAGCTGATTAGTTTAAAGAGCTCAAACTAATCAGCTTTAGATACAAATATCCCCCTTTTCACACAGGGATAAAATTCTTTAAAGCTGATTAGTTTACGAGCTGCTTGTAAATGCGCAATGGCCCTACTGAGCGCTTAAAGAGCAGTGGGAGGCGTCCTATTTTTTCGTACCACGGCGAGCCCAGATTCCTACTATTTCATGAATATTCATTACGCAGGGTCGGGGAAAGTCTGGATTCTCTTGGATATTCATGTATGATCGAGGCGGGAACAATCCTACGTACGTACGTAGCATGCGCAGCATCGAATATCGTGTGTAACACGTTGGATTAATGGTATAAAACGACATCGAAAAGCCCTTCACATACACGGATTTTTAGTACGAGTGAATTAAAGCTGTCTATGTATGCAAACGATTTTTGCTCCTTTTGTTCAGATGTAAAATCGCTTAACTAATTTGTTGATACTATCCAACAATTTGAGAAATGTTTATTACTATAAACATAAGTAAGACAGAAATACTGAAAATTGGATATGTACCAGACGCTAGTTTCCGACACAGCCTGAATTTTGTTAATATTTGTAAGGTACTTGGTACTTATGTAGTTATCGGATTATATTCTGCTCAGCTTAAAAAAAGCAGAAGAAATATTGTCATCATTACAAGTCACTTTAAATATGTGGAAAATGAGAAACTTAACTTTATTCGGAACAATTCAAATTATCAAATCCTTTATAATATCAAAATGTATGTACTTGTTTTCATCTTTGTTATTACCAGACTGGTTCCTCAAGAAAATGGAGAGTATGCTTTTCAAATTGATTTGGAATGGACCTGATAAACTTCGAAGGAATGTAATGATCAAATATTTGTCAAAGGGAGGAATTATGATGGTAGACGTTCAGTCATCTGCCAGTGTACAACAATTATATTGGATTCAAAGAATAAAAGAAGCCGATAAACAAGGATGGTTTCAAATTCTTAAATAATATCTTAAAAAGAACGGTGGTTTGTTCCTGTTTAATTGTAACTATAGTCATAAAATGTTAAACATTCCTAAGTTCTATCGAGCTATTTTAGAAAGATGGAATTCTCTCAAGGGATGAGCGCATAAGCATGTTGCACATGCTTTTTGCTTGCTCTCCAAAAGATCTCTTATTTGTCTGTATTTACTTTGTTATATCAATTTGTGTTGTTACCAGTCATTTATATATGTCTTCTGGATACCACTGGTCGAATTGCATTCGGTAGTTAGGTGATTTCACACCATATTTTGATGACAACATTTTTTCTGGATTCATGTGTAGTAGTACCTAAGAAGCCATTTTCACTGTACATCTCTATGTAAGTAAAAGTTCCCTGGTACTCTATTATGTAATTTATGCCTATTATGTATTGTATGCCTGGACGAACATGAATCACTGGATTCACTAGCAAGCACAATGGGACCGTTTCAACTTGGACTTTTGTTCACACTCTGCCTGTATGCTACTTTGGATAGGAATGTGTACTGCAGTGAGCAATCTTTCATTAAACTCTCTATTAATGAAAACTTCACCAGAAAACACTATCTTAAAAGGAGGATTCCATACATCCCCAATAGTACAGCATCTTTTCAACTAGAGCTACTACATGCGGGTGATGTACATCCCAACCCCGGACCAGATCGGGATCAAGATGGCACTGTACCATCTTTTTGCATTCATCGTGACCCTCCCATTCAGCGTAGAATTCACTACTCTCCAGAGGATCTGTTACAGTGGAGATATGCAAAGCTTCGACTGTCGTCCGACGTTCGTGATGTCATCCATTCTTTCGGAATTCAACGAAGAAAGACAAGGAGAGGTAGGCGCGGCAACCGCAGAAGAAACTGTCTCCGACAATCAAAAGTGTCAAGATCATCATCATCATCTACTATCCCGATCTGCATTCAACCAGGTATTCATTCATACTTTTCAGGTATTGATAGGTCAATATGCATTCAACGAGCAAACTTAATCTCTATACCTCCGATTGAAAGTTTTACCAAAGTATGCACTTTTAATATGCGATCAATAAGGAATAAGACAACTGATTTCTATGATTTTGTCACTGAAAATGACTTAGATATTGTAGCAGTAACTGAAACCTGGCTTAAAGATGGTGATGATGTTGTCATAGGAAAAATTACTCCTGCCGGATATAACTTTGAACACCGGCCCCGTCAAGGGAAGGCCGGAGGAGGGGTTGGACTGTTATACAAATCTTCGCTCTCACTCACTACTAGTCTTGTAACTCCGTTCAGATCATTTGAATCGCTTCATGTTACAATTTCAGGAAACTCTCGCTCAATCAGTTTAGTCGTAGTATATCGACCTGAATCTGATGATCATGGGCGTCATCTACCCTTCAGTGTCTTCATGGAGGAGTTTGGTGAAATGTTGGACAGTTATCTTCTCCACCCATCAGAGATCTTACTCGTGGGTGACTATAATATATGGGTTGACGTCCAGGATGATTCAAAGGCCAGACAGTTTCTGAACCTACTATCGACATATGGGATGAAACAGCATGTCCGTGAACCGACCCACGACCACGGACATACACTTGACTTATTGATCACACGTGAACATGAAAATGTTATATCAAATGTAGTAGTGCAACCTGGTCTCTCAGATCATTTTGCTATCATGTGTAACATTACATTGGAAAAACCTAAACCTATTCGACAAAGTTTCTCAACCCGGAATTTAAAGTCTTTGGATAGACAAAGGTTCTGTAAAGGTCTCCATGTAGCTTTATCTGTTCCTGACTTAGATTATGATGTTACATCTATGTGTATTAATTACGATTATTCTCTAAATGCCTTATTGGATCAACTAGCTCCCAGAAAAACAAGAACTATAGTTGTCAAACCTAAGTGTCCTTGGATGACTGATGATATCCGAGAGGCAAAGTGCCTCAGACGGAGACTGGAGCGTCGCTGGAGAACCACTAAAACTGAATCCGATCGGTCTCTATTTATTAAGCAGAGACAAATAGTATCTCATCTCGCTAACCAGGCGCAAAAACATCACTACACATCTGCTGTAGAAGACTGCAGTGGCGATCAGAAGCGGTTGTTTCAAATTATAAATAAACTCTTGAATAGAAAGAAAGATCAAATTCTTCCTAGTAATGTGTCTGATCAAGACTTAGCAAATCGTTTTTCTGATTTCTTTATGAATAAAGTTAGCAATATTCGTCGAATTCTTGACGCTCGTGATAGTACAGGTTATCAGTCAGTGTCAGAAAGTGCCATTCCCTATTTGTCTGACTTTTTACCAGCCACAACTAGTGAGGTTCGGAAAGTCATCATGAATTCTCCACCATCTACATGTGAACTAGATCCTATTCCAACCTGTTTGATCAAAGATTTTTCTAATGAATTCACCCCATACATCACAAAGATTGTAAATTCATCTCTACGTTCTGGCATCTTTCCTGATTGTCTGCAACATGCACTCATTAAACCTCACCTAAAGAAACCAAGCCTTGATAAACAAGAGCTTAAAAATTATCGTCCCGTTGCAAACTTAAAGTATCTTGGTAAGGTAATTGAACGTATAGTATCTACGCGTCTTCAGTCCAGCATAAATGACCAAAACCTTCAAAACCCCTTTCAATCGGCCTACAAGGAAAACCACAGTGTGGAGACGGCACTATTGAAAGTACAAAATGACATTTTAATAAATATGGATAAGGGGAAAGTTACTGCATTAGTTCTGTTAGATCTCAGCTGCGCCTTCGATACTGTTGACCACAATATCTTAATCGACAGACTAAAAAAGATTGGCATTGGTGGAACATGTCTTCATTGGTTTCGTTCCTACCTTTCAAATCGATCTCAAGCGGTTAACCTTCATGATACAACTTCATCGGTTGTTAATCTTCTGTTTTCTGTGCCCCAAGGATCTGTTTTAGGTCCCCATCTGTTTAATGTATATAGCTTACCACTTCATGAGATAATCAGTAAACACAATATAAGCTATCATATGTATGCAGACGATCTACAATTATATTTTTCGTGTCTTCCTATTCAGGAACAGGTAGAAAAACGTGTTGAAGATCTTGAAAGTTGTATTCATGATGTACGAAAATGGATGAATGATTGCTATCTCAAACTAAATGACGATAAAACAGAATTTCTCTTGTTAGGCTCCAGACAACAACTTTCCAAGATTGTTATAACTCATATATGTGTTGGTTCTGTGCACATTGCTCCTTCAGATAAGGCAAGAAATCTTGGTGTCATTTTCGATACAAGCATGTCTCTTGATGCACATATTTCAAAATGTGTGAAAGCTGCCAATTATCATCTTCGTAATCTTCGCGCTATAAGGAAATTTTTAACCCCCCAAACCACTCAACAATTGATTCATGCTTTTGTAACATCTCATCTCGATAACTGTAACTCTCTCCTTTATGGACTTCCTAAATACCAAATTCACAGACTACAAAAGGTTCAAAACACAGCTGCCCGCCTTGTCACTAAATCTAAACGTTCGACCCATACTACTCAAATACTCAAGAAACTTCACTGGCTTCCAACAGAACAGCGTATCAAATATAAAATTCTACTACTCACCTACCGTTCACTAAATGGATCAGTTCCTGAATATATTTCCTCTCTTCTTAATATCTCTTTAAGTTCTCGTGCAGGTATTCGTTCCTCTAATTCAACAAATTTAACACAATTAAGAACAAAGAGGAGTTGGGGAGACAGAGCTTTTACAGCTGCTGCACCCCGGTTATGTAACTCCCTACCCCATTCAATCAAAATGTCAGCGAATCAAAATGTGTTCCAAAAACAATTGAAAACCTATCTAATGTCTGAATTCCTTATTTAAGACGTAGTGTATTTCACAATCTGATGTAATTAACGTTGTTGAATTATATTTAATTATGTCATATTATTTTCGTTCAATGTACTTACCTTGTTAGGCGCCTTGAGCATCTCTTGGGGTGGATATGTGCGCATTATAAATGTTGTCATTATTATTATTATTATTAATGTGAGAAACAGAGAGGATAGTACGAAATTCCAGATTATTTGGAACAATAAACAATTACAAGTCAATTCAGATATGATTTTCTTTCGAAAAGTTTTCATAAAAAGAATGGTGTTTTTTATTGACATCCTCACAGAAGGGGGAAATATAAAGCAACTCGATGACATGAAAAGGTTATTCGAACTAGATGTAAATGATTACTTTAGGATACAGGGAGTGTACTCCTCGTTATCAAAGATAATTATTTCTAAAATAGTTTATACAAAACCATTCAAAAACGATATTACTTCCAATATTTGTTTACCCCCCGAGTTGATATTTTTTAACAGAATACAAAACAAACAATTGTACGATATGTTGGTCGCAGAGAAATATTCAGTACGTTTAGACTAAAGAATAGATATGATGTTTCAGATAAAGAATTGTTATTGGCTCGTTCATGTATCATTTCAACTACAATTGATGTAATTTACAGAGAATTTCAGTTCAAGGTATTAAATAATATCCTGAACTTGAATTATAAACTGTATGAAATGAAACTCATTAGTTCCCCATTATGTTCTTTTTGTGACCTAGAAAATGAAACAATTGAACATTTATTCTGGAAATGTACAATAGTACAAGATTTTTGGAATCAGCTTGGAAAAGAGCTGACTATGTTTGATTTCTCGATGTCAACCGAAAAAACGGTAATTCTTGATATATTGTCGAAGAATTATATTTGTTGTAATCATATATTAATAATTGCAAAGAAAACAATTTACCTAAATAGATGGAAATAAGCTAAACCAAGTATTTCTTACTTCATTTTCTTATTGATCAAATCGTATAAAATGGAGATATACATTGCTATACGTAATGAGAAAAATGCTGCCCATGACAGCAGGTGGCAGCGCATGGCCCGATGGATATCCATTGTCAGATAATACAAGAAAGATTTTTGATATGCTAATAAGCTGTATAATGTAAAATGCATTATGTAATCAAATGTTCATTTTCACTGGTTATACGATTTGTGTCAAATATATCAATGTACCTTGGAGTGACCAAATATAAAAAAGACAATTTCAATACAAAAACAAAAAGAAGTATAGTTTGAATGCGTATCCTAATAAAGACTTTAAACTTATAACTTTTTATCTGCCACAATACATTTCCGTATATCGTATCAAACCTAACCACTGCCAGTACACCGAATTTCTTACTACCAATTACCACAACATATCCCCTAACAACTACGTCATACCTTCATAGCTTTATTGCAATATGTTTACTGACAGAATGTGAATTTAAGCATGTCATGCTTTATGATATGAAGGTCAAAGGTAATGATATTCTATTCATCTACTCAATGTGATAATCTATTCAGACCAGAATGTCTCATTGTTCCCTCTCAGGTTAGCCTTTTGACAAGGCCTCGTTACTCTGGCTATTTTCCACCCCAGACAGCGGCTGAGATGAGTCTAGAGACCCGGAGTGAACGCGCGATCGAGTGGCTTTAGCCGCGAGGCCTTTTGGACTCTGGCTTTACTGCTCTGCATGAAGTATTCATGACTCTGGATTTATTGACCTATCAGAATGGCCGTCTTCCAGTTGATTTCGCTCGCGATTCGTTCATTATCAAAACATGTAAGAAAATCTAAAAGACGTATTAGTTTTGCTTATGAGATGAACATATAAATGATTAATACAAAATATCACATCCAAATATATTTAACGTGCACAACTGCATAGGAATAGGAAGCATTTGATGACTTGAGCTACCAATTGTAAGTGAGATTATTGGACTTTCCCTGGATATAAAATGAACCAGTCCAACTCGTTTCGTTCAATGGAATGTATATATTAATTGCGAAGTACACGTTTATGGCTGGTTTTCTTTGGATTATATACAGTTATCACTTAGTCGATGAGAGTCCCGAACCATAGCAGAAATTTAAAACAATCTGTATTTGAACACAAATATTATCAGACTGTACTCTAGTAAGCGTTTGTCTGTATGTAGGTTTACTCAAAGGTCAAATGCAAACAAAATCAATCCCATACAAATGTTGTAGGACGCCAATATTCAACATTAGTTGACTTGTCTTTAATACATGTGAATGCATTATTACACAATTAATACGATCGCAAAGCCCCTCTATAGAGTAACAAAGCCATGATCGAGGAGCGGACGGGAAATAAATAGGAAAGCAGAAACACAAACTTACATAGAATATCAAGCATTTCTTCTTAGTTTTTATTTTGCTATTTCTTCTGCTATTCCGATTGCTCGTCAGTTCATTACGACTTATATAGTAACGGTTAAAGAAATGAAAATAAATACGAGGCAAATAATACACACTGATCATTGCAGTCAAACTATGACGCGTCACCGAAGTCGTCAAAACTATAGACCTAGAAAGAAGCCAACCATTATTTGTATATCAGTTCTGAAGTTAGTGTTATTATGATTACAGGTATCATATTTCATGTAAGATCCATATTTACGAGTAGTTATCAAGATTATCCCGTTGTAATGAGGACCTCTCTACTAGCAGCTAACGATGTAGTATAACAGTGTACATTTTGATTGTATGCCACTGACAAGAGAGGCGCAGTGCGTATTGTGAAACATGGGGTGTTTTCCAGCTCTGCAATACCATGGATCGGTGCACCAAACAATATTTCAAAAGAGAAGGAATTATATGAATGATCACGGCATGTCATGCCACGACCGCGTCATGATTCAATGTGGTGTGTATACGTATTCTTCCGTACGGTGGTTATTGTGTGAAGCCAAGCTTCTTGCCCACACTATGACATGAAGTGATGTTCATGGAGTAAACCGACAACTCTCATGTTAAATTTCTACCAACAAAATTAAAACAGAGCATTATGATAAAAATGGTGAAATACAGATCTTTGCTCCTGAAAAGTTGTACGTCGCCAATGTTTATAATCATCTTAACAAGAACATATTCATGAGCAGAAGAGATGCAGAGGGCAGTTCATGCAAAAAAGATACTTATACGAAATGTTTGCGGGCAAGAGAACACAATTTAAATCGACCAAAAAAAAATGAATTTTTAATCAAATAGAATAATAAAAAATGACAAAGACGAATAATTGATATGTTATATATATGTTTAGCTGGATTACAGGCGCACGCCACAACGCCTAGTAGACTACTTTACGTAAGTTATATTGTTCTACACACGCTCTCCAGTCTCTTCATTCAATTATCATTAGAACATAAAGGAATGGCGGTCACTCTAGACAAATAATTGAACAAATGAAATAAATTCATCTTCTTTATCACAGCTAAATCAGGATAAATTCATCTTTGTTAACACAGTGCAATGAAGATAAATTTATCCTCATTGAGCTGTTAAATGAAAAAACAATAAAGAAAGGTGTTACACGGGAAAAACGCCCCGCCACGCCCACTAAAAAAAAGTTACACAAACGGGTTATCACGAGAAAAAATATGCGTTGTTGTATACAGGCCTTTACAGGGTGTCCCATAAAAACTGAATCCTAGTTTGTGAACGGATGATGTATGAATAAATAGACACGTTATTGGGTAGCCAAGGTTCTATCTAATTAATTCAAATCATAAACATGATCGTACAATCATGCATGTCTGATTTTGTACAATCGAAGAATTTATATTTGAATGATGTATAGGGACTACGCTTTTGAAAAAGTGATTCTGCATGAGGTGATTTACTCCAAAATTCAGTATTCACTTTAAGGGACACCCTAAAATCTAGAGGTACATTTAAATTGTATTACTAGGTAAGGGGTGAAATGGTTAAGTTCCTAAGATGTGAGTCACGTATGTTCGCGGTTCTATTTTTCTGCTTGCTACCATTTTGAATCAATCAGTGAGCCGCAGAAGCATCGCGATGTTTCCTTTCTTTAATTTATGTTCTTTGTCTCTCCGCTTCTCTCTTCCTTCTTGTTGTTATTCTTTCCCCTTCTTGTTCCTCTTTATTTCCTCATCTTGTTCTTTTTTCTTTCTTTATTATTGTTTTATTTGTTCCTTATTGGAGTTTTGAACTATTGGGTTTCATAGTTAGTGACCAAACGTTTATAAAATCATGTTTTTGTCCGAGTCTGTTGTCATGTGAACTCATGTCTGCCACGATGTTTTCAAAAATATGCTATATTATCACAATAGACATAGGACTCCAATTCTTAATTTTGCTCGATAGTTAACATTTTTGAAAAGTGCACAAGCATATTTTGTAATTTAAAGTAATATACCAGTATTGCCTGTATTGCCATCGCCAGCGGTTGGAGACATTATTATCCATACTTTACGAGAAGACTGGCCTTCACGTGTTTACCCATCTGTTTTCTATTATCATCTGAAAATAGAGTATCGTCGTATTACACCATAATCCATGGTAAATCTGATATTACTATACTGTGGAGGAGGATAAGCGAGGTGGTGGTAATACTATGATCCTGCACATGAGTGTCAATCCTTTTTAAAATGTGGGGGGGGGGGGGACACAATGGAGTCAAATATGAAGTGGAACGGACTGAGAGATAATTTTATCTGAAGGAGGATGTTGAAAAAAAAAATCAATTTTCAAACTTATTTGGCGCCTATTTGGTGCATACACTGTAAACAAAATCTCTGTAATTTTACAGCAAATCTGCTGTAAGCAGAGTCGCCATAAATTCTGATGTAAAAATACAGATTGGTTGTTATTTTCTCCTACAAACATTTCATGTATTTTCTTTTACAAATTGTATGTTGATTAAAATTACACCAGAATGAATCTAAAAACATAGTACAAAAACGTTGTATAAATACAAATGTTTGTTAATTTGGTTTACAACTTTGGTGTGAAAGTACCTTTGTGTGTATTTGTATTTGACCCAATTTTGTTTTATTTGTTTACACCACCATGTAATTTTACAGCATGAATGTAGAAATATAGTACAAAAACGTTGTATAAATACAAATTTGTGTTAATTTGGTTTACAGCTTTGGTGTGGAAGTACATGTACTTTTGTGGGTATTTGTATTTGAAGCAACTTTGTTTTATTTGTTTACACCACCATGTAATTTTACAGCATGAATGTATAAATATAGTACACCTGCCACCGATCGGAAATACCACACATTCAAAGTCTCTGGGACTTTATTTATATGCAAATGAGCATCCTCCGCATCGTGTATAAGAAGCCCACTCAAAGCCACGTGCATCAGTATTAAAAAAAAGTGCGAATGTTCTTACAGAACTCCATCCTGCAGTAGCAAGAATAGTGTCAATCGCTGTGCCACTTCGAAAGCCTGCACTGGTTGATGCTGCACGAGTGCTATGTCCCTTAAACATCGAAGTGTCGATGCCGGCTAGATGAAGGACCTTTTTCAACCACCGGCTCACAGTTTGCGATGAAACGTTACGATGAGGACGATTAATGGACACGAAAAGGTATCGACTACTATGTCGACAGTGCGATGTCTTTTTTAGATATTCGCGAAGAGTTTGAAGAACACATATCCGCTCGTCCTCCGGATAGGCCGGTAGCTGTATGACAGGCGCCGGCCGACCAGGTTTGCTGGTTTTTATCAGCTGCTTGATGTAAAAGGAAACTGACGAATTCGACCCAGTACAGTCTTGCGTAATAACATGAGCAATTGTATGCGATCGTCTACCAGAGATGAGGGCGATGAGCATAACAAGTTTCAGAGTTAGATTCTCAAAAGAAATGCTGTCATTAGGAACCAATGTCCGAAGATAATCCAAGACGACTTTCACGTCCCAAGTACAATTATATCGTGGTTGGGGAGGTCTCAGATTGAATACACCTTTCATGAAGCGCGACACCAGCGGGTGAGAACCGACAGCATGACCTTCACATGGAAGGAGAAGAGATGATAACGAACTGCGCAGAATATTCAAAGTACTGTTAGCTGACCCGGACTCGTATTCTTCAGCTAAAAAATTCAAAACAAATCTCACATCCGAGAAAACTGGATCAATTTCCCTTGTAGAACAGAAAATAAGCCATTTCTTAATGGCCGAGTTGTAACTCTTTCGCGTAGACATCCTCCATGACTGGGCGATGACGTACATGTACGTTGGAAGTTTGCTGCGAAACTCCTCTGTCTTGCAATCGTTGCCCGATAAGTGACATGCCAGTAATGTCAAGTTGTGACTCAGAGGATGTTCCCTGTCGGAAGAGGGAAGAGAAAGTATATCATTTGTCGTGGGTAGAATCAAAGGAAAATCAACGAGCATATTAAGCATTTTGGGGTACCATGTTTGTGTTTTCCACAAAGGAACAACTAGTATGGCCTCTGCCCCATCTTGAGATAATTTCTGTGATATTCGATTGATCAAACAGAAGAGAGGGAAAATATAGCTACGAAACCTCCCCCAATCAAGACAAAAGGCATTGGTTGCCAAGGCGTCATGCTCAGGTAACCACGACACAAATAATGGTGTCATGCGTTTGTTTAGGCGAGATGCGAATAAATCTACATCTGGAGAGAAGAACGAAATAGTCAGTGAATTAAACACAGACGCATCTAGCATCCATTCCGTGTTCGTATTGAATTTACGTGAATAACTATCTGCCATAACATTCTGTTTTCCGGGAATGTGTTGGGCTGTTAACCAAATATCCCTATTTATGCACCACAACCATATTTCTCGGGAGAAGGAATGTAAGATAGACGAATGACATGTCCCAAATTTGTTTAGACATGACACAACAGATGTATTGTCTGATCTTATGCGGATATGTTTTCCGAAAACATTCTGGCATAAAGCCTTAAGAGCCACATTTATAATTATAATTTGAAGAGGTCTTCGATGGGAAAAAGGTTGATACTTCGTCCTAACCCAATTCATCCATTTTGTATATCGCCGATTCAACATGATGGCGAACAGAAAGTACGCATGCGCGGTAGCGACGCAGCACATTATGAATAATGAATACGCGTACTTTCGAGATCTCTTCGTGTGTATTGTGTTTTACAAACGTGTACCAATAGGGACTTTTAGATTTGCACGTCAATAGCTTTGACTGCAACGTGTGACGTCATTTTAAGGCACTGCGCATGCGTTAAGTCGTCTCAGTCGGCGATCGAGAATGCGTCAACCTTGATTTTCCTAAATCTTGTACATACATATTGATATTTATATAGCGCCTTTACATGCTCAAGGTACTAGTATGCCGCGTGCGCATAAAATATACAGTTCCTCAGGTAGACAAAGGAACTTCCCTTGCCTGCTATGTAAAAATGTGTAGAACAGGTGTCACATGCATATTCACCTGTTCTACACATTTTTACATATTAATAGCAGTGAAGGGATGTTCTTTTGTTGAGGGTAGAATGAGGAACTGTATATTTTGTCCTCTTTCTTTGTCCGTGATATTCATAGTGTTAATTCCTGCATGCATGTATATCGTCGAGTGCAATCTAAAAGATTTCTAATTGTAGTCAATATGGGCAGTTAAGTACGTTGACACGCATGATCAGTCGGCGTTCGTCGTGTTCTCGTCCACTCATTCTAAAAGTCCCTAATCAGATATGATTATTTACGTCTGGGGACCGACCTTTACGTCGATGATGAATCGACGACATTATAGGCCTACAGGCTACACATGGATGAATATTGGGTTAGGACTAGGAATCACCCCTTTTTCCATTGGAGACTTCTTCAAATTATAATTTCAAGTGGTTTTCCGGATGCCCAGAGGAGTCGAAAAACATTGTAGACTAAGTCAAAATTGTAATTAATAATAATACTTCTTTACATTTCTAAAAAATGTGCCGCAACCCGCAGTTGGAATCGTGTTCCTAAGCAGGCTCTGGAGCTCCTACCAGTCCTAGAGTACACTCCTACACCTTCGGCGGCGGGGGAGCTCCCTGGACTCTGGAGTTATACTAATAGCTAGAGTAGAGACTAGAGACTACAGTCATGAAACTTAAATGTGTTCGAAACACCTAGTGCAACGTAAGATCTAGTCTTAGTCTATGCATCAAACTTACAATTAAATTCCGCACCACTTCTTCAATGTTCAAACTTCTTTCAAGTGAGATCTGATCTTGCAGCACTTCACTCCAGTTCTGCTCTTTCAACACGCGTACAGGCTGTACTGGAATCAAAATGGAGGCGATCGGGCCGCACCGGTCCCGTCGACGTGCACGTTTTTAAGACTCGTTGTTGTTGTTTTGGGGTGTTATCGGCGTTTCACTCTTTTTGATAATATTTACGCCTTCAACTTTTTTTTTTTCTTTTTCTTTTTCTTCTTTTCCTTCTTCCTTTTCCCTTTTTTTTAGATAGCTTAATCTCATATCTACTGGTCCACGAAAACCCCTCACCGCGATTGGCACCTTCCTGCCAGATCGGCGCGGTGCGACAAAATACCAGATACGTGCCGGATACGCGTGATCATGAAAGTTATGTAATCAGTATTCATTTATGCACAAAAGCAGTGTACGTACTCCATGCAGGTGGAAGTATTCTTTGAAAAGGGGAAACAAAGGCTATTTATGTAGAACCTCCATGGCTGTAGGAGTAATTATTTCAAAATGTACAAAGTGGGACCTCCTCATGTTTTGAAGATCTGTGGTTATTCGGGGTCATTTGGGACACGTGCGCTAAAAAGTGAACTGGTCTATTAGACCAAATGGCGTGGGATGAGACCAAACGGGCATTAGACAAAGTGGGATTAAACCAAGGGGCAATTCACCCCCTCTAAATTAACTTTTATAATTCTTGTAAATATAGCAAAATATTGTAATGTTTCCTTGATTTTAGTTTTATGACTTATAAGACATACAAACATAAACTTTACAAGTCCTTTTTGTGAGAAACTTGTGATAAACGCATAAAACTTGTGTGAAAAATATCAGTGGTAAAGAGTAAAGACAGAAAATGCGACAAAATTCAGTCACATTTAGTACGTTTAGGCTACATCATTTCCATTCAAATTAATGAAGACAGCAATGTTGGAAAACGGAATCTGTAAATATGCTACAGTATTATTTATGTGAAATAAGTTTCATGAAATGTAAAATGCTGTCCAATCAAAACGACATTATAAAAACAGAATTTTGTTAAAGAATCTAGCAACTGCATTCACATTAAATCACATCGAAGTAAAACTGCACTATATCCATTCAATTTAAGAAATCGTTGTACGAATACAGACCGTATCTGTAAAAATACATTTAGGTAAACAATTTCATCTGTAAAATTACAGGCAAACTGTATTAGTAACTCTATTTTTCCTTAAAATTACAGGCAAACTGTATTAGTAACCCTATTTTGCCTTAAAATTACAAATTTCTGATGTAAGTAAGTCTCACAATAAAAATAAAGTATTTTTACGGGATAGATCTGTAAAATTACAGGCAAACTGTATTAGTACCTGTATTTTGCCTTAAAATTACAAATTTCTGATGTAAATCAGTCTCACAATAAAATGAAGTATTTTTACGGGATATCTGTACAAAATACATCAGAACTGCTGTATTTAGTTAAAACGTTACAAATCTGTATTTTTTTTCCTGTAAAAATACAGATATTTTTTACAGTGTACTTTCTAATAATATTTGACTGAAAACCATTAACTTGTCACTAGATTCCAATGGATTATTTTCCTGAAAGAGGAATATCTCATGTCATTATTACAAAGACTCGAAGACATATTTGCTATATATACAAGCTTTATTATTGTCATTATTATGTGAAATGATTCCATGGAATATATAACTCTGAACAATCTCACAATGATATACGCATTAACATTTCATTTACCATACCAGTTATAATACAATTCCATTTGTCATTATTTAGATGTCTACAAAAATGCTCAGTCCACCTCATATTAACGATAAAGAAAAAAACATTTTCAGTTTACACATCTTCACTTGAAATAGAGAGATAGAGTTTGACATACTCCTGATTAGTAAATTCAACATTTCAGTAAGTCGAAATGTTACAAATTGAACTCGGTGATAATTATGTTTTATACTTGAACGCTCGGGCCCGAATTCACAAAGGAGGTTTGTCGACAAACCTTGGTTTTCGTGCGTCATATGACGCGTTTCGACGCGTTTTTATAAACCAGGTTTGTAAAAAACGCGTAAAAACGCGTCATATGACGTACGAAAACCAAGATTTGTCGACAAACCTCCTTTGTGAATTCGGGCATCGGAGTTTGTGGTAGACAATGTTTAGCCACAGTGGCTAGAGTTAATCTACATTTGCCACTTTACACCCATGCGTGAAATGGGTACCCGGTAGGATGCCAAAGTTAAAGTGGTTGGATGAGCAGGTGGCGTTTGAAAAATGACGACTGGCCGGAATGCTCCCCAAGGAATGGAGAATCTGCATACATTGTGTGCGGTTAAGCCTGAATCCGATGACCGGGTATTGTACTGCGCCTAAAAATAAAGTATTAGGCGCATTATAAATGTGAGCTATTAAATAACTATTATTATTCCTTTACTTACAAATATTTTTAACTGATCATCATGTAATAAGTGCAACGGCTTTGACCTATGGCAGTGACAACTCGAGATAATAATGCTGAAATGTAATTTAGACCATGTCTATCCTATTGAAATACAATTTCAAAAATTGATTATGCATGGCAAAATATTTTGTTATCATTTGTTATCATGTGTTATCATTTTAATGTTTCAAATAAAATATACACTTAAAATGTCAGTGCATTACTGTATTAGTAATACAGAAATAAAATGAAAAGTAAGGTAAATGTAAATTAAGAATGATGGTGCGAAAGGTCCGAGTACATGAATGAATAGCTCTTCTTCATTGCTCCGATTCCCTGGTTCGTCTGCGGTGCATACACATGATGAGGGTGGCCATCAAACAAACTCCCAACAAGAGGACAGCGCCAAGAAAAATGAAGACTGTTTTCATGCTCTGTGTGCGATCATGGATGGTTCCTGGATGTGAGACAGATGGAGGGAAGGAGAGAGAGAGAGAGAGAGAGCGCGAAATAAATTACATACTGCTCTCCTTGCATTTCGACCGAAATATCTTGAGACAGATTAAAAATACTGAGTGCATGATAAACCTAAGTGTATAATAAACTTTGTTAGAAAGATTTTTTTCAGGGCTGTTTCATAAATTGTATTATATTATTACTGTACAGTACCGCACATGTCGTCCCTTTTTTCACGAAGTGACGGTAATCAGGAAAAATCGCAGGCGCTTGTTCAGAAGCCTATCCAAAATTTGACCCGTAACTCCGGCGTGGAGATACCCTCAAAGGCGGCGCTCCCGGGGGGGTGGGGGCAGGGGGGCACAGTGTCTTCCCACTTTTTCCAGTACACCAAAAGTGCCCCCCTTTACACAGGAAAATTACCCCTTTAACTTTGTAAGAAGTGCCCCTTTTTACATAGGAAAAGTGCCCCTTTTACTTTGACAAGTGCCTCTATTCATTTTTAAAAGTGCCCCTTCCCCTTTCCAACTCTGATAAGTGTCCCTTTTATTTTGACACGTACCCCTTTTCCTCCGACAAGTTCCCATTTTCCTTTGCAATAAGTGTCAATTTTTCATTCTCATAAATGCCCTTTTTCAGTAATCTCTATTAAGTTCCCCTTTTCAGGTACTTAAAGCCTATTTTGCATATATTTCACCCCATGCCATTTTGTGTCTCCGCCCCCCCCCCCCCGTAAGAAATTACTGGATCCGCCACTGATGCCCATATTAGGGGTAGTCGGTCCCATGATCCCGCTGGGACTTTGCCATCAGACCCCACTTTGAAAAACGTTCAGCGTGGTATGCATGTAAGAGTGGGGATGATGCGGATTTTTTGGTCAGCCCCCCAAATGTTTTTGCTCATTACGCCACTGGGCAGACATACATGGAAGTTTGGTTCAATCTTTTCTCCTTTTTCTCGTCATAATGCCCATGCTATTCTTCTTCCAAACTGACTTAAATGTGTTGAGAATAAGTAAGCTCACACATTAACTTTCACCGTATTTTCAATCTTATTACCTGCTATGTATCCTGAAAGGACGTAGCCCAACCCTAGCATTAACCTACAGACGCTACAGCCATCGGGGAAATTCTGAGGTCGAACTACCAAGGCTAGGAGGGGCTCCATGGTCATGTTCCCGGTAAAGAGCCCCACTCCGATCATAAACGACGTCATCAACAGGTAAATGTAGGTTGCTTGGAAAGTTTGCAGGAAGCAAAACAGGCTGGCTGTGACGAGACCGATGAGGTGGAGCTGCGGGCACCAGTCAGGGTGGTATCTGAGTACGATGGACACGAGGATTGAGGCTACAAGCCCACCGGTGCCACCGGACGTGGCGAGGAAAGTTGATTGAGCCAGGCTGAGGCCTTGAGATAGACCATAGAGAACATTAAAGACAGCCCATCCGCCCGTTGCAACGAACAGTGTCAACTGGATTGGGAGTAATAGGAACGTAAACAAGGGTTCTTCCACTAAGATGTATACATGTAGAATTTTCAAAACTGACTGAAAGGTACTTAGTCCGCCATTGTTTGCTTGTTCGTCAATCAGTGCTAAGGTTTCTTGGTCACAGTCGGACTCTGGTAGATTCTGATCTTCTGGATCATGATCCGATATGGCACGGTTCTGCAGCAAAGAAGGATCGCGCTCATACAACCTTTCAGAAGTGATGTTTGGATCCTCCGTACTAGCAGTACGTTGATCTGTAGATGTAAGCGTTAAGCTTTCAGAATGGCTGTTCGATGCCATCTGATGGCGGATTCTGGGTTCCTTGAAGGTCAGACATACGGGAAATAGGTTGAGGACAAGCCCTCCTATAACGAGCAAAGAGCCCTTGTATCCATACGCCTCTACCAGCTTCTCAGCGATCGGTGGCATTATCATGGATCCGAAGGGAATACCTAAAATAGTCATGCAACTTAAGAAGGCAAATTTGTCTGTACCTCCGTAGTACTGAAAGACGAGGATGGTGGCGTGAAGATTGATTAACGAGCAGGAAAATCCTGGAGAAAAGAATGGGATAGAATGAGGTATAGACTGTGTATAGGTAAAAATTGAGTACCTTAGATGCTGCTTGTAAGTGTCGGCTTGTATGATGATATACAGTAGGCTTGTGGGTGCACAATGTGAGAGAGAGTGAGGATTGAGGAGTCCTGAGAAGGACTCTCGTTAATCTTTCTTGAGGGTTTGTAGTCCTGAAAAAGACTGTATGGTATAGTCTTGAAAAAGACTGTTGGTTATCTTTCTTAGCTTGTAGTTCTAAGGGGAACTATAGCGCTTGGAGAGGATGAGTGACGGGAGTGGCTCGGCGTCTCGAACAGGTTGACTATCTGTCGTCAGGAGTGGCGACGGATAGTCAACCTACAAATCCTCAAGAAAGATTACCGAGAGTCCTTATCAGGACTTCTCAATCCTCCCTCTCTCTCTTACATGGTGCACCCGCAAGCCTACTGTATATTGAGTACCTTAGTAAGACAATGGGGGGGGGGGGGAGGGGGGGGGGGGTTTGTTTCATCTCTTATTTTCGCAGCATTTTTATTCAAGTGCGACGAGCACGAGAATATTCTCAATATAATTTGAACACGATTTTCAATATTAAAAATGACACCAATATTTGAGTTTTTTTTCTATGGATGGGCTATGGCTCCCACGAGAGGATTTCGTACTTGGTACTTGGTTGGGTAATCCCTTCGGCAGCTCATTCAGGAAGCTATCCTGGGATGGAAGATGGGGCGAGTAACTACAAGGAGTGTCATGGAATGTTGGAATGGTATGTTTACATACATAGGCTTACATCCAAAAAGGGTTGTAGAACGTGGAACTATATATTTCAATCCCGCGAGCAATTGGCCCTTGGTAATATTTGGCTTGGGTAATTAGTTGCCCATGCGTTCAGCTGCCCGCATAGTTATGAGGTGGCAGTTGCCCAAATATTGTAGTATCGAATTAAGCGGGGCTGGGTTACAGTCCCGCATGTTATATATTATATAATATTATATAATAATTTGTCTTTGTTATGAAGTCTTTTGATCACACCTGACAATCGATTTAACATGGATTTGATTTCGAACTCAATAACAGATCAATCAATGCAGGACCAACACAGGAGGGGATATCAAAAAGTAGAGACACTCCCTTCCATTTGTGTCTCAAACGGTTTAAAGCATATGCATGCATAATCCCCACACTCCCCTACCCTTTGTCGTTACAAAATGCTAAATTGATTTGAACATCTGTCGGAATGTTCATAATGCTAACTATGCATGTTTTACTATCACGACGCTGAATATAAAATTAAGGTTTCATATTTTGAATTCAGCGTGATCCTCCTCGCATACGTTTTCTATTTTTCATGCGCTCAATTTGTCATTTTTTGATTGTTTTATAATTATTTAAATGGTCTTGTATGACGTTATGGTGCAAATTATTAGGCACTATTTAGTTTGCAAGGAAAAGGCGCTGCATCAAGTAATATTTGTAAACTAGGTGTACCACACCCCTGAATTCCTTTGAACGATATCCCCTTGACATCCCAGTAGACCGACAGCCCACGAGACCGGCAATGTCTGAACACTCAGAAAACTTGTGAGACCGACACGTTGGTCCCGCCTTGGGCCTTCGGTCATGCCGGTTTCGTGGTTCAAGAGATAACTTTTCAGACAGCTCTTGAAACCGACATTAGCGGTCTTGTAGGTTGTCGGTCTTTTGAATTTGCGGGGTCATGAGGCCCTCGAATTATAGCCGACGCCCCTGTCTCCACCCATACTCGTACCTGACACGAAAAACAGAAAGGAGAGCGATATGACATTCGTTGAAAAGAAAGACAACACCAGTGCAAGTCCGGCACACAATCCACCGCAAGATGTCAGCAACCTCCGGTTTCCTCCATACACTAAAATCATCATTGCAAGGGGCGCTTGGGCGAAAGAAGAACAAAATAACCACAAATGGTAATTTGACACCTTCCCCTAAATCCAATGGGGAAAAGTAAAATGATGGGTAAGGAATTAAAAAGAAAAAGCCTCCGGGCCATCTGTTGCATTCATCGGAATAGCCACGGGGAAACGGGGGTACTTGTAAATTAACATGCCCTTACTTAGGTCTACATCTTAGGCTGTACTCATGATACATGATGGGGCCTTTAGAGAGACATCCAAGGTTCATGGGGTTGGTTATAATTCCTCTGCACCCGGCCAAAGGCATGTATGGTAAAGCCGTACACTTGTCAATTACTGACGGATTTATCAGGTGGGGGCACACCAGCTCGTAAACCCCACAATACGAAACGCGGTGGACCTTAGGTATATAAAGGAACATGTTCCACAAATTGATTTAGTGTGCTCTCCCTCTGTCAACCCACCACCCCCATTTGTATCGTGTTTATTTGTTTGGCGTGCTTAATTGTCAGAAATACATGTAGTTCGGAAACTGTACACCCCCTTTTACAGAATGCTAGATCCGCCTCTATTATTAACATCAGTAATTAACGGTAATGCCAACGGTACGTACAGGTAGGCAGGAAAGACATAACCAATTCCTTTTGTAGCATGCTTGTCAGAAAAAATTCGGAGCTGTACTTTGCCTATTTTACAGAATCCTGGATCTGACCATAGCTTTTACTGATCTCGATTGACCTGGAAATGGAACAAAAAGGACACTAGCACAGTCAAATTTTGTCAGGAATGCTAAAATATAGTGCATGCAAGATATGTAGTGATGGTGGGTGTGACTGACATCACGATTCCTATATTAGCTTGCTCTTCGAAAACAAAAATTCCGAGCTGTAGTTTGCCCCTTTTACAGAATTCTGGGCCCCTTTCATAAAACTTCACTAAGTTTACACTATGTTCCCGGCGGCGCATATTTTTTTTACAAAACTGTTTAGCCATTTTCACGAAAAAAATCCTAGAAGTGCTCTGGTGAAAGAGTCTAAGTCGTCAGCGCACTATATTATGTGCAAGCACGTTGACCCAGGCGGAAAAGAAGATGATAGAAAAGCGAAAGCAAGGATAGTGGAGAGGATATGGAGAAAGAAAAACAAGGAAATATATAACTAAAGAGATAAGTCAAAGGAAAAAATAGAAATACGGGACTCATAAGAGCTAAGAGTTATAGATTCGGGTATAGAATATAAGGAAAAACCAAGAAATACATAAAAAATGAGAAAAGGATAGATTGAAGGAAAAACAAAGAAATATATGACGAAGGAGAAAAGGATAGATTGAAGGAGAAACTAGAAATACATAAAACGAAGAGAAAAGGAGAATAAAGGAGTACAAAGAAATACAACGAAGAAGAACTGAAGGATGGATTAATGGAAAAACAAAGAAATACTTGACGAAAGAGAAGAGGATATATTGAAAGAGAAACAAAGAAATCGTACCGAAAAAGAAGAGCTAGGATAGATTTAAAGAGAAACAAATAAATAACGAGTATGTACACAAGTCATGTACAGCTCCAGCTGAATCCAAAAGTACTGCTAAGGGTAATGTTAAACTCTGTCTAGTCGTTTGCACAGTATATTTGACTGATCTGGCTAAACAGATCACGACAACCACGTTTCAGGCCACCGTGGACGAAACGGGATGGACGTGAGACAATGCATATTTTTAAACTGTCAACAAATTTGCCACGGCAGTCACGGGGCAATGAGAAACCTAGTAGGTCGTAGTAAAACGGGGTGAACGCAAACGTGGCAGTACGTAATAGGCCGTAACAAAACTTGGAGGCAGGTCCGTAGTGGGACGGGAACCCTGTGAATTCCCCGGCATCTTACGGTTCTTTCAAGTTTGTTACGATCTGCCGCGTTTAGTGCACGTTTAGTCACGGTTGCTTCACGGCTGCTGCGCGTTTTTGTCCCGTTTTGCCACGTTTTCTCATGGTTCTCACGGCAACTTTATTCGAGTCTGAGCAATCGACGACACATTACTGCATCTACAATCAGGGGCGTCGCTAGACCATTTCAGTGGGGGGGGGGGGGGGGTGTAGAGGCCAACGATTACCGACAAAACTAGCAACCAATTACCGACAAAATAAAGGTCCAATATCTACATATTTAACCATATAAACCTGGGGCCGAAGGCTAAATTGTATTTCCTATGGAGTACTTGCGTATGCGCAAATGGTCATTTTCCTCGACGACATAAATATACGAATTATTTCGTCAACTTAGTCAGCATTATAGCTATAGATCTATATTTTAATGCAGGCGCGGAGCTATGATCTTATTTTATGGAGGGGCGGTAGTGAGCAAGCGAATCACTTAAAGAGCGCGCGAAGCGCGCTCATAAGGGGATGTGGGTGGATACGCCTCCCACGCGAAGCGCGAAAGCTTAGACGTTTCCTTAAATTATTAGGAAAGAAGACGATTTATTGTACCGTTCTCGACTCTTAATCCTTGTTTGGATGAAGCTTTTCCCCCTCCCGCGAAAGTTTTGACGCTTCATTAAATTATTAGAGAAAGAAGACGATTTGTCGTACCGGTTTCGACTCTTATTAAGCCCTATTAAGCTGAATTTAGTTTCTCCCTCTCGCGCGAAGCGCGGAAGCTTTGACGTTTCCTTGAATTATTAGAGAAAGAAGACGATTTGTCATACCGTTTTCGACTCTTACTAAGCCCTATTAATCTGAATTCAGTTTCTCCCTCTCGCGCGAAGCGCAGAAGCTTTGACGTTTCCTTGAAATATTAGAGAAAGAAGACGATTCGTTGTACCGTTTTCGACTCTTAATAAGCCCTTTTAATTTTGTCTGAATTCAGGTTCCCCCTCTCGCGCGAAGCGCGGAAGCTTTGAAGTTTCCTTAAATTATTAGAGAAAGAAGACGATTCGTTGTACCGTTTCGACTCGTCTAAATGAAGTTTTCCCTTTTCGCGCGAAGCGCGGGATTTTTGGCGTTTCATCACAATATAGAGAAAGGAAGACGATTCCTCGTACCATTGTTGACTCTTAAACCTTGTTTGAATTTAGTTTTCCCCTTTCGCGCGAAGCGCGGAAGCTTTGACGTTTCCTTAAATTATTAGAGAAAGAACACGATTCGTTGTACCGTTTTCGACTTTTTATGAGCCCTATTGGTCTGCATTCAGTTTCCCCCTCTCGCGGCGCAAAAGCTTGAAAGTTTCCTTTAAATTAATAGAGAAAGAAGGCGATTCCTTGTACCGTTCTCGACTCGTCTAAATGAAGTTTTCCCTTTTCGCGCGAAGCGCGAAATTTTTGGCGTTTCATCACAATATAGAGAAAGGAAGACGATTTGTCATACCGTTTTCGACTCATATTAAGCCCTATTCATCTAAATTCAGTTTCTCCCTCTCGCGCGAATCGCAGAAGCTTTGACGTTTCCTTGAATTATTAGAGAAGAAGACGATTCGTTGTACCTTTTTCGACTCTTAATAAGCCCATTTAATTTTGTCTGAATTCAGTTCTCCCTCTCGCACAAAGCGCGAAAGCTTTGAAGTTTCCTTAAATTATTAAAGAAAGAAGGCGATTCGTTGTACCGTTCTCGGACTCGTCTAAATGACGTTTTCCCCTTCCGCGCAAAGCGCGGATTTTTGGCGTTTCATCACAATATAGAGAAAGGAAGACGATTCGTCGTACCATTGTTGACTCTTAAACCTTGTTTGAATTTAGTTTCCCGAAATGTTAAACCTCTGATTCCTTTAGCTGATATTATAGGAAAGTGAAACTTCGAGAAAATACAAGTATTGTAGTTGTAGTCACTCTAGAAGTCGTTACAGCGGATAAGAAGTCACAGTTCGTAGGGAAAAAAACTTGTAGGCCGACCGACAATATACATCTCACCGACTTCAAACTTCTGCATTGATATAGTACACGAGCATCGAGCAAGAATACCGAAACAGCTGACCCGACACAGCAACATATTTATCCGTGTCTTTCTTGCTCCACCGACGAGACGACTCCACCCAACAACCACCTTCTCTCTTTTACACCCACCCCTTCTCTCTCAGACTGTTACCTCCCCTCTCTCTCCTCTCTTTCATCCCCCGTTTCTTTGTTTCCATTTTAATCCTTTTTTTTCTCTTTTTTCCTTTTCTTTCTTTCTTTCTTTTCCTTCTTTCCTCTCCTCCCTCTTTTTCTTTTTTTCTTTCTTTCTTCTCTTTTCTTTCCTTTCTTTTCCTTTCTTTCCTTCCTTTTCCTTTCTTTCTTTTCTTTTCCTTTTTCTTTTTTTCCTTTTCTTTCCCTTTCCCTCTCTTTTTTTCCCTCTTTTTTTCCCTCTCTTTTTTTCCCTCCCCCTTTTCCCTTTTTTCCCGACGGCAGCGCAATTTTACCGACAAAATCCTGACAGGTGGGGGGTGTCGCACCCCCCCCACACCCCCCTTTTGGCGACGCCCCTGTCTACAATACGGAGAGAGAAGACCAGCTTTGAAAAAGAAGGCCAAGCTATGCCACCGAATAAGCCAAGACGTACGAAGCCCCCCCCCCCCCCCCCCTCCCCAATCCTGCTCCACCACCAGTAGAGGGGCAGGAGTAGCCTGAAGATCCTCGCCGTTCACCGCCGCCAGCTGAAGAGGAGCGTGCGTCGATTTTTGCACTCTCGCAAATAATGCCTCTTGTTTATCCAAGCGTGAACGCATACCACACAAAGATGATACCAAATCATTTGGGATAAAACACTCTTTCATGAGATGTATAATAATTTACTGTTCAAAGATGATTTTTTAAATAATTAGCAATTTTCTAGGTGTAAACTCACACGGTATACGGGAAACACTTTGTTTTCGAAATAAATGCCTCCAAAAAAACTTAAGATTTATCCAGTTCAAGTTGGAAATTATTCATGTAGAAAAAGTGGAAAGGGTTATTACCACAAGACAAGGACAAATGATGAAACATACGTTGAAATGGCAAAACATAACAAATATGTAATATTGTTGTTATCTTCGCTGTTTTAGGTACGCTATATTTCATAATGTACCACTCATTATTATGTTTTCGTTATATTGATGTAAATGTTCTTCACAAACTGATTTGTATGTACTCTGATATGAAGCAATAAACTTCTAATTGTTTTCTTCTAAATAATAGTACAAAAGAAATCTTACATGCAAGGTATGTGGTTGCGGGTGAAACTGTCGTCACAAATCCTATTGTAGCATTTGAGACTTGGAACTGCTCTACCATCTCAGGGATCATTACGCCGAATGATTTGGTGATTCCGAGGTCCAGACAGAACGAGACGAATCGTGACACCACGATCACAAGACCCCACGAGTATACCTCCTGATCCATGCTTCCTTGATTGTCTTCGTGCCACCTTTGAATTAATTATAATATTAGATTAATCATATTTTGTATTACTCTGATTTACATTTTTCCCCTTGTTATAGTGTTCACTATAATAAATTAATGTTTAACTTTTCTGATTTCCATATCTTTTGTTTTTAATACCAGAACCAAGATGGAAGATACTTACAATACTGATATTGTGTATCCTGTATAATTACATGCATATTTGAATAAATAAATTGAATAAATTGAATAAAAAGGTGATGTAAATGGGTACCTGACAGGAATGAAATCATTGAAATGCTAGAGCGCCGTAGTGGCTGCATAGCTAAAGCTAGGGTAATAATCGGGGTAGCGCCAGAGCTCCACAAAGTGGCTGACATGCGCGCTATACAATAAGCCACTATTATAAGTATTATTATTAAAATAGACTGAAAACAAATCAGGGTTAAACGCGAAAGTACCATTACAAAACGCTTCGTAATATAATAAAGGTCTGTAAGTAAAGGAAGAAGGGTTTAGGAGCGTGTATCCCAGCAGATACGTATATAAAACCAATAAATCATAAATAAATTGTGGTCAAAAGTCATAAAACGCCTGAAAAATATTTCCGGTCTCCAAGACGATTTTGTATATTTTGTTATATTGGGATTAACATATTTCATGAGATCATCAGGACAGTGATCATACTAGATCAAGAAAATCGTGATTGACATGATATATTGGTGGAGTTATTATACAGGGTGGCCCACAAAAATCTAGCCGAGGACTGCAGCATTCCCCGAAAAGTTTTGCTATTTAATCATGTAACCACTTGCTAAATGGGGATTTTCTTTGAGAAAGATTCATAACCAGATTTTGTACTTTTGCCTCCAATGTTGTCTGTTTTTGTTATGCTGATTAATGACTCAAAATCATTGCTAAAATATTCTTGTTTTGTGCCAATGTTTTGCTAATCTTCCTGATTTCACCATGAAAGCCTTTTATCATTTATATTATTTAGTTTCTATTTTATCACATATTATAAGAAAAATGCTGACACAAAATGAAAATGTCACAAATGTTCATCACTTCGAAGGCAACAGTATGTCGCTTATGAGCCTTGAAATCGGAACCTAGCCTTATTAATTTAAGTTCTTGGTCTCCACATTCTGCAAATACTTTTTTTAAATCTGAGAAGATGATAGAATCTTTTAATGAGATAGGTAATTTGAAGTTTTTATACGATGATGTTTATTTGTTGACAGTTAAAATTTAACGTTGATTGTGACAAAGTGTGCATTAATATACACCAGAGGTTGACGATGGAATAAGTCACAACGCTCATACTCTGTTCCTTATCTTGCCTTGCCATTCACCTATAAGAAAAAGAAGCAAGCATTTTAAAAATCTGACAGGAGCGATTTCATGGCAACGTAATTTAAAAAAAAAGTAGTAATGTGTGTTTGATTTGTTACTAAAACAAACTTTATTTTAGACTCGGGTAACTCCTCAATAAAACGATAAATGTATTAACATTACTTTGTCATGGAAAGATATACGCGTCTAGCACAGCCTCATGCAGTCTGGTCATGAATACAATAAAAACAGCCTCTAACTGTCAAAATGTCCTTTTTAAAAAGATATATTTATTTCAATGTACATTTGTGTGTGTATGTGTTTGTTTGGGATGTTTCCACAACCCGTGTTAGTTCGCGTACTCAGGCGCGGATCCAGCCAGGGGGGCGAGCGGGCCTTGCCCCCCCCCCCCCCCCCCCCCCCTCCCCAAAGAGGAGAGAAAGGGAAAGAAAGAAGAGGAAGAAGAAAAGAAAAGGGGAAAAAGAAGGAGATGGAGGGGGGGCGAAAGGGCCTTGCCTCCCAGCTGTTAACCCCCCCCCCCCCCCCATCCAAAAATAAGAGAGAAGGAAGGAAAGGGGGGAAAAAGAAAGAGGAAAGAAAGGGAAGGAAAAATAGGAAGAAAAAAAGAAAAGAAGGGGGATATCAGTTGCAATTTTCCCGCCAACAAGGTGTAGATCAGGGTGGGGGGGGGGGGGCTGGGGGTGACAGATGCCCCCCAAATATAATTCAAAAGTGGTTTATTTCTTATTCGATACCGGTGATTTACAAATATTGCTGGAATGACATATTTTCCGAGATTTTTCCTCAATGTTTAATAATTATAATTTTGTAGGCGCTTGTTGGAAGTGGCAAATTAATAAAGAAAGAAAGAAAAAATAGTAACCGAAAAGTACGACAAACGGATAGTTCTGCTTCTCCATCTTTGTGTCATATTTTTAACACACCCTTTCGGCCATACCGGGGGGGGGGGGCCTTTGGACGAATGGTAGCGTTCAAGTTAACGCGACGCGACGCGACAATCCCAACGCACCTTTTCGGCCAATCCGGGGGGGGGGCTTTGGACGAATGGTCACGTTCAAGTCAACGCGCCGCGACGCGACGCTACCCACCCATACGGCATAAGCCGTTTAAAGCTACACGCATGCCAAATGTTTTTTCTTTCTTTTTTTGGTGCTCTTATTGGTATTACTATCAACTGCATTCCATCTCGGAATACTGTATGTACACTAGGTTCACACTCAGGGAATGTGGCCTATCAAACTGTTGTACTTAGGGACTGAGAGGGTCGAAGAGAAGGTTCATGCGATTTTGTTGCTTGTAACCAGGGACATTTATGTTACTAGGGGCCTATATGTATAATTTTAGGTTGCCTTTGGGACGGGGGAGGGAGGGGGGGGGGGTGAAGCTCTTGGAATATAAGATTGTGCAAATGTTCACAGCGTGGCAACTTTTGTTGTGGTGTGTGATAAAATGTGTTTTGGGGTGTGTGTTTTGTATGCTTGTGTGTATGGATGTGGTGTGTTTCGTGGGTGGGTGTGTTTGTGTGAGGGAGGGGGATCTGGGAGTACCAGTAAAATAACCTCCAGTTTTTATTTTTTATTTTGTTATTTTGTTATTCTAAGTGAATAATATGTACAAATGACTTATAACTTATGTTTATGTACTTCAATTTTACTTTCAAGTTTAGCTCAGTTATATATACTGCATATGAGTTGTTGTTTAATTATGTTTTTGTTTATGTATAAAAAATCAATATTGAAAACGTTTTTAGTTTATTGTATGTTTGTATTACACTATTGGAGGAATACAAAAATAAAAAATAAAAAAAGAGTGTGTAACCTCCATTTTTTTTTAAAATTTATAATATTGTTTTCGTTTGTTATTATGAGTGAATAATATGTACAATTGACTCATAACTTATGTTTATGTACTCTAAGTTTACTTTCAATTTTTGCTCAGTTTTATATACTGCATATGAGTTTTTGTTTAATTGAGTTTATGTATAAGCAATCAATATTGAAAATGTTTATTTATTTTATTCAATTTTACACTGTTAGTCATAATGGTGGAATAATTATTTTTACCCCCAATTTATGGAACAATTTTGACATTGATTTGTTCCTAATAGATCTAGATAATAGGTTACATTCTCAGATTTTATTGAACTTTAATGTGTGAGTGTTCTTTGTTGCGTAACTGCTAAAGCATGTGTATGCTACTATGCTAATCAACTAGGGGACCTACGTCCTTTAGTCATAACTGACAGTAATGATGATTAATGCCTCATAAAAGGGCACTAATATAGCACATCGACACGGTTTTGATCCTGGGGGCTCACAGTAACGATGCCATTGCTTAGTAACTGAATAATGACTGTACGCAGCGGGGCCTAGGGTACGTCGCCGCCCCACAAATACCAAAAACCAAAGAAAATGCAATAAATTATCAATTATGCATTGCATTTTGCACACACGTGCTTTAGCAGTCACGCAAAAACAAACATTCCAAATTATCATTCAATACAATCTGAGAATGTATACTATTATTTAGATCTATTAGGAATAAATCATTGTAAAAATCATTCCATAAATTGGGGTAAAAATAGTTATTCCACCTTTATGACCAACAGTGTATGTTTGTATTACACTATTGGAGGAATAAAACAAAATTATTAAATTAAAACAAAAGTGTGCGTTGTGTTGTCGAGTCAGGTAGAGGGATATTAGGAGAGAAAGAAGGAAAGCTTGAGCTTGGGCAGGGCGGGTTGGATACCCCAAAACAATCAATCAATTAAATTCACAAAAATAAATGTAATGGTGGGTATTTTACGTTCTGTTGTATTAGTATTTTAACAAATATCTGTATTTAATGTTTAATGTGTTGATGAACCTCAACCTTATACCAAGGGAACGGCTGTTGCTTATTACAATTGTCTTTGTACTCTATCAATACCCTACTTCATAGGTAAAAAGATATTTTCAACTTCCCCATTCTCAACATCTTTTAGCTCTTTTTCATTACTCTCTCTTTCTATCTCTTTCCGCCTCCTCCATCACCGTCGCTTAAAGGGACTAAGTAACATTGTTCAGATAAGAGAAAATGGTGATAAGGTAGTGACTTCAATGTACAATTAAAGATAATCTGCACGTTTTAGTGAAAACGGACCATTAT
>JAVYIG010003187.1:0-207489 GCA_035222895.1 Strongylocentrotus droebachiensis
TTTCCATTCTTCATGGGCAAAATTTGAAACAATTTTATTTTTTCTGGGAGATCCACATACTACAAGCACTGCTTTTTAGTGGACCCCCCCCCCCTATTTCCTCAGAAATTAAGAATTTCTTTATAATAATTGTATTATGTGCAAAGTGTATTTGTATAGTTACCAGAAAAAATGAATTATTGTATGAAACAAATATAATATCTTTGTTTACCTTTATGTTGGAAATGAAATAAATATGAATTGAATTTAAAATGGTGGTCATGGCGGTATTATCATTTTTGAAATTCATTTTAAATTTGAATTCAGTGTGAGGTGAGACTGAGGTAAGCGTCGATTTATAAACAGCATACATTTACCATATATTACATTTACAAAATAAATCAACATTACGTACTTCCATATAGTTCAATTAAAAAATGTTAAACTTTCTAGAGATATTCGAAATATCAAGGAGGATAGATCATATACAATTTTGAGAAAAGATGCAAGTGAAGTAGAACGAAGTGGCGTCCGGGTTTCTTCCCAAGTTCTATTGTCTATCTCTTCTTCTTTTTTATCATTCCGCTCATCAAACGATCTCGATTTAAAAAAAAAAATTAAGAGTTAACGACCAAATTATTAAAGCGAAGTGATTTTTATCACTGGATATAGGCAGTTACACATTCCACTGGTATATTGGTTTCGAATGTTTTCTAAGTGATTCTACTAAAACTTTGGGCATATAGTCTCGCTATATTATGTTTTATTTTGGGTTACATTGCATGTGATGCCCACGGGAAACAATTTTTTCCTGAGGGTCTATACGGAAATTATAGACTTAAAGTTAAGAAGAAAATAACATTAAAAACAGAGAAATGATTAAAGAAATGGAAGAATGATCAGGGTGTATTCAGAAATTTGAAACTTTAATTTAAGAAGAAGGAGAAAAAAGAAAGAAAAAATAACCAAAGAAAAAGAACAAGAGTAAAGGGAATGAATAAAAGAAAGAACGGAAATAGAAAGTCAGAATGTTTGAGACTGTATGATGACCTCTTTTTATTGCTCTACCTCGAACTTATTTTAATGGATCTATGGTTGCGTTTATCTAGGAAATTTTTGGCTAGAATCAGGTTTCTCAAACGTCTTTCAGGCAAATTTAGAAGTAGATAAACTCAAAGCCTTTTTCAAACGTCTTTAGATATGGGCATATCAAAAGACGCAAAAAGGTGCGTTTTGTATGTGACATACAGCCAGAATCACGTTTCTGAGAGGTCGATAAACGCAAAGCTGTTTTGAACGTCACATACAAATAGGACCACACATATGGAAAGCGTTGGAGACTTTATTCACATGCCCCAGACGTATGGAACGCGGCACACGTCTGCTAAATTGACCAATCACCGCCTGTTATTTAGCAGGCGCGTGCAAGGTGCGATAGCACACGCCTGTTACTTTGCCAGACGGATGCGCAGAACGCTCGTAAATTGAATTTTAAGGCAACCAATCAAATCCGCTGTTACAAAGCTGCTCAGCTCAGTACGTACGGGGCCTGTTCGCTATTACAAAACTGCTCAGGTCAGTACATAATGGATGGGGGGCACACTCACAGCCAGGCACGGATCCAGGGGGAGGGCCGAAGGGGTCTCCCCCCTCCCCCGCCAAAAGAGAGAGAGAGCTAGAGAGAGAAGGAACAGAAGGGAAGGGGAAAGAGGAGAGAAATGAAAGAAAGAAGAGGAAAGAAAAGAGGGGGGAAAAGAGATCGGCGGGAGGGGGGGGGGCGACTGAGGGCCTTGCCTCCGAGGCTGTTGCCCCCCTCCCCCCTCCCCCAAAAAAGAGAGAAGGAAGGAAAGGGAAATAAAAAAGGAGAAGAGGAGTCAAAGGGAAGGGGGAAAAGGAATAAGAAAAGTAATGAAGGAGGATATCAGTTACGATTTTCTCGCCAACAATTTGTTGATCCTCAGGGAGGGGGGGGGGCAAAAAAAAGAGAGTAGGAAGGGAAAAGGAAAGAGAAGAGCTAATGGGAACAAAAAAGGGAAAGAAGAAAAGAAACAGGTGAAAAGAAAGGGAGGGGGTCAGATGCAATTAATCCAGCCAACAACATGTGGTTCGGGTAGGGGGTGAAAGGCCATTGCCTCCCCCAGCAAACTTTAAAAAGAGAGAAGGAAGGGAAGGGGAAGGTAAAGAGATGAGAAAGGGAAAGAAAAAAAAAGAGGAAGAAGAAAGGTAGGGGAGATCAGTTGCGATTTTTCCCGCCATCAAGGTGTGGATCGGAGGCGAAAGGCCCTTGTCTCCCCCTCCCCCCTCAGCAAAGGAGAGAGAGAGAGAGAGAGAGAGAGAGAAGGGAGGGAGGGAATGGGAAAGAGGAGAGAAAGGGAAAGAAAATAAAGAGTAAGAGGAAAAGAAAAGGGGGAAAAGATATGGTTTCGCGCTCATCTCGCCTCCCCCAAACGAGACCAAGCGCCAGATACGCCACTAGACACCACTGGCGTACTAATTCGAAGGGGGGGGGGGCAGCCTCCCCCTTAAGTGGTTCATTTCTAATTCGATTTCAGTGATTTACAAATGTTGTAAAATTACATATTTTTTTAGTAAATTATACTGTTTTAAGAGTTTGTTGGAAAATGACGAATTCCGAAAGTTACAGTCAGGCGAGAAATATGCTTATTTTGAGGTCTGCACGTCAAGGCTCGGAACATAAATTGGTGTGGAGTCTAAGGGCGGAGCCCCCGGAAGCTCAGGGGCAATGGGCATTCATTACGTTCAGATGAGCATATTTTGATACCTTATTAATGACACGGGTAGGTCACTAATTGGCGTGGGGTCCAGGGGCTGAGCCCCAGGAAACTCAGGGGCTATCGGGGCATTCATTACGTTCAGATGAGCATATTTTGATACCCCGGAAACTCAGGGATTTTTAGGCATTTTATAACAGTCAAATAAGCATTCAGGGGCACGCCTTAGGGCCCTTGGTGGGGTCAAGAGGGTGAAGCCTCCAAAATTTCATTTAATTACGGTCAGTTGATCATATTTTGAGACTTCATAATTTTGTGACACTGGCAGGTCACAATGTATTTGTCTTACTTTCTCCCTACTTGGAACCGTGCCCCCGAGCCCCGCTGTGTCGCGAGCCTTGACATGTAGACCTCTAAATAAGCATACTTCTCGCCTGACTGTAACTTTGGGAATTCGTCATTTTCCAACAAACTCATAAAACAGTATAATTTACTAAAAATTATGTCATTTCACAACATTTGTAAATCACTGAAATCGAATTAGAAATAAACCTTGTTTTATTCTTATTTGGGGGAGTACGCCAGTAGTGTCCAGTGGCGTTCATGGCGCTTGGTCTCGCTTGGGGGGGGGGGGGGGGTGGGAGGGAGCGCAAAAGCATATCTTTTCCCCCTTTTCTTTTGTTCTTCCTCTTTATTTTATTTCACTTTCTCTCCTCTTTCCCATCCCCGACCTTCCTTCTCTCTCTCTCTCCCTCTCTCTCTTTTTTTGCTGAGGGGGGAGGGGAGGCAAGGGCCTTTTAGCCCCGCGATCAACACGTCGTTGGCTGGATTGATTGCAAGTGATCTCCCCTCCTTTTCACCCTTTTCTTTGTCTTCTTCCTCTTTTGTTCCTCTCACCCTTATAGCTTTCCTCTTTTCCTTTCCCTTCCTCCTCTCTTTTTTGGGGGGCGAAGGGGGCTGGAGGGGAAGGCAAGGCCTTTTCCCCCCTCCCCCAATCCCCTTCTTTTACCTGTTTTCTTATCTTCTTTTTCTTCTTTCTTTCTTTTCTTTTCTTTCCTCTCCTCCCTCTTTTTCTTTTTTTCTCTTTCTTTCTTCTCTTTTCTTTCCTTTTTATTCCTTTCTTTCCTTTCTTTTCCTTCAATCTTTCTTTTCTTTTCCTTTCTTTTTTCTTTTCTTTCCCTTTCCCTCTCTTTTTCCCCTCCCCCTTTTCTCTTTTTTCCCGACGGCAGCGCAATTTTTCCGACAATATCCTGACAGGTGGGGGGTGTCGCACCCCACCCCCCCTTTGGAGACGCCCCTGATGGTGATTCGTTATACCCTAACTCTAAATTAGACCTTTATTGTACCTAGGCAATCTCATCTAAACGCGCTAATCTATTATCCTCTCAAATTTGGAAATAATAATACTAACATAGAAATATGTTGTATTCCTCCAGCACACAACACATACATAATCTCAGGTGTAAATATCGTTTTAGGAAAACGAGCTTATCAATCAATACTGCAATCTGTATGTGATTCACCTATAATTATTGCACTGATTATTATGCTTCGACTACTCATCTGACATATAACATAGAAATATAAAGGAATAATCATAAACTATATACAAGACAAAAAATATAGACTAAAGAATATTGATTGTCTCTAAGAAATGTGATAACTTCCACTTATGCAATATAGAGCAATACATATATTGTATTATAAGCCAATCAACATTCAAACATCAACCTTTAAATACAATTAGGCCTATGGGATAATTATGAGCAGGTTTATTCGATTGAAAACTACCACATAATGGTCAGACAATCCCTTGTGTCAAGCAAATGCAGTGTTTCCAACTTCTTATCTGAGCTCTTAAGCAAACATGCCTCCTATCACTAATCCCCCTGTCCTAGCCCAATGGAGAGTGTTGCTCAACAACACAACATGAACGAGAATATTGGGGAAGAAAGGGAGCGAAAGAGAGAGAGTGTGTGTGTGTTCCCCAACCACGAGTGAGGTTGACCTCTGTACAGAGTGACCCAAGAGAGATAAGGGAGAGATGGAAGAGGGGGAGAGATCTACTCTGTTGTTCCAACACTATGTATCTACACTGGATCATACACATTATCACAATGGCGCTGTTGCATAGTATATCACCTAATTTGCAATTAGAGTAGGTTCTGAATGATAGATTGTAAATCTGGAAACTACCATTCATGATATTAGACTTACCTTTTCTTTATCAACCCTAGACTAGCTTTATAGTATTTACAAACTCCAATACTAGGTGGAGGATAAAGGTTCATATAGCATGCAGTTCGGTACCTCGTTTATAATTTGACATACTATTCTTTGCATCAGAAAGTTCCAACCTCAATGAAAGTACTCTTACAATGTATACTTCTTTTCTGACATAGAAATCAAAGTCAATACTTTTAAGAACGGTAAGAGTACCACGTGCGTCGATCACCACGTGCCCGGCACATTTTTGCTTGTCTGCGCTGCATGCACTCACCCTACACACACATTAAACTCCATATTAAACAAGGTATCTGATTGGTCGATCAATTCCAGACGCATGCGCAGTAAACAGCATCCGTCTGGAAAAAGGCACACGTGTGCTAATAAAGTAACAGGCGTGTGCTATCGCACCTTGCACGCGCCTGCTAAATAACAGGCGGTGATTGGTCAATTTAGCAGACGTGTGCCGCGTTCCATACGTCTGGGGCATGTGAATAAAGTCTCCAACGGCTTTCCATACACACAGGTGTTGTGTACAAGCATGTGTGTGAATTTGACCTCCGAGAAACTGTCTGCTTCCCGGGTCAAAACAGCTGGGCAGACACAAGGCCTTTATTTTGAATCGTGAAGAGTAGATAAACGCGACATCCCGCAAATCACGATCGTATAGTGGGGTATGATAGTGGGGTTCGATAGTGGGGTACGATATGTACATATCTAGTGGCAAGCCTAGATAAACGCGCTCATAGTGAAATAGGTCTCTTTTTCTTCTTAAAGCTCTCACAGGTTTAGAAACATCTCTCTTTCATGCTCGGAAAAGTACAATGAAGGCTAAGTAATTACGATGATGACATTTTGAATGAAATGCAATTAGGGTTTAAAGAATAGACGCGCTGGTCCTGTTCCCTTGCAACTAATTTGAAATCTATAAAACATTTCTTCTCCTATATAGGACGAAGTATGGTCTCCGACTTCTGTGAACCCGCATGATCATTTACCAAGCTTTACGATATTGCATACCATTGTGTACTCATGAAAAGACCTTGGGATGGCACAAGAAATACAGTAATGACGCAATCATAATCGATGATTGGATATCTTGTAAAAGGGTACTTGTGGAGTATCCCAAGGATGCATAATGGGACCAGTAGTAGTAATTACTTATTCTTATTGATTATCTCGATACAATATGGTCTTTCATGCTGTTTGCAGATGATTCGAATATATATTCTTTCTGTTTAGATACAAACCCGCAAGTGCTTATACAAATTGCAGAGGATTGATTAAGCTCGATAGATGTTCAATTAATTGGACCAAACAAATTTCAGGAATGTTCAATTATGTGATCATTCGCAAATCAATATGTCCTCAGGCTTCTTCTCCTTTTAAAACTGATATGCCGATGACAAACTACATTAGGTGGTCATCCAATTTTACAGGAGTGCGCTGTTTCTCTCGCGTGCTTGTCGGGCGTGTCTTTCATAAAATTAATCTATATGAATGTTAAGCCTCCGTTTTAGCAAGTAGACCTTCTGTTTTGTTTTCGAAACCTCGCATCTTCCTTTTCTAGACACTATTAAAGGTAAAGACCAGTATTGGAAACGCCCCAATTTCAAAAAATGAAATGGAAGCTCTCATTACCAATCATGTGAAAGAATATGTTTTGACTAATACATGATGATAAAAAATTTGCCGGGAAACCGCCTACTAATTCATATATTTGGTAAATTAGTTTCTCTCATGGTCGTGTGAGAGATATAGGGTAGTCCCATATACATCTTTCTGTGTATAGTGCTTGTAACTTTACGAAGAATGGGCCAAATTTCTTATCATTTTGATGATTCCAGAACCTTGCAGATGCTAGATGCTAGATGATCAACCTTTTCTGATCGATTCCACAACGTTTCTTTCACAATGCAATCGCATGACCGTTACTGGTCTTTACCTTTAAAGCTACAATAATTTTGATGCATCTCTGTAATATTCTTTAGCAAAAAAATACTGTAGACGAACTCCCTTCACACATTGTAATTTAGAGCGTGAACATTTAATTTTCTCAATTATTTGGTTTGAAAAGAAAATTGTAATTTTGTTAATTAAATTTCTTTCGTAATTCTTAAGCAATTGACTTTGTTTAGGTATGCAACAGTTTAAAATGGAGCAACTCTAGAAATGAAATTGCCCTGTATCACATAATTATAAATTATATAGATGGAATTTACCGATAGTGTTCAGAAATGTAGTTATGACGTAAAACATGTGGCAAGCTTTTTAGTCGTCAAAGGAAACTTTGAATAAACTGGTCAATCCAGGACGAAAATCCATGACAAAAAAAACTTTATGTTTTCACATTTCAAATAAAAGGCTGCGCATAATGCCGGAATGTTTACAGTGTCAATGATAAAAGGATTTACCCAACCCGATTCGAGTTGGGCACAATATGACGAATACGGCATGTTGTCATCAACTGAAATGACGTTGGCCAAACTATGTGTATAGATGACTCTGGTTCTTTACGAAGAATAGCGCCATCTCACGGTTTTATAAGTAATTATCTTGCTGAGAGAGAGAGTGGGAGAGAGAGATAATGGATCCATCCGTCCCCCAGGGCAGTCCTCTTATTGACTTGCACAATGGCCCCGGCTATATCGATGCCACGAGCTTATTTTAGTAGTGTACCTTTTTTCTAGGGAAGGGGAGAGATGCTCATGCTAACTGGACCGACAAGAAACAGAGGGGAAAACTTAACAAGCGCCGAAAGAGCTCTCAAAAACGGGGACCTAGGATTGAAAATGGTTAAGGTGGAGCCTGGAAGCAATAGCATGAAAATATAGGGTGTTCATTTGGGGTTTATCCATCTTTCAAAAAGCAGTTAGATACTATGAAAAGTTACATAGGAAATACAGGAATAAAGGAAAGTCTCATTTAAAATCACCACACACTTGTTGTTATTATTTACTTCATGATCATGATGATACTTACTGTGGAAAGAGACTTATGGATTGACATTTTTAAGAAAATTAAATTTTATCTTAACCCTAACCAAAATTGCTTAAGGATATTTGTCAAACCCAAAGTTCTTCGGTGTTTTGTTTATGATGCCCGAGGTATGCATGATAGTGGAAATACCAGAGGATCGGGTACTGTATCAATCAATCGAAGCCCATAAATAGTTTGAAGTTTAACAATTATCGATAGGTGACCTCTTTATTTACGCCTAAAATATTATTAGGCCTATCATTAAAGAAATACCAATTGCTAATAGCATAAATACATACTAAACAACAATATAGGTCAACCGTGACTATCAACATTAGTTAAAAAATGACTATTTCAAATTATTTTCCCAATATACTTCGAACACTCAATTATTGATGATAATAATGACCGCGCTATGAACCTGATGAACTGTATCAGTCTGTAGTTGAACTTGTAAACCTAACCGTCTGATTTAGTTTTGTATTCCTGATTTTTTTTCTTCTTTTATAATGAATTGGCGTAAAACTATATTCATCTCTGTACCATAGATCATGGGCGGATTCTGGAGTCTGTGGAGGAAAAAAAGGAGGGGGAAGGTGGAGGGAGCAACTCCGAAATGATAATAATGAAAAACAATATCTATGTTTTAGGTGCTTTTTATCTTAATTTTCGGGGATGGGATGGGCTACTTGATGTAAGGGAAGCCATATTTAGTTATAACATGCAGGATGGGGGGGGGGGTATGATCTGGTAGTGCCCTACCCCCTTAAGTCGCCACTGGCACTGCCGCACTGCCATATATCATGAATAATCCCTGTGTATGGTGATCTATAGAGGGTCCATGGCGTGCGCCAAACGTGTGTGCTGTGTGCAGAGGCGCCATCCTTGTCGAGACTCGCTAGTATACAGTACGTGGTACGCATGCGCACCAAAGAGCTTTTACAGAACGATAGGCCTACTGTCAATTTATGTACGTTGAAAAGCTTTTTCTTTTTACACATGTAACTTTAGGGTGTCACGTCTTCAGGTGCCTATCTAAGCTTAACATTGCCAACGGGAGCACCAAAAAAGAGTAGATTTAGTTATTTTGAAACCTGCAAAATGTACAATGTTATAAAAGGAAACAAAGTACTGACACGAAGAGACAGAAACAGAGAAGAGAGACAGAGAGAGAGAGAGACAGAAAGAATTAGACATAGAGAGATGGAAAGACAGAGAGCGAGCGAAAAAAAGACAGACAGACAGACAGACATAGAGAGAGACAGATAGGGGAGGTGCTGAGAGAGAGAAAAGAGAGAGAGAGAGAGAGAGAGAGAGAGAGAGGGGGGGGGGGGGAGGCGTACCTTGGGGCGACGGAAGAACACGTTATCCATTCGTGCTCTGCTGTAAACAGATAAATTTATGAGACACCATAAAATAATTTTTTTTTTGTTAATATTTCACCCTCTGAATAGAATATATAATAAATTGTCACCATTTCCTTCCTATTTGACTATGAAGATTATGAGAAAAATGCATTAGTTCGTGGACCGTGGGATAAATGGTATATCAATAATAGAGATCATAAATTCATCTGATGTGTAACGGAATTAAATATATATTTAACGGATCTGTCTTTATGATAACATCTTTATTTGCATGATTTCAATGCATAAGACCACCGCATAAATTTAAGAGCTTAAGAAATCAATATTTTGACACAATGCGTGACGTGTTGAAACGGAAGGGCGGTTAAGAATATACAATTCTTTATAATTTTATCACTTTTTCATTTTTTAATATTTCAAATAAGAAGTAGAGCGTGATTTATGGTGAGATTAGCAAGGTCATAGCGATTAATTTTTAAAGAAAAAGGGGTTCAGGATGTATGCCTATGTCAATCATAAGGAAACAATGAAAACTAATGAATTGGGACTGAACCTAAAAGCCCTGTGTGTTCTCTTTAGCAAATCGACCATATCATTTTTATCTATTAGCGCTTAGAGACTTCGGTGGTAAGCGCTTTATAAGTAACGTTTTTATTATTCTTTATTATTATCATCATTGCTTTGTTTTTTTTAATGCTGATTTTATAGTCGTTTTACAGTTATACAGACTTCAAATTGGTTCTAGCCTTAACATTAAACCAAGGTGATTACCACTTTAAAAAAAAAAAAAAAAACGCGTATATGAGTCTTCAAATAAACTGATTTCAAGAGTATCAAACATCTCGTCAACCATTTAATGTGGTAAGTGGTAACTAGGTGCTCAGACATTATGATAAAGTCTCCGAGCTCTATTCCGTAAAAGATGTAATTTTGTGCTTGGGTTGTAACTTTAGATTAGGTTTTACAAGTGAACCATATAGGTCTACAGTCAATACAAATGTATAGTGTTGCGCAAAATGTTCGAAATCCTGCAACGATATATGGTTTATTCTTGATATAAGGTATGTTTATATGTTCTCTGAACTTTATTTGATCAATCTCTATGACTCTTTAGTTTCATCAATACAATTATGAGAAGTTGTATACTTTATCTATCAAAAATAAAAACATATTATCACAATCACTTCATGAAAATAACAACGAAAACATTATCCCAACCTTAAGGCAAGCAGTGTACATATTAGACGCATGCAATTAAGACCGGCAGCAGCATCGGAAGAAGATACGTTAAAAGAAAATCCTAAATTTCCAAGCCTCATGGGAATATTCTTATCCTATGTAGTTCTGTGATTGTTAAGCACAGTCTAATCATCAACATGAATAAAATAAGTATTCTTAGATAATGAACTCATAGACGGACAATGCACATTAGATAATTGTCTTTAAACCTTTTTCTTTACTGAAGAAGCGACAAGTGACTAACCGTCATTCCCATAAAGTGATAGATAGCTCCCTATGAACAAGTTTAGCCGTTACCTTCAACAATCCTTTGCAGTTTTGCATTATAAGTTAAGACGCAACATTGCTTTTATTGACTTTTGAATATTCTACCACTTCCGCTTACTTCTTGTTCTATAAGGGTTAACAATGAACAGGGATGACGCGACAAATTAATTGCTAAGCGAGCCATAACAAGTCTAGAAAGTGGTGTTGGGCGTGACCAATAGAGCTGTTACCATGGGGATTTGACTACGCTCTTCTTATATGTATTTATCCGTTACCTCCAACATTCTTCTCTACTTTTTGCATGATGAGTTAAGACGCCAACTTTCTGATATTGCCTTTTAAATGTTCTTTAACTGAAACAATTCCTCTTACTTCGATCTTGATCCATAAGGGTAACCAATGTACTGAGTGATGCGACAAATTTATGGCTAAATGACCCTACATGACTGTTACCATGGTAATTTGACCACTCCCTCTTGAAAAGGTTTTCCATGTGTTACTTCAACACTCCTTTCAGCTTTCACATTCGCCGTCCTCCTTTTATTGACTTTTAAAATGTACTTAAACTCTACCGCTTTCCGTTAGAGACGCCTGTATTAAAGTAGGGTGACACACTATAGATTCATGGCTAATCAACCGTTCGATCTCGCAATTATGCTATTTCGATTTATATCTCGATTATCATTGTTTCGTTATTGCTCGCATTAAAACAAACACCATATCAATTGATTTTAACCTACAAGTTTAAGCTTTCCCCTGTGACTTTTGCCCTTAATCCTGAAAGCATTTTTATTGGTTATTTCACCGAAACAATTCGAATCAATGCAGCCACTTGAGGATAGCTTTCGTGTTACAAGCAGGATCATTTAAGGATATGGATTTTTCTTTTCTTTTTTAGTATTGACCGCGATTTGGAGCGGAAATCTATTGAATGGGTGACATTGTTGAGGTCTCTCCGAAACAAACACACTTAATTTACTTCAAGGGTTCTTGAGGGGGCGTCATGGGCGTCAATCCGTATTCATTAGCGCGCGGGGGTGGGGGGGGGGGGGCATTGTTTAAGATCAAAGAGCTGGGGTGTCTTATTTTTTTTGGAAACGTTTTGTGTGTCCGGAAATAGGCAAACAGCGAGGAAAAAAGTTTTCAGTACTTGCAGAGCATCAAAGGATTTGAAACGGAGGATAATCATATGAGGTTTAACATATCAGCAGCTCTTATAGGCATGCATGCAAATACGGTGGCATTTATCCGGGATGATATAAGATTAAAATCAATTGAGCCTTTATTCTTTTTTAGTTAAAAAAACATGCAAACCTTAAAAAGAAGAATAAAGGGACCCTCATTCAAGGCCTATTTCGACGGAAAAGAATAATTAGGTAAAACATATAGGTGGTGGGATATTAAAAATGTTTCAATCCAGTTATCGGTAAAGATTTTCCGATTGTGTTATTCAAAAGTCACTAACACTCTTTTAATCGTACCGATGAGAACCCTGCCAGTCATAAGGAAAAAATAGAATTAATAAAGCTAGAATGCATGTTGTATATTCAAGATTCAAGTAGGCTAAAACGGTAAGGAAAATCTCTTTGAATGTTGTTCATAACATAATCAAATAGAAAACGTCTAAGACATCTCTTTACTATTTAGAAAGAAATAAAGCAACTGCAATTTATTACTCTTAAAAAATTCAAATTGCTAGAAAGAAAAAAAAAAATTGATATCATCCAATGGAATTTTCCTTTCGTAAAATATAAAAAAATCTGTTTGAGAAAATTACCTTAGTTATTTTAAAACCTTATTTTGTCAATATTTCAACCAACATAACATCTAAGAACATACTTCTTAAAAATAAAATAAAGTGCTATACATTGCCCTCAAAGAACGGTTCTTAAACAATGTACTCTTCACTGGAAAGATATTACAGGCCAATTCCTACAATCAAATTCTTCTTTCGTTTAATCAAGAACTCGTTTATTGACCTGGGCGTATATAGAGGCACTTATCTCCGATCGGTGCAATTGATATGTTAACTTAAATGTAGTAATAGTTTTATCCGATTTGGTAAAGGATTACGGGACAAAAAACCAAGGAGACAAGAGGGTGAAAAAGATTGTTTTAGGCGTTGGTGGTTGTCCCGTGCTGCGATTATACAAGGGCGAAGTGCGGGATATACAACGCTTTTCTTCCAATTGTTGGCGGGTATTTATCTTTCCCTTTAAGCCCGGATAATCGAATTAACGTACTTCAGATCGTCTGCCCGGCGCCTGCAAGCGATCAGTCAAGTAAATTTGGTTAAAAAGAGTCCTTTTTGTATAAATGCTATCAAAAGATAGCACAATAGCTCTAAAGTAGGACGATTTAAAGTAAAGAGGAACGTTTATCCATGTCTAAAGAAGACATTCGAAACGATGGAATGTGTAACATCTTTAGTCTTAATATGTAAATAGGAGGCTTTTCCAAGTTCATGTGGCATTTAAAATCAACGTTCGAAATAAAGATTCTTCTGTTTTGGGGGGATATTGGATAAACAAAATAAGATAGGCCTAATTTCAATCAATATATTTATTGATTTCTGAAATTCTGAAATGCAAATACTTCGTCTCTAAAATATGTTTCATTTGCGTTTAATAAACGAATCGCCCAAATGCTAGTTATCGTCCCCAAAACATAATAACGACCAGGAGATGTTTTAGTGGTTTTACCAATCATACTTTTAGGAGATCAATTTTAAGCGCTTTTTACTTTTTGTGTCATGAAATTACATTTTAACGCAATGTTTAAACGTTTTTAATAATATTGTCTGATTTTTTTTTTATTTAGCTAATATGTGTGTAATATACAGGTCTGCAACCCCTTTATTCTTATTTCAGCGGGTTCATTTTTTTTGCAATAAAAGCTCGGCTAATGGAATTTAAGTATTTCAGAATAAAAGGTCTGCTAGGCGCCTGTTTTTCATTGTGTCAAGGCATTGAGATATCCGGTAGAATAATCCACAGTTATGTAAAAAAATCAAGAGCGCAACGTGACCTCGATTGGTCAAAAAATTACCCACCCAGATATACAAAGTATGATACAAAAATCTACTTAAGTTTTTAATTTAAGTGCTTAATCATGTGAAACAAAAATAATGCTGAAATTAAAAGACACTAAGTCAACTTTACTATTACTTTCTTTAAATTATTATATGGACTAAGTCATGAAATACAAGGGAGACCAGTGTTCTTCTCATTTTGACTGAACTTTCTTGCCATGAATATGATTCGCTCCATTTACATTTAAAAGTGGTAAAACAAAATACGGAATAGAGAGTGAGAGAGGGAGAGAGAGGGAGAGAGAGGGGGAGAGAGGGAGAGAGAAGGGGGATGGTGACACAACTGTAAATTGATTCAGAAAACCTTGACAAAATTATTAGAACGATTCGAACGATGTTTATCATTTTTAATTCGATCGGCATGGTCGTCACGAAGTCTCGCCTGTGCCCCAACTAACTTTTTAAACATATAGAGATTTCTCCATAGCAGTTTTAATCATGGAACTGCATAAAACTCAGTATTCTTACTATTCGTTTGACCCCTGGCTCGTACTATATATCTTTGTCTTGAAATAGTTCCCTCTGCCTAATCTCTGGTTCAGTCGTTCAGGGATTTAACGGGAACTGCACCTTATGAATAAAGGGGAAATCTGTGATTTGATTCGAATGGCTGGCGAATTTAAAGGATTAATCTCGATAATCTGATTCGAACAAAAAGGGAATAGAGTTTTTATGGGAGTAGTACGACAGCCCTTTTAAAACAATTTAACCCTTTTTTTGTGTTGACCTATTTCACTGTACTTTCTGTCTCTGTTACCTCGCTACACCTAAAGTACATGTAAATCACGCCCAGTAGGCCAACTAGTAATAATAATAATAATAATATTCATTTGTAAAGCGTAATAACTATGTGGATATATTCTACTGCTCTGCAAGAGCTCGTAAATGCTGTGCTATACATACTATATTAACAAGTGAGTTTTCAGTTTTGATTTAAAATTATCTAGTGATGGGGCTTTCCTTATTTATAGTGGTAATTTATTCCATAATCTAGGGGCAGCACAGAGAAATGACCGGTCCCCGAGGGTTACTTTGGTTTTATATGGGGGTATTTGCAACATAAATGTGTCTTGTGTACTAATGGTGGTGATGCATGATGATGATGTTGATGATGATGATAATAATGGTAATAACAATAATTATTATTATTATAACGAACATGTGAAAAATACAATGATAACAATAAGGATGATGATAATATCAACAATGTTTTATACAACATTTACAGTAGAAATACTGTTAATGATATTGATAATGATAACCATTATTTGTTCATCTATTTTTAAAACAATTTCCTTTGAAAATCACATTTACAAATCGTCAAGGCAATAAGCTCGTCAGAGAGCTAAGGATAAAGCATAAATTGCGAAGGTATTGATATCATCGTATTTAACACATGCTATTGGTTGATGGAATATCAATTATGGCCGTTACTTCTTTGGAAAGTATTATAATCCGTGGAAACCATTGAAACAAATAATCATATCAAAGACAATACGTCGTTTTAACCGGGGCAGGTGGAGGAAAAGAAAGTACTACATTAGACAAATATCCTGACTTACTTAGAATAAAGAGAGAAAGAGGGAGAGAGAAAGAGAGAGAGAGAGAGAGGGAAAAAGAATGAGATTGTCAAATGCCTAGTTATTGATAATGAAACTTATTGTAAAAAGACGTCAAGGAAGAGAAAGAAAAGAAAAGAAACAATATGAACAAAGAAGGAGAAACACAAATATGATAGGAAGGATAGAGCACAGAAAGAAAGAGAAACTGAAAACTTGAACGAACGAAGCAAGCAAATGCCATATGCAGATGGTTTTAAGAATGCTTTAGCTAGTATATAGTTTCGTTTTTAAATCGTTTCTTAAACGAATTGAGCCATTAATAAAAGATCAAAGTCGATATAAGTGTTTTTAAAAAACGGTAAAAATGTTACTACGATTTACATCCAATAAGTGTAATCAAATGCATTTCCCTTTCTGGGATACATGGCTTCGCATTTAAAATGATATTTTGAATTAATTTCATCAAGCCAGTTTATATGTCAAATGCTGAAAGTAAAACGATATTCGATCCCTTCTTCCAACTGACATATTTGAATGTCATTACGCTTATTCTTTGCAAACTTTGCCATAATACCCATTTAAGAGAAATGCAATAAAAGAGATTTTTTTTCTTCTTATAGATTCGAGGCGCATAGGAGATTTTTTTTTTGTATTTAAGTTATATTCCTATAAGTAAATATTAGGTGTGTGTGTTTGTGTGTGTATTTGTCTGTCTGTTTGCCTCTATGCCTGTATGTGACGGTGTGTGAGTGGGTGTGGGTGTGTGTGTGCGTGTGTACGCGTGTGTGAGTGCAAAGCGCCTCTCTGTTCTCCTCTCTCTCTCTCTCCGCTTCTCTCTCTTTTTCTCCTTCTTTCTCTGCTTTCTTCTCACTTTTTATCTTTCTCTCTTCCTTTCGTTATCTCTCTCTTCCTTTCGTTATCTCTCTCTATCTTTCTCTCCCCCTCTCTCTCTCTCTCTCTCTCTCTCTCTCTCTCTCCGTGCTATTATTCTTTATTTTCTATATATACTGACTATTCCCATACGACTTGGAGGATGCCAGGGTATAATATATGCCCTGTCACGTCCCATACCAACCCTCCCTCTCCCCAAGTTGTTGACTCGAGTTGATGTTTGCCAAAGACTAGCTAGACTAATAACATCGCATTGCAAAGGTAGCCCTCATTGCAACGTTTGTTTTCCCACGCTCACACACGCAGCCAGTCCAAACAAAATCCCAACCAAAGTCAGGAAAAAACAAGAAAGAAAAAAGATACTCTTGGAGTTTGTCGAAGAGATTATCTTGAACAAGTTTATACTTGACTAATACACATATTTTATCGTGTTTTGTAGAGATAAGGCTTTCAATGGAATATTTTTTTCTTATTTGGTGTCGGCAAGCAGAGAGAGAGAGAGAGAGAGAGGGGGGGGGGGGTGAAGTTGAGTTGAATGACAGAGGTGTTTTATGTTTTGATGGAACAGGTGTTTTGAGAAAAAATGAAATAAAGTCAAAGTTTTATATAACAATGCTGAAATTTCTGTGCAAGCGAAAGGTAATTTGATATTCGCTTTTTCAACATAAAAATCATAAGCAATCTTATCATTTGCTAGCATAATCGTTATATGCTGTCTTCGGGAGATAGCGGTTCATAGAGGAGGCAGAAAATGAATGCAAAGGCTTCATGAGAAATTGATATCTTGTCCAAAAAAAGACTAAAATGTTATTACGATGGTTCTAAAGATAATGTATTTCTGTCTCGTGAATATTTACCCATATACTTTTTAGATGCTATTCGAAATAGTCACTTTCTTTTTTTCAAATAAAAATAAAAACGGTTGATCAAATGGAGCAGCATTCAATAAGAAAAGCAAGCAATAGTTCATCAAAAACAATAAGTCTAATTTGGGAATTTTTTTATAAGTTCACCCTAGCTATTGCTCATCATCGGTTTAAAAAGAGAGTTACCCTGGATATATCATTGATTTACATGTACCATAATCAATAGAGTTTCGTCCTCATTTTTATGTAATCTGTATAATTCATCTTATTTCATACATAGTTCATGCCTACCACTCATATATTATGCATACATGCATATTTGATGATATATCTTTTGATGGTGCAAATAAATGAATGTAATCTTGCTTTTTTCAACAGCGTTTCACATTTTTAAGTGGATACGTATGGTTCGTACTAAAAATCTGTCGTGTTGTTATGCGTAAGCAAGCCACGACTAAAAGGAAACAGCTGGAATAAACACTATTCTGCATTTTATAGGTCAGCTCAAAGAAGGGTAATTTGTCAGTGAAACAAACGCCCAGCACGGCGCCATTTTCAGATGAGAGATGGTGGAAGAAATAGGTCAATGCCTACCAGGCATCTTAACACCCCTACGGAGAGACCCGCCTTGCCCTCTCAGCGCCCCATCAGAGCTTTACAGGGGTGACTTTTTGTCCCCTATACACCTAGCTCGCCGACGCGGACATAAAACCCGTGGATAATCCCTCCTACCGTAAACACACCAAAGAATCAACTTGATGGTTTTGAAGGAGCAAATCGAGTCAAGTTCACAGAGCTGGACAGTTTTGCACACCCAAGGGGGGTAAAGGGGGGTACCAACACCATTACTTCGGGTCAGCAACGTCTTTCTATTTGCCATTTCAGGACAAAAATGCGCCTTTTTGTCCTCCTTTTCATGCTAAAAACTACACGAGGGGAGGCTGTTAAACGAAACGGTGTTTAAAGTTAGTTCTGAAAAATGACCCTATTGTTTACCTCTGTACCTATTATTGTGGATTTGGTATTTCCTTTTCTCTTTCCTGATGGCCTTTTTTATTTCATCCTTTTGTTTGACCGAATATGATATTTGTTTGGGAGAGTTAAAGCAAGTATTGGTATTTGTTATAGACATCAACTTTGCTTTTCCCACGAGCAACGGGAGGGCATGACAAGTGGACTGGTGGGTAATAATACCAGGTGTGGAGCTCACCTGGCCTGGACTGAGCAGCCATCGGGTGGGTTGGGCTGTTTACAAGGGTGCAGGAATCCAAAAATAAGGAGAGAGAGAGAGAGAGAGAGAGACAGAGAGAGAGAGAGAGAGAGAGAGGGAGAGAGAGAGAAAGAGAAAGAGAGTGGAAAGTCAGGTAGAGAGGAAAAGGGGTGAAAGAATCATCTTGAAAGTTGAAGAGAGACGGCAAGAAATCTGCTAAAGGGAGAAAGAGAGAGAGAGAGATAGACTAAAAATTAAAGATAGGACTTCAGAGAAAGAGAATTGGTTTTAAAAAATGAGAGAAAGATGGAAGATATAAGGATAGGTTAGTGCCAATAGGTAATCAAGCATGAGAGAAAGAGAACAAAAAATATATACAAAAAACAGGAGCCGGGAGGTGTAATATAAAATGTAGAATGTGTGCCCTTTTAACTCTAATCAGTGGTTAATAGCTGTTTTCTACATATTAAATCGAGTCAATTTGTGAGAGCAAACTAAAAATTTGACCGAGGTGTTCCGGATCTCAATCGATTATTTATAGCCCTTTCTTCCACCCCCCTCTCTCTCTCTCTCTCTCTCTTTCTTTCTCTCCGAATCATTCTATTTTAAGTCGATTATAGAATCACATGGCACACATGAATAAAGTCAAATTGAGTCTCGTATTTTTAGAGCAAATTAACACCAAGCAGCAGCTCAGATGATTTATTCGAGTCCATAAATAGAAGTAGTTAACAATGTTATATAATATTTTCTTTATAACATCCAAAATAGTACAGAAAAGCACTTCAAATGCGATAGTATATCATTCTTATCTTAGGAATGCTTTCATAAATATCAGTAATAAAATCTTTTCAAGAGAAACAGCTCTCGCTTTTCCAATAGCTTTATAGAAATAGAAATTCCATATATACAAATCACACTTTAAATATAATCTTAATAAACTCTATGAGCATTTTTCATTTTTAGACACACTTATCTGTGTTATTTTTCACACAGCAAAGGGAAATAGAAAAGCAATATGAATATTTTGTAGCTTGCCACACAGCAATTAGCATGATTATTTTATTGTCACTTCCAATTTATACATTCATCATCTTTATGGAGTGCAAATATGGAATAAAACCATACAAAATACATACATAATTACCTTATTACATACTGTATGCAAAGAGATAATTATTATTATTATTTCAAATTATTTCGAAAAGTACCCGCCAATATTATCTGTTAGTCCACGTTATGCCATGTGAGTTCCACACTTTGTATATTTATTTTGAATCTATCAAATATGTAATCTTATATTACGTTTTTATTTCAATCCATTTGAAGCAAAGCTAACTTGCTAAGTAATACCATATTTTAGTCAATTAATCATGTATATTGACTCTTTATCGAAATTCAAATTTACCTTTATTATAACTGCATGACTGTTTCGTCCCACATTTAAATCATACATCAAACAAGCACTTTGTGACAATGGTGAGAATAGATTCTTTTTATATGTTCACCGATGTCATGTATTACCTTAAAAGAGAAATACATATTATCCCCATTAGTCTGTATAATCAATAATTGATTTCGAATAAATATATTTTTTGTTTTTAAAACTTTGATGTATAATTATGATCATACAATTCTCGAAATTTGTATGTGGAAGACACTTTATATAGCACTAAACAAAACAATGCATTTTTCAAAATGTATATTCCCGATGTGATGCATGACGATAAATTAATTTCATAATATATATCTTCATCTGCTAAATCTTATCAAAAAAATATTTTTTTGAATAAAAAAATGGAAGACTTTAAATACCTGTGCAAGCTTCGAAAATGCCAAATACAATCATTCTTTTTGTAAACTGTTAAGGTTTTTTTAGTACATGAAATAAAAGCGAGTCAGTGAATAGAAAAACGACACACAATATCACAGCACACACATTTTGATTTAGTTTCACACTTTTTGATCAAAGGCAGTCACTGGTAATTGCTGAATACGTTGTGAATTATTGGCAGCACATTATTATTAAGCCCATTGAAGATGAACTCTTTTGCTGTTTACTAATTTTTAATCAAAATTTCAAGCTGAATCGTCCATTCGCAGAATTTATAAACCTCTTGAATATTTTGAACGAGAGCCAAAACTGAGAGGAACTGTTCAATTAATCCCCTTTTAAGTCTCGTTCACAACGGTAATGAAAGACTTGAAACTGCTCGGAGTAAAATGTGTATTTATCATCTTGTACCTCTCATCATTCACATTCTCTTCATAATGTAAACTCACTAATGAAATAATTTTGTCTAGTTGTTGGCATCACGATAATTCTATATCCTAAATATCAAAGTTCGACAATGATTGATTGCACAATGAGCTTTAGCGTGTCCAATGTTATAACTTTTGTTCTTCTTTTCTAACTACTCATCATCATAACATGGTGGGAAATTACCACGGCCTCCAGACTGGATCTGAGCCATTAGGTGGTTGGACTAAAAACCGTGGTAGATTCTGGTAGAACTGTTCATTTTGCATCTGGGAGGGGTCTCCCATGGCAACGTAGGCAATCGGATATGGCGCTGCTGGGGGCATAAGGTTGGCGACTCGAGCAGCAGCGGCGGTACTGGGTGCTGCCGGTGCGGGGTAAGATGCGTACATGATCGTACCAGAGGTTGACGGGCCTCCAGTTTCGAGGGGTTGGGGAGAGGGTTTTTGCGGAGATTGAAAGTGGTGCGCTGGTGATATTGCGACAGAGCCCGAGCTACCGGCAGACGAGAGCGGACTGGAGGCCAGGGTGGCGGTGTGAGGACTCATAACGGGGATCATGGGCGTAGTTAGCTGGTTACCATTAATCATCTGCGGCTGGCATGGGACTAGAATTATCTGTCCAGGCGATTGCATCTTGAATGGTATATGTATTGGCACGAGACGAGTATTCTGTACACTGCTCCCGTTTGAGGTGAACTCCAGCCTGGCTGTGAGACTAGGCAACGCGCCATTCAGAGCGTTTGGTGGTACACTCACTGGTACTGATACTGTGGAATGTGGTGACGTCACAGCCGCCTCAGGAGCCGGAGGAGCAGCTGGCATTGGATGTACAACGTTCATAGAGCTGACCTCGCTCGAATCGCCGGCTTCTGATTGGGTAGAAGTTGGCGTTGGCTTTGCTAATGCGCTCATGCCATTGGTTGCCTCTTCGGGGCGTCGTCGCGGTGGGTGGGGCAAGCGTTCGGTGTACACTTTGTTGCACTGGAGGGAGTTGGCCAAGTGAGACATAAGTCCGGCCTTAGCTTCCCCATTCAGCGAGCCATTATTTGCCGAAAGAAACTGGGTGACGGTTGCCATGCACTCGTTGAACCCCGACCTGAATTGCACTTGGGTGTTTGGGTCTGGTGGGTGATTGCCTAGAAAGACAAAATGTGAAGAAGAAGAAGAAAAAGGATATGAAAATAAGATTTTTGAATAAGAAGGAGATCCAAATTATCATGGCGTTGATGAATCTACTTTGGGTGCCTATTACGTAAATGGACGATTTCAACTATAAGTTGGCCAATAAAAAGTGCAGGCAAATGATTTATATGTTTCGTTTCCTTTTGTTGGGGGGGGGGGGGGGGGGAGCAGGAGGAGGGGGTGATTCACTAATGCAATCCTGGCATTATTTCCAAGAATTGTGATTTTTATGTTAAATTTATGGTGAAGGACAGAGTCAAACTTTGTCCGGGCAGTATTCTAAAAAAACATCTTAGACTTTTAAAAAGAAGAAGAGAAAAAGGAGGAACATCTTTTTAAAGATGATAAAAAATGTGTAAATGGACAGGTTGCCTCACTGAATGATTTTGGAAGATAATATTTGCTCGCAAAAGAAATAGTCGGAATGGCAAGTGGATTATACATAGATGAATCCTTACACATCAAGGTTGAATTAATTTAAATATTACCAATTCTTCTTTTAAAAGAGGATTCACACAAATCAATGATAAGGCAATATCTTCCAATGTAGGGTAGAGTTTCATATTAGGAGATTATTAAGATCAAAGTGTCCCTTTAGAGTGAATAGAATAGACTATGAAAAATGCACAAGGCTATGTGTTCCCTTGAGGCCAACGCTTTCGTATTCTTCCACCTTTTCCATCTATTTTTAGATTTTAAGAATGATCATCAGTATCTAAGAAGTCCCAGACAGTACATAGGCGTAATCTCTTTGGAAATGATATAGAAGGTTATTCCAAAAGCTTAGCTAAACCATGTCAAAACAGAGACTTAGCTTTCAATCACCAATTCCCCCTTTTCAGTTAAGACACTATTAACTTTAGATCATTTGGGGGGTTTCTTCCTATTTATTTCCATTTTGAGCATTCTACTTCATGTCATGAAAACAAAATGGACGGCTTCGTATACAGGCGATTTGTAGGGGATTTCCTTGAAGAGATTAAATACACACAGGGATCAGACTAAATATGTGTTACCTATCTTTGATTAAAGGAATGCAATATAAAGATGTCCTTTAGCATGCTTAGGAAAGTACATTTGTTAAGTAAGGCGATCCGTTCGAAAGGGGAATTAGAATATCTTTTCAAATCATATCAAATTTGGAGATATCAACATGCTATTCACTTAACTTAAAAACTTAAATATTATTTCAGAAATAATAATCTATAAAATCTACAGCTTTTCAGACATATAAACCAGTTTGATGTTGTTCTTTGATGAAAGATTTCTCGGCCCCACACTGAAATATCCGATCCTGTCAGTTTTACATTGGTTCTTATTTCTTCAAAGTACAATAATTCTACATCTATTAATTGGGGGTAGCATGGGGTGCCAAAAAGTTTATGCAAACTGTGTCCAAACCGACCGATTCACGGCCTCTAGGTAAGGTAATATTATTATTGTTTTAAGTTTTTTAAATGTTAATTGTATGGTTAGGGGAAAAAGGAACCTTTTTACATTAGGATAAAGACACGAATACGGGGCAGAAGTCTGAAAAAACAAATGTAATGAAAAGAATATTTAAAAAGAAATGAAAAAGGAGGGACAATGTTCAAATATTATCAAATATAAGCTTCGAAAGTCGTAATATTTTAGATGTCGACCAGCCTTTAAGGACGTGAGAACAGGTCTACCTCTCATGTACATCGACTATGATGGGAAATACAAACAAAAAGACCCCAATCTGGGTATCATAAAGACTCCATTAGAGTGTTAGATACACACATCAAGTAATCAATTAAATTCGTCTCTCACAAATCCAGAAAAAAGGGCTAACCCTTGGACCCTACACGCCGGACTAATTAACGGTGAGGCAAATTTGTTCAATAAATCTGTGCCCTTGAATCGTCGAAATCAATTCCAGATCTTAAAAACATGGCTTTTGTTTCCGACTAGGAATGCCGAGTATGTTTTGAATGGGTTATTAATCTCTTATTGCACATTTAGAGCACGTTTGACAAATCATAAAAATGAGATAAACAAGCTTTGAATAGATTCAATGTCTGGGTCGAATTATTTCTCCCCCCCCCTCACTTTTTAGTAAGAGAGTTGGTTTATTTGGGGGTAATAAAAGGAAAACTTTTTTTTTTAAACTTTACTAGGGGAAAAAGATGAAATGAGTCTCCGTTACATTTTCGTAGCATCTGTTTACAGATTTTAAACTTATATATAAAAATAAGTACCATTAAAATCAGGGGGAAAAATATGAATTTGAAATGAACTAGAAGCAAAAGGGTTAAATGATTCACATACCTTTCCACTTTGAAAGCATCTTAACATATTTCTTTTAAATCAAAGTGCTTTTAAAGATGAGCATTAACTAGATTAAGTGGTACGTGTTGATGAAACAACTAGTTCATGTGATCTGTATATTTAGGCATATTTAGTTTGACCTACATTTACTGAAACAGCTGTGATTTAAAACACAATCTATATTTTGAGTTCCAACTTTTTCATAATAATGATATTATTTGCTCCTTTGGAAGACTGTGACATCTTTTCTCTGTTTTCCCCTTGTTAGATAGATAGTTTATTGGTTTCCACAATATCTCATTTTACAAAGAGTGTAACAACATATTTAAAATGATTATTTTGTACATACATACAATACCGGTACACACTATTCAGAATATTGTCCATTAAGTTTAACCTAAGAGATACAGTGGCGGAGCCTATGGAAAAGCAGAGCTTGTTGTGGATAGGCTCCTTAAACTAAACATGACATAATTAACTAAAGTAAAGTTTATAAAATACAAATACACGCTAAAACAGGGAAAGGGAGATTACAGGGATACATGAACCGATACTCACAGTTAACTACAAAAGACAAGGAAAAGGGAAGGGAATATATCTGCAGCTTATTGAAACAATATTACAATATAGTTTGTTCTCCATATGAGTATATTATAAACATAGTTGGTATGGTCATACCGTTTATAGTTACTCATTGTAATGAACATAAGTATACAGTTTGGAGACAAGAATAGTCAAGAATCAGGAATGACAATATGTATTCAAATAATAACTTTTCAATTTTCTTCTGAATACATGTACACTTACAGACCTTTTAATCACAGAATCGAGAGAATTCCAGAACTTAGGACCTGTATATATTAAGGTATTTTGAGCAAAGCTTGTTCTCGTTCTAGGAAGGTGATAGGAAAACGCTTGTCGGGTAGAATATTCGTGGACTTGATTTCTTTTCTTAAACAAACAAGATAGTGCCTGGGGCAGTTCGTTGTTATTCAGCTGAAACATGAGGCAGCCTAATTGTAAATTAAAAATATCCCGAACTCTCAGTACTTTAGTATTAAAGAAAAGAGGGCTCGAGTGAGTACGAATAGGTACATTGCAAATTGTTCGTATTGCTCTTTTTTGAACAACCAGGATTTTGTCCAGTTGAAGTTTCAATGAACTACCCCAGGCAAGAATACCATAGTTCAAGTAGGGCAACATTAAAGTGGAGTACAACATTTGCAATACATATGTTGGGAACATAGGTTTCAGTTTGTATATAACACCAGCATTTCTTGATAGTAATGAACACAAATAATTTGTATGTATTTTCCAGGACATTTTATCATCGATAAACAGGCCAAGAAACTTGGTCGATTTTACTTTCTTAATTTTAACATTGTTGAAACAGATATCTCCAGGTAAATCGGAAATTGAATTGCTAAATAATATGAAATTAGTTTTGTCCAAGTTCAGTGACAGTCTATTCGCAAAAATCCATTGTGCAATATTCTCAAGTTCCGAATTTACAGTTTCAACAAGAATTTGAGGATTCTGATGAGAATAAAATATGCTTGAGTCATCTGCGTATAGTATAAATGACAATAGTGTGGATGAAAATTTGAAGTCATTTATATATGTTATGAATAGTAGAGGCCCTAAGAGAGATCCCTGAGGAACACCGCACGTGACAGGCTTGACACTCGATGCAATCCCATTTAATGAAACGAACTGTGTACGACTACTGAGGTAACTTTTGTACCACTCCAACGCCTTACCCCTGACACCATAATGCTGAAGTTTTTTAAACAAAATGTTATGATCAATCGTGTCAAATGCCTTGGAAAAATCCAAAAATAATCCTACAGTATGACAGCGGTCGTCAAGAGCAGACGCAATTTTATTAATAAAAAGTAGTATAGCATGAGAAGTAGAATGTTTCTTTCGAAATCCAAACTGAGAGTCCGCCAAAATTCCACAACGTGTGAAAAAATTAAATGTTCGAGTGTAGATCAGTTTTTCAAGAATCTTTGATAAAGTAGTGAGTAGAGAGATCGGTCTGTAATTACTACGTTCTAGAGGATCACCCTTTTTAAAAATCGGTACAACTTTTGCTATCTTCATTTTTCCAGGTACTGTGCCATTTAACATTGACATATTCATAATATGAGTTACAGGTACGATTATTTCTTTAATGACACTTTTCAGTAACTTATTGGTAATATCATCATAACCTGGGGTCTTTTTAATCTTTAAATTTTTCACAATTTCAGTTAATTCTTGTTCATTGGTTGGTACCATAAATAGTGTAGTGGGGTTGGGATTATTCAAAAAGCAATCAAATGATTTTGCCGACGTTGGTATAGATCGAGCCAAATCTGGCCCAATATTGGTAAAAAAGTCATTAAATATTTCGGCAATAGTTTGTTTGTTTTCAGTTGCTGTTCCATGGTCCTTAATTTTAGAGATATTTCGTGAATTTGGTGAACTATTAAGTACATTCTTTATGGTTCTCCATGTCCCTTTAATGTCTCTGTTACAGGAAGTAAACTTTTTACAATAATACTCTTTTTTAGCATTCCGAAGCAGGTTTGTCAAAGTATTTTTATAAGTTGTGTACTTCATGCGATTTTTATTTGTGGGGATACATTTGTATTTGTAGAATAGCCTATTTTTCCTGTTAATTGATTTCAAAAGAGTAGAGTTAACCCAAGGCATTCGAGGAGTCTTTTTATAACTAGAGAGTTTGCGATTCTGTATCGGGAAAGCTTCATTGTACAGTTGAATAAAGATATTCCAAAATTTCTCATAAGATATATTTACGTCTTCTTCATTTAAGACCATGGTCCAATCAACATTTCCAAGTTTAGCTTTAAAATTATTCACATTTCTTGGGGTAATTTTTCGCTGGTTCTTATTATGGTGTGGACCGGATTCTTGTTTCTGTGCCAATGAACAAAGTGCAAATATAGGATAGTGGTCTGAAATATCTGAGAGAATAATTCCTGCATCTGGAAAAGGCTGCATGTTGCAAAATATATTGTCAATGATGGTTTTAGAATTTTCTGCTGCCCTTGTAGGTTTTGTTATGAGCGGTAGTAATGAGAATGAAGCCATAGTGCTCACAAAATCCATTACAAATGCATTTGAGTCATATTTTAAAAGATCAGCATTAAAGTCGCCCATCAATAAGCACGACTTAGATGTGAAAATAGGATGAGACAAGATATTTTGAATTCCAAGAATAAATTCCTCAGTGTGAGATTGCGGTGGTCTGTATACTATGCCAACAACAATATTCTTATCACCTATAACACATATTTCAATAAATAGGGTTTCCAAGGAATCGGTCATAACAGTAAGATCATTTTTCACCTCATACTCAAAGTGTATTTTTTTTTAAATATATAAATAGATTTTCGCAAAACGGCGACGGCTCTGGATCGCATAATGTTTATCTACTCCAGCTTTATTCATCTCTATGTCTGACCTTCGATGTCCTTTTGCGATGCAAGGAGATCAATAATGTGACCATGAGCAGGATTAAAAGAGGATTGTTGTTTGCGGCCTCTGTATACAGTATTCAGTTAATCACGGAGTCGGCCAGACGAATCGTGGCGGGACCGTGAAAAATTGACAAATTACGAGTCGGTAAAAAAAAAAAAAAATCAATCCTAACGTCTGACCCCGTAAATCATTTACATCCAATGGAATCGTGATATAGTTTTCAGAAGAAAATATAAGTCTTGGATGCTTTCTGCTTTTTTAAAATTATCAGCTCCGATGACGCGCGAACCCGATCGCAAAGACTTTCGAGAAGTCAACGCAAAGGCAATAGCAATTCCTTATTATATATCCAAAAGAAATCATCTGTGGATTACGAAAAATGTAAATGTTACATTCGCACAATCTGGTGATGTTCAAGGCTTTTGAAGTTGCCTCAGGTTGAGTTTTCGAAAGTTTTTCCGATCGTATGCTTATTACGTACTGTTATCATGGTTAAAGATATACAATAGTTCTGGTAATGCGATTGCATTGTGAAAGAAACGTTGTGGAATCGATCAGAAAAGGTTGATCATCTAGCATATTGGTGTGTACTGCAGGGTTCAGGAATCATCAAAATGATAAGAAATTTTGCCCAGTCTTGGTTAAGCTTCAAACACTGTACACAGAAAGATGTATATGGGACTATACGCGATATCTATTAAGTCCGGATAGATATAATAATTTACCAAATATATCAATTAATAGGTGGTTTCCCGGCAAAATTTGTATTATCACGTATTAGTCAAAATATATTCTTTCACATGATTGGTAATAAGAGCTTCTTCATTTTTTGAGAGGGACGCGTTTCCAAAACTGATCTTTACCTTTAACTAAATTAGGGGAGGTGGGGGGGGGGTTACATCTGTACCCCTATGGGACCCTAACTGGACCGTCATCCCGTCTCACGTCATTCAAAGCTACGACAAACAAACTGACCAATGAATACTGTCCCAAGGCTGAGCGAATTCTACTATGTCTGATTACAATAAAGTGATGATGATACTCGCTGATCCAGTTACTTCTTAAAAGGGATAATGGATTTGATAAGCAATCCGGACTTAGCTACTAAATCCTCCGTGTCTAAATGCAGACTGAGCTTATGGAAGTGTTCATAAAGTATGTATCAATTTATGACTATACACAGGCTACATTTCCAAATGCATAATCAATATAAGACGGTTGAGGAAAGATTACAAAAGAATAAGTAATCATTTGAAAACTATGACAGTTTTCTTCATTCTCTCTATATAAACTTATTATATTAATTCCTCAAAACCCTCTCTAAAAACTTTGTGAATATGATGAATGAATATGTATACAAAATATTCTTGATGGCACTTCTTCAAATATTGAAAAGATTACACCAAAGTCATACGTACAAATAGTATATCAATACTTTTCCTTTGAATATGTACATAGTTGACAAAATCATAAGTTTGAATTCCATATTCGTGTACGTACGACAGTTAATGATTTCATAATCACAAATGTGAAAATTCCGTTTACCCGCATTAGTAAAATAATGTCACGATTACAAAATGGACAAAGAGGAATGAATTGTAACGCAGTTTTTCCCGAAAAAGCTTTATGGACTTGTTCAAAAGTTACACATCAGCTTTGAAACGTATAGGGATGAGAAACGCGAGACCACTAACACGGATGTGCAAGCTCTAAAAATGCTTTCTCCAAATGTTTCTGTAGCAGCAAGGTGAGTTTATGAAAGTTGCGCAAAGTTCAGATCAAAAGACTTTGTGGGAAAAATTGGAACCCTCATTTTTTTACACAACAAATAGGGTGAATAAAACAGTTGCAAAATTTGAATTTGAAAAGAAAATGACTGTAATTATATGCTAATAATGATTTTTTTTTGCCACCATAAGATTCCCTCAACGCCCAACAATAGGCACAAACTTTGATTAAACAGGAATTTATTCTAAAAGTTGGATTTTAATCGAGTGGTGCATGGCAACACTTAGGCCTACTTCTTTCTTTTTGATTGTCATGCTTCTGGCAACTTTTTTTGTATAGGACATGCTTTCCTTCAAGTGCCCGTTTTATGTGATATGAAACACTGAATTGTCAACTTTTTTTTTTATTATGTTGAAAAGACACTTGTGCTGGTATGGAGCCTGTAAACAGGAGCTTGTTTTGACGGAATTGTGACATTAATTTTGCGGTTTGAAGGTAAATGTTTGTCCGTCAATTCTCGAAAGGAATTTAGGGAATGTCTTTCGAATTTACCTTAGGTGTGATGCTATTAGGCACTTTAACACAAATTCAAGAACATTGGCACTGTTTTATTTGCCAGCATCGTGACTTTTGACAACCCGACCTAATGGAATTAAAGCTCGATTAAACCCCCATTGTATTTGTCGTTCGTTTGTATTTGCTAAGTCATCACATCTAAATCACGTTAATATACAATAACAATTTTTCCAATTTGGGGCAAAACGCCGAATTATTTCAGAAACAAAAATATGGTAAATAATGTGATTTATGTGGGCGTTTTATTTTTCCTCAATGAATGTTGATTTTGTTAAAGGATAATATTGTATCGCCCACATTCGTCAGACAGACATACAATAACAAAACATATTAAAAGGACAATGACTTTCTAAAGTAAATATTATTGAGTAAGAGTATCCCCCTCATTTTGTTCAAAACAAGTTAAAAGACTTTGTGATTTGTGTTATCTTTTCGATTCTTTGATTACAAATCAGCAGAAAGGGTAATTTGTATATAAATTCTAAATAATTGTTATAATTGAAATGACTGGGAAATACCCAGATATGATTTCAGAGGCCTTAAAATCAATTTTTAAAAAGCGAATAATTTTTCATTTAAGTTCACTTTCTTTTAGTGTTCATCATGTTCGTTGCGGCATATTTGTTAGGTATAGTTTTTTATGTATGCTCTCTTTGTCTTCAGAACATAAATGTCATGGATTTGTAAAAAATGTGCATATGATTATTTTGTTAAATTCATGTATGTATATGAGTAATTACGCAGAGTCTTAATTAAATATTTTACTCTGAGACTAGATCTTTCCACGTTTAGTAAAGTAATAATATCCTTTACTCTTTACTTCAAATGACTTCAAAAGTTTTTTTTCTTCTTCAAGGATACCTTCATAATGAGGAACAAATGAGGAACAAATACAGAAAGGGGGCGTGAGAAATAAAGCAAATAGGCAGAAGTGAGCCAAATACCTGACACCATAATTCGTCATGAAAGAATCTCTAGTACTGGTATGAGACGTGACTTCAACGTGAAGCCGGGGATTATTACAAGAGATGTCTAGATCTTAAATTGTCTCGAAAATTTCTTCTCACCTCGGATTCCATGTTGTCGAAGTTGCTTGACCAGTTTGACGGTTTGTTCCAAAATGTCGGCTTTCTCTCGCTTGTTTTGTCTTGTGCTGTTATTCTATTATAAGAAAGGGTTGGGGAAAAAAGACATACGTTATTCAGATGAACAAAAAATAAAACAACGAATTACCGCCTTTTAACATATGCTATGAGGTTGTTTTTCATGTATCACAATTTTCTTTTTATTTCAGACACCAAAATATTTGTGATAAATCTTAAAACATATTGAAAGCGAAATTCTTATTTAAAATTCCTCCAAAACCTATTTTGTCCCTTTCCTTTTGCAGCTGCAGGCTTGGAAATTTTATTTCTGGGATAAATTTACCAAAAAATAGATAAGACCAAATTTTATAACTAAAAAAAGAACATCGAAGTTGGGTTCCCTCGTCACCTTTTTACGATTTTTACTACATTATTCGCTCTGTGTTTTATATGCATTTTACATCAGATACTAGTATTATGTAATATACGTCTAATAAATTCTCACAACATTGCCATTTCCCCCGAAAATGAGACAACGTGATCTGACTTGGACTGCTCGCATAATCAGATTTGGGCGCTTGTTGGCGCTTGTCAGCTCGACGGCCTTGACGATATTTCGATGAATTATTTTTGATTGACAAGATTGAGACGAGTGCACTTTTCGGAACATCTCAACCTGACATTTTCTCACCAGTTTATAGAAAGTGGCTGATATACTTCCTCCCATAATATTGTTACCTTGATATCCAATGGAGGATAAAATTGAAATTAAAATACATTATTCGCTCTGTGTTTTATATGCATTTTACATCAGATACTAGTATTATGTAATATACGTCTAATAAATTCTCACAACATTGCCATTTCCCCCGAAAATGAGACAACGTGATCTGACTTGGACTGCTCGCATAATCAGATTTGGGCGCTTGTTGAAACCATGGATGTTGAAATCTTCAGCTCGACGGCCTTGACGATATTTCGATGAATTATTTTTGATTGACAAGATTGAGACGAGTGCACTTTTCGGAACATCTCAACCTGACATTTTCTCACCAGTTTATAGAAAGTGGCTGATATACTTCCTCCCATAATATTGTTACCTTGATATCCAATGGAGGATAAAATTGAAATTAAAATTTGACTTGGCAAGACCGCGATCAACTGCGAGGTCCCCGGGCTTTAAGTGTTCGAAGCTATTCACTTGCTATGGTCAAATCTAAATCAAACTGACTTATTTTAAACACAGGTGTTAAAAGGTCAGAATTTCTTTACATCTTTTCTAAAGAATTGTTAAAGGATCTGTGAGAAAAGAAAAACTTGAGGGCAGGAACAAATATGCCATTGTCCTGTAAATCTTTGTTGTGAATCGAGTGAGATTCAGAAATAACGCTAGATTTCCTCGTGTTATTATTTTGAATTTTAGCTAAACATTTTGTTTTGACAGGGTTAAATCAACAGGTGTCTGAACTATTTCTCTATAGTACAAATCTTGAGAGCTCTGCATTAATTTTTATTTCAAAAAAGCAGGTTAGGGTCAGTTTAATTTTTATAGATCAAGGTCACAAAAGAGAAAATCAATTTTGAAAAAGAAACCCTCAACAAAAACTGACCAAATATTTAATAAAATAAAAAACATCACATTATTGCGATATATAAATCCAATACTTCAGCATTACAGAAAATTTCAAAACACGTGCTTGTACAGAGCAAGATGTTAGTATTGTAGCATTCTTGTATTTTTCCTAAGGAAATAAAATAAATTGAAGTTACTATAAAAAAAAGTCAGTCAGTATACAAATGGCAATACCTCTATTTGATTGCCTTTGTAGTTCATACAGCTAGCTGATTTACAAACAAACTCATTAGGATTGGGAATCTACGACAAGATTGTTTTAATAACATCAAGTCACTCTTTATTCATGTTCTTGATGTTCGTAAAGACACCCATTTCCACCATTTAAATTGTATTAATACTTCAGTTCGAAAAAAAGAGAGAAAAGAATGTAGTATACAAACACATAAACCACATTTTTAAACCACTTATATCGAGGTTTAAATTAACAATGTAATAATCTTATTATCAATTTTAATTCCTTCTTCTTTTTTACGACGTATTGTTAATTAATTTCTTATGCTCCAAATCGGAATTTATACTCGACTATTAAAATAAAATTGTTTTTGTTGTGTTGAGTAAGTTTGGATTTCATATTGTCATATTTGTCTCCTAAAATGGTAATAAAAAAGGGACTATAAATAGTGTTTTGGTGATCCTGATGAGGGCAGGAAAGATATTATTCGGTCATTAATTGACACGCATTTGGTTTGGGGGGAACAAAAGAAAATACCGGAGCTGTTGCACGGGTCATTTATCATTGCGTGCCCATTCAAGAAATTAAACCACAATTTTTTTTAATTTATCAATTAATTCCGATTTGGCTCGTTTAAACAAATATTCTCACGGAAATAAAAAAAAAATTAAAAAAAAATGAAAAGGAAATCGAGGTGACGGAATTCATTGGTATAATATTTCCAACAAATTATAACAATTATAAAGAACAGGGAATATTGTTTATCATATTACATTACACGAGAAATGAGATATGAAAATTCACTGTCCAAATGGTTTTTCTCGTTATATTATCATTTAAAAATGTGCACTTTATTTTCTCTATATATATATTTATATGTATATGTAATATATGAAAATGTCCACAAAAAATGCATAAGATTGAGTTCACAAGGTAATGAAGTAGACATGCAGCTTATGTTATCGCATTAGACAGAGTAAATAGCGTGTATCGCCTATCAAAATGATTACATTTTGGTTGATAGATTCAAACTGGCCACTTAAAATAATAGTGACTGCTCTCTACAGCATCGGTCTATCAACCGTCAGTGCATGGTCACAAGTTAAAATGAAGAGATGTGGGTGGAGTCGTGGGTGAGAGAGAGAGAGAGAGAGTGTGTGTGTGTGTGTGTGTGTGGGATGAGACTCACTTGCCTTTGTGTATTATGTAGAGAGATATACAGGTACTATTTTTTCCTATCATCCCAGCTAGTGGCTACTTTAAATTAAAGATTGTCTCATTTATCAATTTTTTAATGACATCTTATCAGTCTTTATCCTCCAATCATCCCCAAACACAATTTTCCCATGACTTTTTGCGGCGCTCTAAGGACTCTTTGTTTTATTTGGTTTGTTATTAACGAGTAAAACAACCTACACACAATGCTATCTGATGTTTGTAATCAAACCCGACATGGTCAGGAGTCAGTGGGACCAACATGATTGTCCCTGACCAAACAAAATCTCATCTCCTCAAAGTCGCCAATACTGATATGAAGATTTCGCTGGCGTCAGTGTCTCCCATTTTCAGTCTAGTTTTAATTCTGATAACATTTTACTTGTTATTATTTGCATAAACCATTAATCGTTGCAGCGATAATCATAACCTTTGGAGAACCTTTGTAATTTCATGGAATTTATACAAATCTTAGATCACAAGAGCTGTGGGTTAAACGGATAAATTGGAAAAATGAAAAGGGATTTCACAATTCTGTATTTCATACACAAATAAGCGGGAATTAAGTCCAGTCTAGAGTCAATTATGATAACGATGTCAATAGTGAATTCACAATTCCTCTCATTGTAACGAAAAAATGGCAGTATTGATTGAAACTCGTCCCAAACACCTCCTTAGTAGAACGATTCAAATAAAAAGGAAATGTGAAAATAATAACAAGAAAGCCTCATCAACTTATGATGATGGAGTGAAGTTAAAGAAAATGTTCGTGAAGCAAACGTCCCCTAGAAACAGTGAAACTTAGAATGATTTCAATTGTAATAATAGGGACGTATCAGTCCACGCAAATCTAAAAGTCCCTAATGTATTAGCTTACTACAACCTGTGATCTTAGACATAATTAGAGGTGGTCCTATAAATGCCAGAGCAGGATAACATGCTTGAGATCATTTCTAGTTATACTGATAATCAAATGAAAAACAGGCCCTTCACATTCGTCTCGATATCCTGGGTATGAGCGCCAAAATCATCACTTGGGTCATCTGGCGGTGTTCTTTTCTCGAGTGTTTTGTTTGCGGGGCACTTATAAGTATGCACTTAAAAGCTACCGAGTCTATTCCTTACACCACAGACAATAGAAGTAATGAGATGTATTGGTAGCCCCTTCGAAGAAATTGACCAGATGATGCTCGTAAAATGAAATGGAATGCCAATATGAACAATATACTACAAATTGAATGAAATTTAGTGCCTTGTGGAACTGGGAAATATCGAAGTGAACAAAGAGTCTTGTTAAAATTGTATAGGAATCAAATCGATATTGTAGATATTGAGAAAGTATGTGGCCTAAGACAGCTTTAAAATGAATCATTACCAAATTATAACAATCACATTTCAGCCATCAGCTGAAATGCGAAGTCATTAGGAAATTATGACATATAATGTCCGCTCCTAAATAAGACGCAAACAAATCATTAGATAAGTCTTATACCCTCAGCGTGACAGGTAAATAAACACTGTCACTTATAATAAGAAACCCATAGCATTTCATATTTGGGGGGAGGGGAGGGGGCAATCTAGTTTATATTTAGGGTAGAGAAATTTAACAAATCTAAGATAAGATACAAATAAAGCATTTATGAATGAATAGTGAGATAAACGTGTTATTGATGGTGTACGACGTAAAATGGCCTTAATACTGGAAATCCAATGATGAGAAAAATTTGCCTATCAGGACACAAGGAAAAAGTCTTACACCCCTTTAATATTTGAGGCCCTCGATCGCGGTTCCATTCTGGCCCTCCTCACTGTCTCCTCAATATTGGCGCCATTTTGAAAGTTGGAGGACACGTGGCTATTAAAGGTATGCTATATCTCTGATTTTCAGGGGTTAGTTCGTTGTTGAAAAGAAAGTTGGATTTAATAAATGTAATGCTTCCTGGGAAATTTCAATTATTTAAACATATTTGTGGCTTACACCCAGTAAATAGAGTGGTAGAGTTGCTGCCCAAGCAGGAGATGCAGGTTCAAGTCCCGCTGGTTCCGAGATTTTTTTCTGACTTGTTTTTCAATACAGATCGATCAATCGATCTTATTTACTAGGTGTAAGCCACAAATATTTTTAAATAAAGTTGGATTTGTCAGAGAGTTCCGTTAAAAAAAAGAGAATTAGAAATGTGAGAGGGTGAATATTTTCTTAGGTACTGATTAACACTAATAAAGAGGCCTTCTTTCTTTATTCTTCAATCCCATCTTAAGTCATGTTGGTTCTATCCTCTACCCTTCTCTCCCTTTTAATTGAACGATAAATGTAAGGAAACGATTATCCAATGAATGCAACGAGGAAACGACTGACTAGTTGATATTGTCTTGGTATTTCTAAAGGGAAATAGAATTGTTGTTGAGACCACCAATTGATCTGCTTTGTTTTGTATATTTTTCAGTAATCCTCTGCTGTAAAGGTACGGTATATACTATTGCCGGATAGAGTATTTTGGAACCGCTGGCGAAATTTTCATTAGATATAGAGCCTAAAGTGTACAATAATAAAAATTATTAATTACAACTAATTTATCTTTACCTTCAACATTCAGTCTTAGAAATCCTACTTTAGTCTCTCTATTCTAGCTTCCCTTCTCAAATTGCTATGGTGTATTTCCGTATATTATTAGTTAACCACATGCCATAGGTAGCAATTCAATCCTATTTATTTTAGCATAATTCACAATGAGCGGTACATTTCACGTATAATCATACATCATGTTATATGAACGTCATTCATCTTATAACCAGTTTTCAAATATAAAGCCTTATAGAGAACACCACTTCAAAATAAATCACCACCACCATTACTATCGGACCCTTACGTAGGCCCTTAAATTCAAGCCGAGTTGGCCATGCATGATATGGTCCTTAAAGGTTTTTTTTAGACAGGGTGGCGTCCACTTTCGCATTCTTACGTCAAAGACCCCTTCATTCCATCTCTAAGGGTCGTTAAATGGTGCTTCGACCCCAGTTAGAAAGAAAAAAAACATAATTGTTTGGCGACCGTCTTTTCAGCTGACTGTAGGGCCCCATTTAGCAGATCTCCTGAATCGAAAAGCCTTGTTCTCCTTCCCTTTTTCACCCCCTTTCTTTAACTTTTGCCCCTTAAATCCGGCCAATTTAAAGATAAAAGCGAGAGGGTAAACAATGCTAAACCAGTGGTATAACAAACACTTGAAATACTCGAAATACCATGAGAAAAAGAAACTTTTACAGTGCTGGATTTTCAATCTGAATTCTGAGTTTGATTTGACGATTATAACACCCCCCCCCCAAAAAAAAAAAAAAAACAACAACAACAACAACAAACAAACAAACAAACAAACAAAAAGAACGTGCATAAGGAAATATTTGTCTATTTAAAAAAAGGACCAAATAAAGAGTTCGTGGTGCCTATCCCAACCACCTCATTACTACCATGTCTTTACAATTGCCAGGTTGCCTGCCAGATTTATCTTTCCTTATTTAAAAGAATATTTTTGATATGTCTGATATCAACTGTTGAACATGTTGGATAGGATCTTGAAATCACAGCGAGAAGTCAGTTGGCAAAACTATGCGTTCGTTTGATTGATCAGTATAACTAATCGAATTTCTACTGAATTACTCAATTTCATCCCCCATTGCAAGCAACCCAGTCAAAAAGGCCCTTAATAAACTCCCATTCACGAACGTCATTCAAATGTCATTCGATATAACTGGCCTGCCAAACCAGGGCAATTATGATCCCTATTATAGTTGATCTATTGGTTATTTTGGAAGGAAGGAATCTTCGAACCCTCTTGAAATTTTCTCCATCAATTTAACATTCTAGTTGATTTGAAACTCCTGGTATATGAATGGAAAGAGGATTTATTGAGAAGTGCTATTTTTCAACCAATTTGGTGCCTATTGAACGCATACCAAGGCAAATTCAAATTAAGGAGAAAATTGATCCCCAAATTAAAGGAATTGCACCTAATTATATGCAATTTCATGATCGATGCATAGTAATTATCTGATAATTGGAAATAACTTGTGCAATTACCTATGAAAACCAAAATTACATTAAATGAGCCCATTACCATCATCATGCTGAATTGAGTCACTCAAGGAGACGCTTTTAACTCGGTGCTGGTCCATAAATCCTTAAAATGTATTGTTTTCTCGCCACAACATTAAGTGGTTGAAAATCTTTGTTATAAAATGGATATCATCCCACTTTCTTAAGATGAATGAAATCGATACAAAGACCCGATCTTTTCTCAATCTAGAGGTCTGCTGAATAATGTAAATTCAAAGATTGGTTGGTAATCCTTGAGATAGAAGAAAACAGTATCAAACTAACTTTATAGCTTTCATTTTAGCATGTGGAACTTTGGCAGTTAATGTATTTAAGAACATCGTGAAGAAAATGGAAGGTTTGAGCCCCCCCCCCCCCCCCCCCCCCGCCCCCAACCCCCACTCATCCATTTCTTACTGCTGATAATCGTAAACACTCATCAATGTATTTCGATAATCATTTTTCAGAAAATACCCATCATATAGAACTATTACAAATACATCACATTCGTTATTTGACATCCAAAATATGTGTATTGTGTAATCGGCAATTCAGGGTATTCGATACATGTAATCTATACTTTAAAGTAATAGATATGTTCTTAAATCATGAATTGACATTATATTTACTCGAGTTAACATTTATACAATGATATTGATAATTATGATCAGGTCTATGGTTTGGATAGCACAGCTAAAGGCGATTCAGAACTCTGAACAGAACGGCCATGGTGTGCATAACAATTAGGATATCACATCGATTAGGCGTACGATGATGTTTTTCATAACTTTCAATCTTGGTAAAAAAAATTGCAAAAACAATGGCGGGATAAGCAAGAAGTCTTAGTTTTCTTACCTCTGGGTTAAGGGCGTCCAGGATAGTCTGTAATTCTGTCAAACAATCATTGATCCTCGCCCTCCTCCTCTTCTCCATCAAAGGTTTGGAAGACTAGACAAGAAAAGAAAAGAAAAAAGCAGAATGAAAAATAAGCTCTTCTTAATTTGCAATATTGCAATGCAATTTTTTACAGTGCGTGTGTGTGTGAGTGTGTGTGTGATTTTATATCGATCCAAAGAAAATGCTATAATTATAGTTGGAGTAAAGAAAACAAAATGTTTCATTTTTAGGCCATGATCAAATTCCTTATGACAAGAATTATTTATTTCATTTTTATACACACCTGAGTCATGACTGATCAATATCCGATAAAAAATAAGCTTTCAAAATCAGTTGATTTGTGTCCTTTGCAGCATGGATAGATACACATATCTTATATATGCAGGCTCCATCTTTCTTTCTCTCTCTCTCTCTCTCTCTCTCTCTCTATCTATCTCTCTATCTCACACACACACTTTTAAAACGAGAAGAATAGCTTTAGTAGCCACAAGCGGACGCCATACTATTCTGAAATGACCTTCCCCGACTTCATTACTGACAGCCTATTTGTTCTTATAATTGCAGAGATTTTCGTATTATACTGCCTATTGGGAAACAATCCTTATGTAATCCCATGTTTGTTTACCCCCATCCCCTTCTTCTATACACCCCCACACCCCCGAACGCATCAAGCTAGACGACTTTACTTAGAGCTTGAGGAGGTGTTATAGTCCCCCTCGCCAAACCGACCCCAAATAGAATCCCGACCCATTAAGTTTCAAGGGGTGCAATGTTGCCCCTTCTTACCCTTGTTTTTTCATTCTTTCATGCAATATTCCAAACAATAGAGTCGGTCCCTTTTGGGGCTGGGTTACAATTGTGCCCCCATAGGGCCCAGTCTGGTGGTAGCATTGAGAGAGGGGTGTTGTAGTGTGCCTTTTTGTCTTCCTATCTATTCTCTTTTGGGCTTCTTCTTCGATCGGTATAGTTTATAGTATAATACCCCGCTTCCCCCTCCCCAAGCCCTTATACCAGTCTCATGCCTAACGGAGTCATCCTAAAGTAATTCTTCTGTAACCAATGATCTAAAAGACTGTTGATTAAAAGCCCCTTCAATGGTAAATAAGGCAGAATAGGCTCTTTTTATTGCACGTATTTATCAACCTAAAGCTGGTTCACTTTTTTATCCTCATATAATTACAAACATTTTTCTTCTTTTTCAAAAAGATTTGCTTTATTAAGGACCACCATACACACTAAAAAGGAATGGGGAAACATTTTAATCTATATCGTTTTCACAATTAAAAGGATATTTCTTAAGAAAAAATGCCTCTTAATTTTTTTCGATGCAATGTGCTTTTGAAATCGAATATGAATCAGATTGAAATTGATTTGTACAAAATCCTTTCTGGATTGCAAAATTGGCCCTCGAGTGTTCACTTTTGTCATCAACTTCGACTTGTTTATAACAACTTACCAATTATATATTTCAATTTTCATACATTACTTTTAAAACTGCCCATTTTACAAAGTGGCCTATTGTCGAATCCACTAAAGCGTGATTAGTTATTTTTTAAGAACTTCTTGTATTTTTAAAATGATATTCCAGAAATTAAGGCCTCTCGTAATTATAAAATAGATTAAGAAAAGAATGAATTAACGAATGGTCTGCCTGAGATAATTACTTTATATAAATTCTTCTGTTAAAGTTTATCTTGGGACGAAAATGCAACTCATGTCCAAACCTTACATATTTGCCTTGTATTTTGCAACATATTACCGGTCCAACGACAGTTACAGCTGATTCAATCACAATACTTATTTTTAAAAGATAATTATTATCAGGCCACTGGAAACAAAATATATTATTTTTGTGTCTGTGCTCTATATTTTTGTTATCACCATATAAGCCTCAAATGTCAATACAAAGACAGCTGAAGATCATATCAGAGAGATATTATTCCAAAGATTTGAAAAGACATGTCCTAACAAGTTTAGACAAGCATTACGTGGTGATCAGAACGCGGAAACAGATCGACGGAACAATTCGTATTGTTATAGTGTTCTGTCGCAATCTCGAAGCATTCAATTGGTGCATTCTCTATATGTCAAACATTGAATCCTGTTGTTAGTGATGGCATAATAAACTTGATGAGTCAGATAGGGAAATCAGTACGAATGAATTTAGAAAAGGGTAATTTTTGGTGACTTCATAAAGGCGCCATTTCTAATGTCAAGTGCATATTCAGTTTTTAAATAATGCAGTATGGAAAACATGAGGCTTGGGTCCGCAGACGTATAAGTAAAACACGTTGCCGTATATATAATTTAGTCTGTTTATGAAGAAAAAAAACACAATTTACAGTGTCAAAATTTTCCTTGAAAAGGAATGCCAGATCGGTGTACTATAGGGCATCATTTTAACACGTAGTTATGAATATGGGTTTTGAATATGGTATAAATAATATTGGCGAACAAGTTGGCCTATATACTAGAATCCGCAAGCCTACACATTGTAGTGCAATTATTGCTTCATCCTTACTCCTCACATTCTTATTCAATTACCAGTTAAAGAAAGGGTCTTCTCCCTCTTTCCTTTCTTTATTTGTCTTTTCTTTTAAAGATGGAGTTTGCGAAACAATCTTTAAAACCTACTTTGTAATTACATTCAGATTTAGATGCAAAATCCTGTCTCTTTTTAACACTAATGACTCTATTGAATTCTGTTGTAATTCTGGAATTTCTCATATAAATCGAAAGGTCAGTTATATCCGGGTATAAATTTGCGAAACACGAATAGAAAGAATAAATATTGAAATGATCATACCTGATGTTTATTCCAAACGGGAAGGAATGGTTCAAATGCCTATATATAATACGATGACGTAAATAGAATAGATTTCCGTCAATAGAAAAAAAACGCAATAAATAGCAAACCTAATAGTTGATCATAAAATGATCAGTTTCCAATAAAAGAAAAACTAAAGAAATATGTCTTCAAGATGTATATTTACGACTATCATGTCAAATTTTGTAGGGCAAGAAATAAAAATCCGGATCATAAATGTCAAAAAATGTTATTCCACAATGTCAGAAGTGAAAAGGTGATGCCAAGAAAAAAACATTAGAATTTATATCATGAATACTATTACTTGACATAACTATAAAGCACATGTGGAAAAGGTCAAGAAAACATCCATCCTTCATTTGGTGTACGAGGCGAAGAAAAATGTATCAAATGTTTGTCTGATTTGAAGGAATATATCAAAAAGAGAGAAATGAGAGGAAAGCTGGACAGGAACAAGAGGACATCTCTATCATAAAATGATTTTAATAGGAAGTACAAGATTTTTTATATTTTTGTAACATTATTACTTTAGTTTTTTCCCTATTTTGTTGTTCCTTTTGTAGTTACGGACTTGTTAATTTAATTACTCATTATTCCTAAGTATTCAAGGCATTGCTTTTTAGTGGACCCCTCTGTTTACAATATGTATACAAATTGTTGTAAATGTTTATAATTGATTCGTAATGCTTTGTTGGAAACATAAATAAATTAAAATGGAAAATGGAAATTGAAGTTAATCAAAAACTATGTATTTCTCAGATACACTAAAATAATTTAAAAGTGTATTAACGCTTTTTTTTTTCTAGGATATTTACATGAAGATTTGTTTAAATAGCAAATTATAGCTCATGAATGAAAATATAATATTCATTTGCGCTTTATTGTAGAATAAAGAAGAAAATTCAAATCCAGCTAAAAAAAACTTTACTATCGAATTATCTTTTACAAAAAATAAATGAATGCCATCAATATTCCATAGAACACATTTACTTGACACTTTGATTACAAAAATTACCGACTTCTTTTTACTGAATATAGTTTGTTGATATATGACTTAAAGTGATTGAGGTGCGGAAATAGAACAAATATCCATTATCAATAATGTAAAGTCGAATATAAACTTATGAAATGTAAATGTAAAATTACAGAGAGATTATGCATTGGGGGATAATCCTTCATATAGAGATCATGGTATTCAAGTTTTGAATTCTTTACGACCTAAAAGTCGGGTTTCAATACGATAATTCGTATATTAATCAACCTTTTAGGGAATAGAAGGCTGAACAGAATGAAAACCAATTCTTCAGTCATATTTCCTTCTTGTGCATTTTTGTTGCAATTTCCTGATCTTAAGTCTAGATAAAGGGACTGGCTTGATAATTAACAATGAGAAATCAAGGAAGAGATAGGTGAAAGTGCGGTATGAGATAGAGAGAGAGAGGGGGGGAGAGGGAGTGAGACAGAGAGAGTGAAACATTGGGGGGGGGGGGTATTATACCTTTTAACATATTACAGGAAAATGTCTGTATAAATAAAAGACTAGTTAGGAAACAAGTCCCCCACTTAATTAAAATCAATATCAATATCTGCAACGGCAATGAAACAAAAACGCATATATACCTAATAATTGTAATTCTGGGTATTCTCCTCAAAATATAAACGCGTGTTTAAAATACGGTATGCAATAAGAGAAAATTGGGAGGGGGGGCGAATGGGTGTAAAATATAATCCAGAATGACATATAAACTAGAGCAACGTTTTCTTTTTTTTTAAGAAAAAATTGGGAAAGAGAGAAATAGAGAGTTTCATATAATCATAATAATTTTAATGCTTGTAAACATTTGTTATAGATCACATGAGGGAAAGAAAGAAAGAGAGAGAGTGAGATAAAGAGAGTGTGTGTTTTATCATGGACCTACTACAGTGGTTTTTTTTCAAAATATGCAATTTTATTTAAATGTAGAGGGAGGAAGATAGATTTTCTATATATTTAACGTGAATTGCCCGGGTGAATTGGTATGAATTTAGATAGAAATAGTGGGGTGAAAATGAATATATATATATATAGAGAGAGAGAGAGAGAGAAAGTGGTTGGTTGGGTGAGAAAGAGAGAGAGAGAGAGAGAGAGAGTGGTTGGGTGGATGGTGAGAGAGAGAGAGAGAGTGTGTGTGTGTGTGTTTTATAAAGTGAGTTTTTTAATATTTAAGTGTAGAGGGAGGAAAATAGATTTTCAAAACGTGAATACGGGGGTGAATTGCCCGGGTGAATTGATATACATTTAGATAGAAAGAGAGGGGGAATTGATTTGGAGAGAGAGAGAGAGGGAGATAGTGGGTGGGTTGATGAGAGAGAGAGAGAGAGAAAGTGGGTGGGTGAGAGAGAGAGAGTTGATACCTTACCTTTCGTCCTTCATGGCTTCTACTCGGTTTCTCTGACGACGACATCTCATCCGTAGAAGGTGTCATTACCAGTGGTGTGGGCGACTTATCTCGGGACGACCCGCGGCGCGCGCCTAAAAACCGATTAAATCTCACTCGTAGCAGACGACCAATCTTGGCGATCCAGGTAGTCACCGTTTCCAGCTAATTTTCCACCGCTAACTTTCGAATCCTCTTGCAAACTTTTAAAATGATACAATTCTCGTTCTCTTTTCTTGTCATGGAACTTCTAGGAGTGTTCTCCAAACGAAAAGCGACTGTATGGCTTTGTTCGAAAAATATTAGCTAAAGCTGGTCGAATTTTTTGGTAAAAGTAGATCAACCTTCTCCTTCATTCCGATCACTACCGATATTCATCCGATATTCCCAAAAATGTGTTGCCTAGCAAATGACAACGCTTTTCTCTTTTTCCTTACTTTATTCGAGGTTGAAGAGTGAATTATCCCAAAAGTTGTGTTTCTCTTCGAAATAAATCAAGATTCCTCGGCGACCGCCAAACACATTGTTGTTCACGCGAATTCACAAAAGTATTGTTGATGCCGAAAATATTTTTCTCGCTTCCGAGGGATGGTTTATGATAAATTAATTGTCAAGCTTTTCCGACGTTTTACAAAGCACTCAAAATAAAATAAAATGACAGACGAGGTATTGTTCTTTTATTCTTTTACTCTGATGTATTATTCTTTAGAAGCGATGAAGAGGCCATCAGGAGAAGCCCAGAAAGATTCACCTTGCCCCAAAAATCGTCAACATCACGAGACTCAAAAGAAAAGACCACATTCGTCCATTGTGAGCGTGATGCTTTGAGATAAATAATAACATCAAAAGATCGAGGTAAAAACGAAAGGCCCCGACTCGCTTCTTCTTTCAAAAGTTAATACTTTAACCTCGTCGAGTTTTATAGTCTTAGCGCGATGCGCTGAGGTATTTGGAACAATAAGTGTGAGAAGAGCGAGTGAGCTTCGTTCCCACGGTTGTCTCACATGAATTCCGTTGCATAGAACTCCACTGTAAGCGTGTCCCTCTCTCCCTCTCTCTCTAGAGTTCTGTTGTTGAGGAGGGTGAGGCAAACAATAGGACAGCGGACAGGTAAGCTTTGTATTGATCGTTTCAGGTGCACCCCGACATACCCACACGTCATACGGGTTCCTCAAACAATGCGAGCACCTCTCGCAACCGGCGCGCACACCCCAATAAAAGGTGCGGAGCGGGACCGAGCACATACCCCTGGTAAGCTTCTATGCCAGAACCTTTTCAATCCGCGCTAGCCGAGGTACAGGTAAACGAGGACTGGCGCGAGGCCCACGCGTCGAACCCACGACCTCAGTTGTCGAGAGTTTCCTCAAAATAAATGGCCCAAATCACTCATTTTCGTTCGTCGAAAGTTTTTTAAACTTCAAAGCTATGACATGCACATAAGTGAACAGGTGCACACTATTCACATTTCCTTGGATAGGAACTAAAGCCGTAGGTCGATCCGGGTGTACTTCAAAGAGAGATACTTTCTAGTTTACACTTGCTTTAAAACAGTATTTCTTACTTGAACAATAAATCAACAAACAAATATATAGATATGGAATAAGTAAGATAATTATTTGTTGAAACTGTTTTTCCCCTTAACTTCAAGCTTGGGCCTCTAGCTGGATTTATGAAACAATTACAATATTGTCTGTTGCAAATCAGCATATCACTTCTTCCCTCATCAGCATAATGATAAGCTCTTGAAGTAAACATTATCTGAATTATGATTTTCGTCAGATGGGGAAAATGCGCATCTAATTTTTATATGTCGGTCAATATTCGCCAATTTTTTTATTTTTTTTATTTGGCTTACCTTTCCAAGCAAAACAAAAGTAGATGCTGCCGAAATTAAATGAACTTTTATTGTTTCATTGTGATATTCATTGACAAAGAAAATGAATGATTAAGCAATACTTGCACGTACGTTGACGAAATGTTAAACACAGATATACAAGAAAAATAAATGTAAAGATAAAACAATCAAACAAAACTTGGGTATCAAAACAAACACCTTATCGTGTCTATGATAACGCATAATCTTCGGTTTGAAATGAGATTTGTGATTTGTATACCTTTTGAAATGACGTCAATCAACAAAAATTGCAAGTCGATGCCTATTCCGTTGTTTGATAATGCTTTATGAATGTGGAGGAAGTTCATTGAAGAGATTAGTTTGTCGTTGGAGCTTTGATTGCATTTCTTTTGTGACGGCTACATTTGATACAAGAAACATGTGGGAAACACACAATCACCAATCAACACAATCAACACGATTGAAATACATAAGGCGATAAAAATTAATGGTTGTCCTCTTTATACTCAATTAATTAATAGTTTATTCTAGAATGAAATCGATTCTAACATTCTCTAAAAGAAAACCAAATGATCTACACTGCTCCTCCGTCCCTGTTAGGCTCATACGAACGAGGATGAATATAACTTAGATTTCAGTGTAACTTAAAATGGCGCCTAACAAACAAAAAATGGCGCCTCCGTGATAATGGCGCCTTTCCGCCAAATGGGTGTGGTCTATGCAAAACAATTAGCTATTTTATAGAAATAAGTCCATTTTTAACAACTTTTTTTCTTTCTCTAACGTGTTCATTGCCGTCTTAAAAACCACGTGGTGAGCTGAGAAACTACATGTTGCAGTCCTCAGAATGAAACCGCATGTTTAAAGAGACAAAGAACATAGACAGAACATGTCTGGATACGGACGTATGGCCTGATACAACTCCTTGTAATCTGATACCTCATTTATTTATCTTCACCTTATGCCTTCGAGCAAATACCGCTAAGAAAAAGAAAAGAAAAGCCATTAACTGCAAGACCGTTGTCTTGCAATTGATTTATTTTCAACGAAAGATCGATGGAGTATAATAGCGTATGTCAATCGCATGGTCAAAAGGGCACTGTACCAGATAACCTTACGTATTGTGTAATGAATTTCCATGTCATGGGCTATCGGGCAGGTCATAGCGGCCATCAGAAATGTAATCAAACGAACAATGAATCTTCAATCACTATTTTTCCATCAAATAGAATGTATAACATGTATCTATATAAGAAGGCTCGGACGTTAATTGCCAAATTTGTCCACACGTCTGTGTTTCTGCCCCCCCCCCCTAGTACACGCTTGCACTGTAATGCTACTCCATATCTTAATGTTCCACTCCCAGTTACTTAGTAGTTCTTTGTTTCCCTCTTAGTCCGGTACTCTCTAATTTTCTTTCCAATAGATATATTTGATAAATATTAAATATATGTCATTATATGAATGTTCTATTAATTACGTTTGGGGGCTAACACGCATCTATCCAAATCCAAGTTTCCGCATTCATTTACATGTATAAGGAGTGCCTTCAAAAAATTAAATAAACACAAAAGAGGCAAATCTTTCTTGTACCGCTCAAAGTAATAATCAAACTGTCTTATAATCTTTAATAGATTTTTAAGCAGTTTTAGATTCATGAACAAAATATCAACCACTTCCAAATTCATAGGCTTTACTAGTCTTAATTCTTTCCATCATTACTGCATGTGAGGAGGCTTTGGAGAAATACTGTTTACAGCTTTTGCTCAATTAGTCCTGATATGTGAAATAACATACATTTTGTAATCCTTTTAATAGGTCTTCATAAGCCAGTTTATGTGCAACTTACACAAAACATGGTATTTTGAACCCCGATTTCATATCTTTACACTCTATCATGTATACCAAAGGTAAAATTTCCACTTAAACTGTGCACGTCATACGCACGCACACTGCAAATGTAATAGAGCCACGTGATTGGTCAATAAAGTTTTGACGCCATTGCAATACGATTCCTGTCTCACGTTTGGCGCACGAAAACTTTACATCCACGTCGCATGATCACGCGCACGTTTAACTTTTGCACGTTTTAGTCTACTATGTTCAGACCCGTTATTTCGTTTATATGAAGGTAAACTACTTTTATTGAAAGTGCATCGAGTTTTTTTTATTATCAAAAAGGATATGTCTTATATTGTTGTCTGTTTAATGGTCATATGAAATTGTTTAACAGGCAATGTTTACACCTAGGTATCAATTTTTTTGCCTGAGTTGTTGAAAAGTTGTAAAAAGGTTCATTCTTTAAGCCTGATGTTGCACGCCAAATGTTTGAGTGGGTAGTGTGCAGGTGTGTACATTGTTTGAGAGATATTTGTCTCAAATAAAGGTGTCAATCCGCTCAATACAATAGGCGAAGGTCGAAATCATGTTTACTCCTCTCGTTATGTCTCCTCTCCATGTTATCTTACTCTCTCTCTCTCTCTCTCTCTATCTGTCTATCTTTCACTTCGTTTCTCTCTCATGTTTTCCATCCTCTCCCTTTCGATCTTATTCTTCCACCCTCCTCTCCTCTCTTATCCCATTTTAATCTTAATATCATTACCTTCTCTCCTCGTCTCTCCCAATCTATTTCTTTCACCTATGTCCTTCTGTTTATTTTAGGCCTCCCACACTCTATCAGTCCCCTCTCTGTGTCTGTCTGTCTCTCTGTCTTTATATATCTCTCTCTCTCCCATTTTCTCCCAGGTTTTGATGGACAGATAACTGCTGAACTGCGATCGATTAATTACTTTTATTTGTTATCGACTCGTCTACTTCTGTGATGCCATCACAGCAAACACTCAAGATGTGATGAGCTGAGGCAACAAAACCTAGTACAGAAAGGCGTAAAAGAAAATGTGAAAGTTTGATAGATTGACATGGTCCATGAAGTGCTGCTGAATAGGAGGAATGAAAGTTAAAAAAAGAGAAAAGAAGGAGCAAAAGTTTGAGAAATCAGCTACCCTTGTATATCTCCATAAAAGTAATCACACGCTTTGAAGCAGATTTTTCTATCGAAAAGGAAAAAACGGAAATTAGTTAAGGCCATGGGGATTAATATTTTTATTCTGGCGAAAAATTTCTACGTAAACAAACATATTTAGTTATTGTTTGGAAATCATTGTCATCTTGTGGGTTCAAAATGCTGATCGGAGGCGATTTAGAATAGTTTGAAAATATAGGAGAATGGCTGCTAGTCAAGTTGCTTAACACAAAACTGTATATTTAAAAGAGCAGCAACTGATATAGCTAGACCCGGGGAAGAAGAATCACTGTTTATCTTTTAGTCTAATGAATATGTTTTCGGATGTCAGTGATGTAAATTTATTGTATAAAATGTTATCACTATCAATGCTATTGACAGCTGAAAAGGGGTTTCGTAATGTTGATAGAGAACACGAACAAAAAACATAGTGACCTTTTGACCGATGACGTCAGAAATAAATCAAACTTGTTCGAAGAAAGGTGCACCACAATGACTCATACAAGACTGATGACGAAAACCACAAGTGACCTAGAAGTCATGGACGTCAAACAAATGAAAGAAAATTAATGGCCGTGTCAAACCTTGCCTGAATAAAACAATAATGGTATTCCAAAAGTACAAACCAAATAAGAGAATAATAATTGAATAAATAATAGTAAAGATCTGCAAAACTCAAAATTTCATTTTCAGTAAAGATTCAGGTTCTTTAATCATTATTATGAAGGAATTCGAATAAGGAATATGAGACACACCTACTCATAAAACTGATGATGAAAACCACAACCGCAACAATGAACCTAGACGTCAAATAGATGTGAGAAAATTAATGACAGTGATAAATTGACGTCCATAAGATTCCATATATCAACAGTGATAAGATTTTCAAAACTGACAGAGTTTTTTTCTTTCATAGATTTCTTAATCATTATGATTGGAAATTCTTGAGAAATAAGGAACATAGGCTCATATATTGATTGATTATACGGTAGATCAAAAGTAACAAATGTAATACCTAACACAAAAATCTCTAGCACAGGGTCTAAAACAAATTATAGTTTTACAATTTTGAAGACGGTTAAACAGTTTGTAATGATTTTCGCTCCAAAAGTACACTGGAACACGCCAGCGACGTAAACCTCTTCGTTAAGAATTAAGATACTTAAGGTTAAGATATTTAAGGTTAAGATACTTTTTGGTCCTTTTAAGCTAAGCAACGCTGATTATCATTAGCGACACAATTGTGCCATGGGGACAGAAAAGGGATTGTGGTAGACTAACTTGGAAAAATCGTTAATCAGGCATATCAAATCCATATTAGGATCTTTACGGTTAATTCTCAAAAGGTTTCTCGATTCGAGTTGACGGGTATTTAAAACATGACTGCGTCGCTCTTGATAAATAAGTGCAGAAAAATGATCACCGCAGAACTAAAAAACCCAAACTAGAAATAGAAATCAGAATGGTGTCCATGAATGTTTCGCCACACAAAGACTTTCTACGAATATGAGCGTTCTTGGTCGAAACCACACATTCAAATAATGATTTGAGTGACGTCACAATAACCTACGGTGACCTCTTGATGATTCAGTCTACTCCAATACTCATTGAGGTCTGTAGAGTACATGGTTAAACTACTTAAGGTTAATCTCATCCCCCGACAGTCATGGTCAGTTATCCGATCCACAAGTTGGGTGTGGCGCAAATACGGTCATTAGGGACTTTTAGATTTGCACAACGACAACGTGGATTGCTACGATCGACGTCCTTTTAATGCACTGCCTTGAATGGACGTCACACGTATCAGTCCAAGCAAATCTAAAAGTCCCTATTACACATAAAAGGACAACTCATGTTTCATAACTGTTTATCACAATCGGTATCTTTACCTCTCGTCTTCTGTCTGCCCCTCTCTCTCCCTCTCTCTCTCTCTCGCTCCACATCTATGTTAACCTGTCTATCTGTTTTATCCTCTCATGTGTAATATTAATTATACAGATGGGTGTCTGTTTCTGTGTCTGAATCCCTCTCTTTTCCATGTAACCATCTCTCTACTAGAACATTTCTAGGTGATGAATATGTTTGACTGAATGATTGTAATACTGATTATCTTAAAGGTACCATGTCCCATTTGCAGGCCAAAAGAACGAAAAGGTTAGATTCCAACAGCATTTGATAGATAATTCTAATTCATAACTTCCCTCAAAACGAAAGGGCTTGAAAATGTCTTTTTGTGTGCAAATAACGACCGTTAGTTGTCGAATCGAAGTCAGGGATTGCAGTCCTTTTATCAAATAGTCTGATTTTCAGATCCTTGTACGGAATAGTCGTACGTTTTGTGCTGCGCAAAGATTCAATCAGTTTAATTTTGGCCATACATTACAAGTAGTGGGTTATTGATGTAGACAAAATAATGATGTATGTTCCCTTTCACTCAATGGTGTCTGACAGTGAAGTCTAGAAAGTAATCGGGTTTCCTTTCATAATTTGAATAGGACACTGCTAACGTTTAAATGTCACAGACAGGACATTAGTGACATATTCATAATTCCTGCAAATTTCTACAGAATGTGATGTTGACTGCAAAAGGGACATAATAACTTTAAGCTATAGATAAAGCTAAATGATGTAGTTGTAATTTTATTAGGAAATATTGTATTTACATTCCTTAGAATATATGAAATTTAATTTGCATGTAGACCAAACAACACAATTTAAACTGCGTTCAATGTGAATTAATGATAGATTTACTCGGGTTCTAACTAACCTCGATTAGCATGTTTCCCTTTGTTAGCTCCAATTACCCAATAATATGTATGTATATTGTATTGACAATTAATGAATGTGCATATTAGTGATTTAGTAATAAATTCAAACTCAAATTCTCTCTCTCTCTCTCTCTCTCTCTCTCTTTATATATATATATATATATATATATATATATATATATCTTTCAAACACACACACACACACACGCCCAAACATAAATTACTTTATAAATATTTCCATATCACTACAGTTTCAGAGCTTACCAAAAATTCATTTTCACCTTGAACTCGAGACTCCTCGATTCATTTTTTTTCCATGTTACATTTAAAGAGTCAACATGAAAATGTTAAGCGCTAAAGTAAGCTCCCTAATGTAAGCAACATATTCGCTAAGGTATGTCGACATGATTGCACATTTTGTGAGAGAGAAAAAAAGTTATGATTGATTTGAGGTGTTCTGGTCGGCTTGAGGGACTAATCGCTTCAAATTCTTACTTAATCTATCGTGGGAACAACAAACATAATTGTGAAAATATGCCGACTCTGCGTATGATACCGAAAAGGAAACTAAAGAAAAGCTTTCATAAACAAAATTGCTGCCTTAAGTTTGCTCAAAATATTTTTGTATGCGTACTTCGACCCGTTCTGATGAAGAGGATAATAACAAAATTACAATAGAAATTGAGTGACGTTTAACAAGTTTACGGCTACTGTCTTTCATTTCAAAGTTTCGTACAGCGTATTTGAAATTATCTTTTTCATAATATTTTTGCGTAACTATTTGGAACATTTTCACATTATTTCTAAATAAAATGATTTGATATAAATTCCAATCAATATCACAATAAATTGATGTATGTATCTTAGTCAGGCATTAACAAGCTTGGAATAGTTTGAAGAAAAGTAAGAATGAAGAAAAAAAAGTGTTCTGTGTTATGCGCAGCAAAATAATTGAGAAAACAACGGCCACTTGATTCATTTCTCCAAAAAATGAAATTCGTTTTTCTTTCAATCCCACCATGCTCAGTGCCTTTCTTTTTTCTGTTCTTTTCTTTTATTCTCTTTTTCCTTTTTTCTTTTTCCATTCTTAGCTCCTCTAGGGGACGTTAAAAACGAGGCTATAACGAAATAAATTAAGAATTCCTCTTTTATCGCAGAAAACGACAACAATTTTGTGAATAACCTTTTCAAATTTATCAAAATTAATTTTATTCTTAAATAGATTTTATTCCCTAACATACCAGGATAAATATTGTTATGAAAATTTAGCATACCCCGATGCTAGATGCAAAATATGCAAGATTTCTGTATTGGGTTAAACCTTACCACTCTAATGACTGTTTAATTCTACCAATGAAAACTCAATGAAGTTTGTATTTAGATAAATATAGATTCTTTTCCTTTTTCTGTTTTTCTGATAGCTACAAACACTGATAGCTACAAACACTGAATGAGAGCCATAGGTCAACTGGTTCATTTTTGTCACAGTAAGTTTAAAGAAATAATGTGTACTTAAAATATGAAACTGTATATTAGGGTCACCACTTTTTAATGAACATGTCTTAAAAGACCGGGTACCGGGTCCAAGACATAAAATAAATGTTTGGTGAATTATTATGATTATTATTATTAATTTGGCGTCACCTGTGCCTGGGAGGCGGAAAGCGAACTGAATTCTTGTAACCCTCAGGTCTCTCCTCCCGGTATAACTGACTGGGGTGAATTAACAAAATATGATTCAACTTTGGAGCAAAATGATTATTTGCTATATAATGATGGTCATTTTTCTTCCAACCAGCAAGTTTTTAAAATGGAAGTGTTTAAAATGGTCGAGGGTTCACCGTCTAGCTATCCCATGTCTCTCTGCATGGGATTCGGCGAAGCTGAAAAACGGAAATTGTCTACATGGATATTTCTGAAGTCTAGTTCTAGCCCAAATCTATATCGCCATTCAATGTTCTCCGACCATCAATCATGATATTTTGTTGCCCAATTATCACAAATTTCTGACATTTTGAAGGATTAGTTACCCGGCGGCCGTAGTGGTATTGTAAAATTCATCTATCAGTCTATTCAGCTATGAGAACGGCGCCGAGGAAAAGGAGATGAGGGGTAGAGGTGCGAATCAGGTTGGGAGGGTAGGGGAGGGGAGGGGAGTCAGTGGCGGATTTAAGGGGGTGCAAGAGGCTCGTGCCCCCTTTCAAAAGCCAGTATATAACATCCCTTCATTACATAGAACGTACCCCTTAATTTTATTCTATGTCTCCAAGACTCCATTTCAACATCTTTGACCAAAATCATAATGACACCTGATAAGATGATAACAGTTTTTTAAACTTTTTTTTTTTTGGGGGGGGGGGTAGTGTCGAGGGAGTGGTTCTTGTCAATATAAAGTCATAGCCGTTTTTTGTGCTGCTTGTGAGAGATTTTTTGGTGTTGTGACCCCCCCCCCCCCCCCCTCCCTCAATTTTACAAAATCCCCGATCCGCCCCTCAGAGAAGTGATGCGATTGGTTGCTAGAGTCACGCCGTCTCTTTAGTCGAGATACGCCATTAATACAATCGCATGAGAAAAAGAATTATAAAAACAAAAAATGGATGGGTGCAAATAAGGAATAGACAGTCGACGTGTGCCTTATATAAAGCATTTTGTGATCTGATTTAGTTTGTAATAATTATTCAGAAGCATATTTGTCATAACACTGATCTAATTCAGGTAAACAAATAGTTTACTAGATTATACCTATAGTCGACATTAGATTCACCTCTCAATTCCTTATCATTTATGACAATATTTATAATGACAGTCCATTAAAGTGACAGGGAAATAATGACCGAAAACATGATAAATTTTGTTTTCTTTACACTGTATTTATACTTGATGGTCCGTATGAGATTAGAAGAAAGAGAAAGAGAAACAAATATTGCTTACGAATGTAAAATTATTAATCCTCGTTCAGGGTATATCGGAGAAAGTCAGAAGGGCTGTAGAAAAATACAAAAACATTTCGTATGATCAGAACCAGAGGGGCGTTAACTCCTCGTATTTGCTACATTGAAGGTTAATGTCTTTTTGGCAGAGAGGCAGTACTAAAAGGGTTAACATTGATGTAGCGTGGAGGTAAACGTAGATAGACAGTCGACATGCAACCGATTAATAGGAGATAATATGGAGAAAGAGAATATTTATATATGTACACACACACAAACATACATATATATATATATATATACATATATAGTTATAGAATATAATATAGAGAGAGAGAGAGAGAGAGGGTGAGTGTGTGTGAGAGAGAGATAGAGAGGGGGGCAAGAGAGAGAAAGATAGATAACATGAGAGATGGAGAGAGAGAGAGGGAGGGAGAGAGAGAGGGGGGTAGAGAGAGAGAGGGGGTAGTGAGAGAGAGAGGGATGCGAGAGAGAGAGAGAGAGAGGGGAGAGAAAGATATATAAAATGAGAGATGGAGAGAGAGAGAGAGAGAGAGAGAGAGAAGGAGAGATGGAGAGAGAGCGACAAGAGACAGAAATATGGACAAAGAGAGAAAATAGAGAGAGAGAAGAGAAGAAAAAGAAATACACTCGTTGAACATTATGCTAATACAAAGGTAGACAGGTAGTGTTGAGAGGGTTAACATTGGCGAAGCGTGGAGCTATGTACATTCAGTCAGTGGCAGTCGACATGCATGCTACCGACCGCTTCTCAATTATGAACATGATCGTAAAGGAGCAATGTCAACATCATAAATCACTTTGATGTCATTATTACTTTTCTTCTTTATACGAGGAGAGGGGCATCTAAATACCCGTGAAATCGTGGTAAACGATTCGGCTTTGAACTTACAATGAAAATCAACGATCGACCCGCGGGCTTGTAATGGGCGCGCGGAAAATAGCGCGGGGGAAAAAAAAGATTCGTGCAGTGCAAAGATGAATCGACTATCAACTCGACTCTGGTTCTGGTGATACTTGCTATTATCAATCTTTGATCTTTTCATCCCCTGTTTCAGAGGAGATTCTGGAAATGAATTAAGGAATTTTATTTCTTAATGCCAATTCTTTTTTTGCAACACTGGATAACCGATTCGGATATACACATGTAGTTTGCTATTGGATTATGCGAATCTGTTACCCTTTAGTAAACTTTATATTGAAAGTTCAATTGACTATTTTCCTCTAGATATTTTTCCCCAAAATATTCAAATAGAGATCTACCTTAGTTTAAATTACAAGGATATACAGAGTAAATGTAGGTGTGCTTTAAAAGCATACAGAGAAATAATTAGTTTTTTCTAAAGCTAAAGAAAAATAAAAATATAGAATCAAAACCTGATTTACTTGAATAAAAAGAGAGGGGAAAAGAAGTAAGCTCCCTTGAAACTAGAATCTAATAAATAATAATAAATAAATAAATATTTTTAATATTTATAATCACGAAAATATGTATTTGTTATCAATATTCTAATTTGTTTTCGTCTCTTTGTATATATTTATGTCTTTCATTTTCCCTCTTTTTAAAAATTAATTTCTCCATATCTTTCTTTCTCTCCAGTTTGTTCTTCTCTTCTATACAGCCTTTCTCTTTTATTTTCCTTCCTATCGCCTGTCGCAGTCGAATGGTTTAAGCACTTGACTTGAAATGCAAGGGCGTGGGTTCGATCCCCGACATTGCACTAATGCCCTTTAATGTCTTTCGATCTACATTTGGTACTTCCTCCCAGGTGTGTAATGGGTATCTGGTAGGATGCGAACGATAATATGTGCGCTTGTAAATGGCACCAGACCTGAATATTCCCCAGGGAGTGGCGCGTGTGCACTATCACGTGCGGATTAGCAATTGAATCCAATGACCGGGATAAGAACAATTATTACAGTGTAAAGCACTTAGAAACGTTAGTACTCAGCGCTATAAAAATGGAATACATTATTTCTAGTCTTGAAAATTTACCAACTCAGGGGTCCCATCAAGAGATTGACATAGTTCGTAAAAAGTGACGTAAAAAAAGGACATAGTTGGGTCAAAATGTGTACTTTTTTCGACGCCGATGACGCACCCACTAGACCACGACACCTCTAAAGACGCAACTGCACGAAGAACATCTTCAACTATTGATCTACAAACTATGAGTCATATGATCGGTGTCCGTCTGGTCTCAATAAACACTAACAATCTTTGAACCCTATTTTTTTTTAGAGTGATATCTGAAAATGACCCCTTCTGTTTTTATTTCATGGAGTCTATATATCTGATGGAACAATTATTGTTAACTGGTCCAGAACAGTTAACTTAATGAGGGCTTTAACATATTTTTATTTGATTTATTCAATGTCAGTTAATAATAATCCCACTTTCATCCTATGTTCTTGGAATCATTTCGGAGATTTATTAGCGGAACGGTCTTATTTGAAATATGTAGTGATTTGTTCGTCAGGATATTTATAAAACTTCTGAGAAATGTAAAATTAAACCAAATCAAATGTTTTTTTCAACATCAATTTAATGAAAAATCATTTGGAAATCGCATACCACTTGAGTTGATGGAGAGCAAGATAATTTGTTATCCCTTCTAAAGTTTTTATAACAAATTGCACCTGTCCATCATAATATGGAAAGCAGCATCTGTTTCCCTACATTATCAATACACAAATCTTTCAACATTGATGTTCAAGTTCAGTTCAATACATTAAAAAAATAGCTATCAGAAAATTATATATCGGATCAAATGTATTGATTTGCGCTTATAGCAATATGCCACCTTTGATAAGCTTTATTTCGTTTTACCAATATACAGATAAAATTAAATCCACATGCATATCTACCTCAGTATGGCTACAGCAACGATACACCTTAGTAATTCCAAATCCCTAATGAGGGGTACATAATGCCCCCTCCCCCTTTAAAAGCGGTCCCTAACATAATCCAGATTCATATCAACCTCAATGTAGTTACAGTAAAGCTACACCTTAATAATTCCAAATCCCCAATTAGGGGTACATAATGCCCCCTCCCGTTTAAGAGCGGTCCCTAACAGATATAGACAGATTCATATCAACCTCAGTATAGTTACAGCAAAGATACACCTTAGTAATTCAAATTCCCTAATGAGGTGTACATAATGCCCCCTCCTCTTTAAAGGTAAAGACCAGTAATGGTCATGCGATTGCATTGTGAAAGAAACGTTGTGGAATCGATCAGAAAAGGTCGATCATCTAGCATCTAGCATCTGCAAGGTTCTGGAATCATCAAAATGATAAGAAATTTGGCTCATTCTTCGTAAAGTTACAAGCACTATACACAGAAAGATGTATATGGGACTACCCTATCTCTCTCACCAGACCATGAGAGAAATAAATTTACCAAATATATGAATTAGTAGGCGGTTTCCCGGCAAATTTTTTATCATCATGTATTAGTCAAAACATATTCTTTCACATGATTGGTAATGAGAGCTTCCATTTCATTTTTTGAAATTGGGGCGTTGCCAATACTGGTCTTTACCTTTAAAAGCGATCCCCAACAGATATAATCAACCTCAGTATAGTTACAGCAAAGCTACACCTTAATTATTCCAAATACCTAACAAGGGGTACATAATGCCCCCCCCCCCCTAAGAGAGGTGCGTAACAGATAAACAGATTCATATCAACTTCAGTGTAGTTACGATATGGACCTACTGATCACAGCAAAGCTATACCATCTCCATGGCTATACCTTAATAACCCCGAAACTCTTTCGAGGGGTACGTAATTCCGCTTCCCTTTAATAGCGATTCCTAATTCGAGGCACAACGTTAGACCCCTGTTCTATAATTACCTCTCCTGCTTTTATTAACCTCGCGATGAGATGCTAACAAAAATACTTCGTAACTATTTTCGAAAATGAAAGAGTTTGCTTTGCATTTTATATTCAGCCTTATCAGACGGTCGGAGCGTGGGAAAGGTAAACAAGTGGAGTAATCGAGGTTTGTGTGGCTGGTCTGAGAGAGGTGCACTATGTACCGGAATGCCTAAACTCCCCTGTCTTCTTGTGCCCCTATGACTATTAAAAGTGGCGCCCGCGTCCCCGATCTGCCGTGGTTTAGAGGTCAGCGCCAAGCCAATCGCGTGCCCGGCCAATGGCGCCGGCGAATGCCACCGGGGCGCCAGATTGCGAACATCAAATCAAAGAGGGAAATATTTCTTTTTTTTTCTTTACAAGTACACAGTGGTTAATATAGTCTGTTCAGGGCAAGAAAGGCGTTAATTCTGTATTAAAGAATATGAGTTAATGCCCTTCTTGCTCGATCTGAACAGATGAATTATGATGGACAAACGTCCATTGTGCAAGTAAGAAAGAGTGTTGAATAATATCTTTTTCCAGCCTACTGTTTGCAAAAATCCACTTATGTTTTCTTTATATTTAACAACTTTATGAAGGCTAAATTTAAAAAAGCTCATTATGCATACAATTCATGAAAAAGGGATTTTGCAAATTCAGAATTTTTCAGATTACCCATTCATTACATGTAGGGGCAGCCCCTCTCTATCTCTCCCTATTTCCCTCTTAAAATGTGACCCCTTTATCCTACATGCAGGCCATTCTCTGATACAACTGTCTACTCCTTCGTTATTTAAAAACTAGATCGACGCCCCTGGTCGTAAGTGCCCGCAATTCTAAGGTTTAATCTGTACAAAACTCAATCCTGACATGCAAACACCGAACCGAAGGCCAAGTCGTAAAATAGAAGAGATCCAGCAAACAGATAGACAAAAGGATCGGCTGTTAAGTAGAATGTCCTTCACGAATGTTTTACCATAAACATCATGTGAATAACCATTTGATCCTTTGAGTTCCAAAAGTGACACCCTTACGTAACCCGAGAGAGGGAAAATGTAGCGAGGTTTAAAGCCCCACTGTACTACTTGTATACTAGCTCCCTCTATATAGAAAACAATGCCTAATCGGTGACCGTCGGTCCCCATGATCCTCTTTTTCTTATGTTAATTTATAGCTGAGTTGACGAGATAGCCCTATGTCAGTGACCATCCTGTGTGGTCTAATCCATCCCGGCCAAACTAGTACAGACGGCCTTTAAAGGCGCTTTAAACTTTTTTGAATGGTGAATGTTGCACACAAAAAGCATTTCATCTCATAGCAAAAGTACAAGTATATTTTATTTCATGCTTCTTTTGGGGGAACCTTTCTTTTTCTTTCACACAATAAAACTTATTTCCGGCTCATTCACAATCTGGCAACTTTAATATCTCCGATACTCATTTTATTTGAAATTAGATCATTTTGAACTGTATGTTTCACACTTAATTAGAAGTTTCAACGTATTTTCCTCAATCAAACATTTTACTGTTTTTCAATAAAAATTTGTATGTCAGTGAAAAGGCATTTTGAAAACAGAATTATTATCAGTGTCCGTTATTTTGTGTGTGACTTGTTTGTTATTTACTTTTGACTTTATTGGGAAGCATATATATCTTTTCTAGTTATCGTCATAGCTAACATAAACTGGTAAAAAAAATTGGTCCCATAAAAGAGTAGACTCACACCTCTAATATCAGAGTTTCGGCCCCGTTTCGGCATTCTACGTTTCATCCGATCATTGCCGAACGCCAAAGGTATTCGCTACCTGGCAAACATGAAACACATCAAGGGTATGTGAATTAAGACATTCTTAGTATTCTTCTATGTTTATTTAGAGAGATATGCCCATAAACATATCAATTCTAAACCTCTGAAATCTCTTCCCAATATTCTAAAAAGACCTGCTACAGAAGCACGAGAACTATGAGCCGATTTTTTGTTTTGACAAGTGAATTAAAAGAAGAAGATAATCGTCAAACTTTGATTGATTGATGTCTCCAAAGAACCCCCCATTTCCTTCTCCTTCACTCTCTAATAAGACAGATTCAGGCAAACAGTCCTGGACGGAAGTCGGATCTGAGTCAATACTTGATGCCATGATGGACCTGCTGGCATACAAAGAGTTAAAACGGTTTGTTGTCCCTACCTGTCTGTGTCGATGTCAGTTTTATGAAAGATGAGATTTCTATATTTGTATTTCAAATGTCAATCTGTGTGACAATAAATGAGACCGATAAGGCTTCAACCCAAGACCGCGTTCATATTCCAGGGTCGTGAGGCAAGTTTCTTGGTGTATGAACCGCTGTACAACCAGTAGGTCCACGGTTCAACTGTGACAAGCCGACTGGGTAAAATGGCATATTGGGCTTTGGTAATGAGACCATAAATTCTTATACGAATCAAATTAAACTCAATGTTCAAGATAACATGGCATCTCCCAAACAACATTGGCAGAATGTAATGCCCATGAAGCTTCTTTAATTTTATTTTCCATAAAGGTCCGTTTTCACGGTTGTTCGTGAAGGAAGGTGTCTATTTCATAGAAAGGTTGATGTAAACGCGTGTCCAATTACTGCACAGGTTTTAATAAATTATTTCTTTGGAGAAAGTAAAATGCACGTTAGCTTACTACATAACAAACAGAGGAGATGGTCACAAGTTAGTCCACAGTTTGTATTTGATTGTATTTTTAAATTTCATATCTTTCTTTCCCTCAAACGTTCAATTTATGATTTCTTTAAGTTTTTTATTTTATTTAACCCTTCAACAATGATAACATGTTGAGCTCAATTTTGTTTAAATGATAAAAATCGATTTGTATTTGTTGATATTCAACGTTTCGCCCACAAACGAGTACTCTTCTTATCCTCCCTGATCGATCTGATCAAGAAGTTACTAGCCCTAGTAACTCTTTGATCTAATAAGACAGAGCGCGCCGGGTGGTTACTGACACAGACGGCTTCCCATAGTTAAATAAATGCTTACAAATCTAAATTATTGTGATATTATTCATATGTGAATGCATGTATTGATGTTTATTTAGAGGGACATACCGACTCTACATTCAGTGTACGAGTCATGAATACAACCTCTGACGTCACGAATCCATGGTTTCGTGGCCTGGTACATAGGTTAATGTGAATGTATACGGCATGCAGTCACACCCACGAGACCGACAACAGACCAACAACAAACCGAAGAAAAAGTTGCACTATACCACCAAAATATCAGTCGGTTTGGAATCGGCTTGGAGTCGGTTAGGCGGTGAAACAGGGGTATTAGTTTGGTAAAAGTCAAAATATGATCAGGGCAAGTACGATCGGGGCCATTTGTTGCCTTCTTCCTCTTCTTCTTCTTCCTTTTCTTTTTCCTTTCTTCTTCCTTTTCTTCTTCTACGTTTTCTTCTTGATGTTGTTCTTGTTCTTGTTCTAGTTTTTATTGTTCCTGTCCTCTCTCGCTCTTTCTTTCCATAAACCATTCTACCACGGAGCTAAATGAGATTGATTTACGTCCAGGAGTGGCGATTGTGGGCTTAAAACTCGGCCAAATCTGTTTCTTAATACATTCCCTGAACATTTATGGGAGGCCTATCGGCAACAACTCCGATTCCTTCGTTACAAGTGTAGGGTTAGGGTAAGGGTGGTAATTTGTTCGTTTTATTTTAACGTTATAGTTTTAGGGTTGGAGGCAAGGTTTTGTTTAGTCTTGGGTCAAGGGTTAAGAATTCGATTCGTGCAGGAGCTGCTCATACAGCCAGATATGGGTATCACAAGACAGTACCGGTCGTAGATGTCGGAAAATTTTGTCGATAGTGCAAGCAAAGTGAAAATCGTGTCATGAAAGTTTCAGGTACAGAACTAAATTATTCATACCACTTGTATATTTGATTTTGTGTGTGTTTTTTCGTAACTCGAAGAATGATAAATGACTGGTGGTGTAAATAATATTTACAACAGTTGTTTTTATACTAACCCTTGTCGATGTAAGCTTCCTTCTCAAAGTAAACGTGACAAATCAATTTTTAATATACTTAGTTAGTAAGGGTATGAATAGTATATTTGTTAACTGTAATTTGCCGTACTTAGAACAACTTCCTAGTCCTATATCAACGACCCCTAAGAACAATTCACCCAATCTGTGCTACCCTATGAAAGCACGATATTCTGTGATGAAATTTAATATTATAAAAGGGCATCACCCTCCCCCCCCCCCCCCACCCTTAAACAAATTTGAAGCGAGTTCATTGTCATGATTGGTATGACGGGGGGGGGGGGGGTAAGAATTTACCTTTTTTATCAGTTTATCAACATAATCAATACTAGTTGAATATCTTTAAGTCATTTTTACCAAAGAGTGAGGCAGTGTTTGGGACAGGGTGTGGCTACGCTCTATTTATCATGGCTATAGACACTGTATCTCTTTCTTCTCTATCGACTACACATAAATGAGACAGAGGAAGGGTGAGTGTATTCGATTAGACGTAACCGTTATTGCATGATTAGAGAGGAAAAGTTGCAATTGTAAGGGGAACACAGTCCCCCTCCCCCTCCCCGGTCCCCGCCCCTCCCTTTAAACGGCGGAAAGATGGAATAAAACTGACAGGGGAGAGGAAATGGAAAGGCATGGGACATGTGAAAGAAAGATAGGACCCCTCCCTCCCGCCAAATCAGTGGGTTGGTTAAAGGTATTTCCCTTAGTAAGATCGATGCGCCCCCATTATGTCAATACCCCCTCAATGACTGGGCCCACGCGACACCAGTGGGAGGGGGGGGGGGGTGACGAAATGATTACGAAAATGTATGTAATAGTTATATTTTAAAGAGAAAGCAAGAAACTCATGTTTGAAGCTCCTTTTCGTGAAAATAAATGGAAGTATTCGGTCTTTGTAAATTTTATTATGCTGTCAAATTGATAGTAGGCGGATAGATAGTGAAAGATGAGCTGATGAAAGGAGATATAGTAAATGGCATGTGCACTATTTTCTCACCTTATTTCGCATTCAAGGCGTTAAATACAGTATTATGATCGTCTTTGTTATTTGAGAAAAACATCTTTTCCTAATGACTGCAAGCAAACAACTAGATCTGCATAAATTTAAAAACAAGCTTTGAGCTTCATACAAATGAATCAACCAATCTGTGAAATCTTTCACTTCCAAATGACTTTGTTCATCTAAAGACATTTTCAACTGTGCATGCGCGGCAACAGGATAAAAGAAAGGAAAAAGATAGAACTTACATCAGGCAAAGAAAAGATTTTTTTCGAAGGCCTCTGAATATTATGATCGTCTTCATTATTTGAGAAAAAATATCTTTCCTTTGTGATCGCAAGCAAACAACTAGCTCTGCCTAAATTTAAAAACAAGCTTTGAGCTTCAGGCAAATAAATTAACCATTCTGTGAAATCTTTCACTTCCAAATTTCTTTGTTTATCTAAAGACATTCGCAACTGTGCATGCGCGGCAACAAGATATAAGAAAGGAAAAGAGTTAGAATTTACCTCCGACAAAGAAAAGAAATATGTATTTATTTCGAGGGCCTCTATGGAGGGCCACCGAGCGGATCGTCAAAACATGCTTTCATCTCTGCCGCGTGTCAATATACTCCTACTCAAAATTTAAACAATTAGCATTATTCCAACATTTAAAAACAGATTTAACCGGCAAACATGGAAGCTTTTTTATTTTTCTAATGTCTGGATTTTAGACTTGTTTGTGCTAGCTCCTGAGTTTCAACAACACACTGAACTATACAGGTATCAATCACACGTAGCAGACCATATTCAGACCATGACACCGTCGAATCTCAATTTGTTTTATTTTTTCTAATTTTAAAGGTAATTCTGACTTCTGCTTTTAACGAAAAAGAACGGAAATGTTTTTCAAGGGCCACCGAAAATGTCACAAGTTTATATTTTCTCATTTTACAGGTATCCTGAATTCTGCTATAAAAATATAGTTCTCACACTTCCGGGAACACAAATTACTTTAATTCTTGTAGCTTCTAAGATAGTTAACCTGGTTGTCCAATTCGAAGTATACGAGTAAAGTTAATGGCCAATATTATAATAATCATTTTAAAAAACATGATGTACACAGAATCTGTAAATCTCATACGGAATAAAAACGTACAGTCAAATTCTATTAAGTTCATATATAGTTATTGGCTAATATTGTTATCATCATTAAGTGTGACAGGAAGCATATTAAATAACAAAATAAAGTGCGCTGTTTTTTGGAAGTTCGAATTAGAAATAACTGGCAAACGAATTCGAAGGAAACCAAACAAGTTGCTTGCTGGTTTTGTAATCTTTAAATTTGATGATAAATTAGTTTGATCATTGTCATCAGACAATTACGCTCAGTACGGTCTGTCTGTCTGGGAAGAATTCATGAATATCAAACAAATTATGATAATGAAACAAAACACCCCGGAACTGAAATTAGTGGAGCATCCAAACCGAAATGCAAACACTTCTGGTCCTTTTGTTTTTAGTCCGATTCTTATGACCTTTATGAAATCATAATTTCCTGATCCGTGTTTGTTTACCAACGAACTCGAAGCCAGGTGGTTCCCACCGTGAAACAAAAGCACCTGAACGGTGTGCCACTTGACTGATTTGACAAAAACATCCCATCGACCAGTAGGTTTACCCTCTATTTCCTGCAAATATACGCAAAGAGGTTCGCAAAACGTTATGAGGACGTACAGCGTAGAAAGAACTTTAAAAGTGGTTCTCATCGTGAAACCAAAAGTGCAACTGGATTGATTTGACCAAAAACAAACTTATCAACCATCTCACAAGGTTTACCCTCAACATCCAGTAAATACCCAACGTTCTTAAAACGTTCACAAAACGGTATGAGGACGTTCGCACGTTTGTTTGACGTTTAGGTTTAAAGAACGTTCTATGTTCCCTGTGTAAATATTTTTCACATTCCTAGTCTGGTCCTCCAACCCCTAACACATTCACAATGTTCTCAAGACGTTCGCAAAACGTCAAGTAGACGTTAAAACGTTCATGGAATGTTTTGTGTACGACCAAAGAACGTTTTTGCGTTCCCTGTGTAGAGACAAATCCTGGTCATGTATTTTGACCAAAAAGAAATGAAAAATAAAAATGATACGACAGCTTTCGTGAAACGAATATCCCATTTGAACTGCTTTTTGAACAAACTTCATATTGGAATGAAATTCGAAATGGAATTGCCATCAAAAATGTATTCCTATAACGAACGTGATGTTCAAAGAATGAACACGAAAGATTGTATGGATCTTTAGGTTATTTTGTCCTCTTTCTGACCTAAGCATTCAGTTAAAAAGATAACAATTATTTAGAAACTATTTTGTTGATTTCAATGAACCTATTGTGCACCTTAAAGTCCTTTTCAAACATTTTAGGCAAATTGGGATCTATCTGGTTGTTGTTGTTTGTTCTAATTTTAACCCCATTTTAAAATTTTCGGTTATATTTAGTTTTTCTTTTCTTGTTTTGCTACGCTCTGATTCGAACAAATACATCAGTGGTCAGAGAATTTTTTTAAATTTAAGCCCAAACAAAATATTATTTCGTCATGGTTCAAATGTTTCCTCGGACAAAGTAAATATTCAACAAATGTGAAAAATGGCTCAATTAAGAAAATATCCGTTATCAGTCATTGCTGTTTATGATATAGTAGTGTCGAAATGTTTTGCAGGCATCTCTGAGTTGATTCTACTATCAATTATTGGTTATCTAAACCCCCAAAAGCCTGCACAACTTATCAAAGTTAATTTTGAGATATGAAAATGTACAAAGACTGGAAAGTTATTCGTGAAACCGCGACCTTAATGCTGCAAACGCATTATATGAAAACAAATATGAAATATATAATTTATAATAATGCACTGATATTTTGAGGGCTAATTTTATGATAAGATATTACTTGATCCCTCCTAAGGCCATGAGAGAAATGTTTGAAACACATTTGTTATTACATTTTTACATTAAAAAAAGTTACCCCTGTACCTAAAAACATCTATTTGCAGAGGTAAAAGAATACAAAACCAGAACGAGCACAACGCAAACAATTTATTGCATAACCCTGTACTTTTTTTTAATTCTCTTTAAAGATAAGCGTAATCTGAAATGGCTTTTTTTTAAAAGAATTTGCAGGAAGGATGAATATCGTACCCTGATGGATTGTGAATGTCTTCCCATCTTTTTACAAAGTTTAGGTCTTATCAATTTTAAAGACTATTCTGAAAAGCAGAACAACCTTCTAGCATACTTATACCGATTAAACAGAGATAGCGCGACCATGACAAATTCCATCACTCTTTCTCTAAAAACGGAAAGACCGTGAGGAAAAGACGTTAAAAATGCGGATTGTTTGTGGCAACAAATACATAAAATTGGCGACTTCGAATTCGCGTGTCTCTTTCATTGTGTGGCTTTCAAAAGCAATCTACCGTTTCCCACGCTCTGGCGTGCGGCTTTCGAAAGCGCTGCCGACCCGACGCAGGCCCGAGACAGAGATGACACCGCCCCGAACAAAAGCCCCTGTTCCCTCAATGCGTTGAAAGAATGCCAGCTATGCAAAGCTGACAAAAGTCACTTCAAATTTTGTCAATAGATCTAGGCAATAGAGCGCAAAATTACGCTAATACTGCACTCTTTTTTCCCTTTTCTTTTTGACTCTTTGCCCTGTATTTTAAAAAGATTTTTAGGTTAAATTCGTAAACAAGTTTCCTTGCCCTTTGCACTGTGAATATTTGTCTCCCTTTATTCAATGCCCCATTAACCGCAGTTTGATAATCATTTAGTCTCTAATCAATTCGAGGGAATATGTTATTGATTTGTTAAAAAAATAAAATTTGGATCAGCTAGAGCTTGCGCAAAACAAATAAACAAATTATAACTGATATGGATCTAATCTCTATCTTATCATTTTAATATATAAAACTCTGCCAATAGGTTGGAACGGATTACTTACTGTGGAAGAATAGATTTTATCTGTTAGAAACCTGAATTTAATTAATTTCAAAATATTGGATGAGCTCTCTTGAAAATCACATTTAGAATGCATTGCTAACTATGACATTTCACGAAAATCCACTGAAAATCCATGGAATTGCATAGACAGATAGACAGATAAGAATATAGACAACACAGACAGACAGACATATAGATTTGAAGTAGGTCCATGTACATACATAGATAAAAACAAAAGCTACAATCCCAAGACGCCTACAATGAATTATTATTATACCCTATTTAGTCCAGCTACCCTAAGACGCTCCTGCTCAAAGCATTCCAGGAATAAATTCCTACCAGGTAAACACTCACTACACCAGGATGGAGACTGCCAAATGAAGTTAAATGTCTTGCAATAGGACATTAATGTCGCGGCGGAACTCGAACCGCGAACCATTATGAACGACAGACCGATGATGTATACACTATTCCACGTCACCTCTGTCAATGAAATGACGGTAAGAAAGGAAAGCGGATTATGTTTCTAATATAGGATTTTCCTGCCAAATTTGTCTTGCATTCAAATTCGACGGTGTTAGTGCTGTCAGGTAAATCTTGGGTTCATATTCTTTTTTCTAATTTTCAAATCTATGAAGTTTTCGTTAGAAATATACTTTTTTAAAGCCCAGTTTTCAGTTAACAAAATAGGTCACGATCTCCCTTTCCTCTATCATTCTCTCACTATCTCATTTCCCCTTCTCATTATATATTTCACCCTCTTTCTCTCTCCCTCTTTCTCCCTCCCTCTTTAGTCGCTCGCGCTCTCTCTTTCCCACTCTCTCTCTCTGTCCTATGTCTGTCTGTCTCTTCCTCTCCGTTTATCCTTCTCTCTCTCCCTCTCTCCCTCTCTCTCTCTCTCTCCCTCTCTCCCCCTCTCTCTCTCTTTCGTGACCCATAGTGTCCAACTACCGGATAAAATTATGAAGAGCATCTATTATATTAATATTTTATTAATCTTGTGGCATTCCTTGTCTATATCTAAAAGATTTTCAATCTGATAGCTAAGAATTTCAACACCCGTCGCAGGCGAAACAACAACAACACCCAGTCAAAACATTTCTGTGCGTATTATATTATTGGAATGCACGAACGTGAAGATTATGAAAAGAATATTAAGAACCGTTTCTAATCGAGTAATCAAGAGCCCACTTCACGGGCAATTTACCCACTGATAGGACGGTGATGAATGGTTTATGTATTGTCAACCACTGATAACTATTGTTGCCAAATGTGCTTGTTTGCCAACCAACTCCGTCAAAAAACACGTTATGGAATTTTATTTAAAAAAACTTGTGAACGACATATGAACTTGAAGATGCATTTACTAACCCTCTGAAACGATTAGGAGAGGAAATTGATTTAAAATTGGTCTTTAAAAAATGAAATTGAAAATGAAGTTATTGTAATGAGATTATTTTCTTAAATACTCGCTCTGATGACAGGAAATCCAGACAACTTAAAGAGAGGGTTGAGTTCTGGGAAGAGGTGAAAAATAAGTTGTGAGCGTTATCATTTTTATTATGTAAGTGTGGAAGAATATCAGGGGAAAAATGTTCCCTGAAAAGCATGGCTCTTAAAAGTTTTATGCCATATGTTCGTGTCCCATTTACATCTTTCTGTGTACAGTGATTGTAACTTTACCAAGACTTGGCCACGTTTCTTATCATTTTGATGATTCCAGAACCTTGCAGTACACACCAATACTTATATGCTAGATGATCAACCTTTTCTGATCGATTCCACACCATTTCTTTCACAATGCAGTCGCATGACCAGCAAAACTCAACTTTATCTTTAAGGACCTTTTGCCTTTGTTCGGAAAAAGTACATATCAATAAGAATATGAACTTGCTGACTTTACGAAAAGAAAATTGCATCATTTGAAAATGCAATTTAATCATGAGAAAATTGTGGACACAAAGGAAATCATTAAGGAGGCATAGCGAATTGTATGTCACAGGATTGCAACCAACTGTTGAGATGGGACTGGTAATGACAGTGTCAAGCACTTGTCACGCTGAACAAGGAAAATGAAAGAACAATCAACTATGTACAGTCAAACCTGCTTTAGCGACCACTTGTCTACAAAGACCACATCTTTTGTTTCCCTTGAAAATGGTTTCTCATTGAAACATGTACTAAACGAACCTGTCTACAGAAGACCACTTTTTGTGTTTCCCTTGGGTGGTCGCTATAGACAGGTTTGACTGTATAACAATTGTTGATACATGTATAAATACAAAATCTGGAGCGGAATAGAGACAATGGAATCAAGTTTGATATGCCCCACACGAACTGAATAATGTATGGAGCTTACATGAATAAACGTCGTTGTCATTTTAATCGTCGAAGTTGCTCTGTCGAAAGACATATTTTCAAAGGGAAGAATCCAAACTTTGAAACAAATTGCCTTGAGGAAAAATAGGACATATCGACGAAACAGGTTGTAGAAATTAAGAACGAACCTGGCTGATCAAAGAGACAATGAAAATGTAATTCATTTTGAAGGTCTCACTCACTGATCTATGGGAACCGCAAAGTGGTGAATCGGGAAAAATTACTGTGGTTTAGTGGCGGACAATTATTGCCACACTTATGTTTGCTTTTCATAACGTTTCGCTTTTCAACTACAGTGCAGGATTTTACTTTTACAAACAATGGCAACATACTGTTATACCAGAGGGAAAGGCGCCTGGGTGAAAACTAAAGGTGTTTGCTTTTTACTGTACAGCTAATTATGAAAGTTTTCCCTAATTACGAACCGTTCTAATGGTCGATTCTCAATTTGTTTTAAATATCCATTTATTGATCCAAACTGTTACGTATCCATAATTGTTTTAATACTTCGTCAGCCTTTCGTCAGCCTATCGTCACCCTGTTTCTCCGATTCTTGTGGTTTCGCCCTATTCAGCTTGTTGGAAATGTTGCATTGATTTCTCTCCCGATTTGGGTTCTTGGTGGCACGCCGCCATGGGCGTATCTCTACAGAGGAGTGTGGGGGTGACACCCCAATAATTTCTTTGTCCGCACATTTTGTAATTGTATACAGAAAGGTTGTCGGCAATTTTTTAAATCTGAAAAAACTGTATTCCCTTTTTTTTCTTCATATGCTTGTTTCTTGGAGTATAATTTTAATATCGTGTCAGCAAATTGGGTCGACAACCCTTTCCCCCTCAGAGCTGCCTATTGACGCCCCATTTCTGCAAACTGCACAATCATGACATTATCAAAGATATAAATCATGGTGTCCTTCATGTTCATTTTCCCTTTCGAAATCATTCAAACCATTGAAAAAAATAATTACCATTGTGTAGATATTTCGTGATCTGGCGATATAGGGGTGCGATACCAGACACTTATAGCACCTTCTTGGGGCTTCTCGGATTCAAATCCTTTTTGGTGTTTGTAGCCGCCGCTCCCTCTTATAGCAAGTATAATAAGATTTTTACCCCCTCCCCCCTGTTTTTCCCCCATTGTTCAGAAGTGTTAAGAATTGATTAACAAAAGTCTCGGATTTTGATACTTTGCCGAAAAAGAACATTTTAGTATATTACGCCACCCCACACGACGGCCCTGGTCATATCTCATCACACCCTATTACAACATTATTTCAATGTGTTAATGAATAGATTAGATACGTAAATAAATACATAAATCTTTGATAGAAGAAGCATAAAAGGAATCGATATGAGTATTCAGATTTTGTTTGAAGTATCAATGTGGATGCGTTTTTCTTCAGTCCAAGCCAAATATAGAACTCAAATTTACAAATTTCAGTTACGATCTGCAGCTGAAGTCATACTATTGATGCTTCTCGTTCTTCAAAGATCAAGTTGAGTTCAGGGGGGTGTTTCATAAAGATCCTAAGTTAAACTTATCTCTTAGTTGGACTTAACAATTATGGAAAGCCGTTAGCATCTATGAAAATATGTTGTTAAAGTTATTTTAGAAGGCATAAAATGTCGATTCAAATCATTCATGTTTTGTTATCATCAAGGAGATTTCATGTTCTTGATGTGAAATTTATAAAAAGTCTAAAATTCTTGGATTTTCGCTTTTTAACATATTTTATTTGAAGGTTACTAATAGCTCTCCATAATATTTAAGTCCAACTTAGAGTTAAGTTTGACTTAGGATCTTTGTGAAACATCCCCCTGGTCAAGCAAATACATTGTTAAAGTAAAATTTTGAAAATGATTGGGAAAGGTTGATTGTTTAGTCCATAATAATTTGTGTATGCTCTGAGGTTTTGGAATAATTAAAATGACGAAATATTGACTCAATCAGTCAATTTTGCTCAAAAGTCACATGCACTGCACACGGAAATGCTCATATGGGACTACATACCTATCTGGCATGAAAATTTGATCCAAACAGTTTTACCTACTCCTCGTCATAATTTGAATATGAGGGTACCTGAAGAACGCTCCTTTTATGTGACATTTCATCTTCTTTGATTTTCTTCCACACTAAAATAAAAAAAAACATTATTTGTCTACTTCGCCAGAACTCAATCCTAAGTCTCTTTAAGTTTTTAGAATTTAAACATAAGCATTAAACATAAGCATGAGATGACTTGGTGAATAACACATGTATAAAGAGGTTTTCAAGAAGATATATACATCATACACGTCGATCTTTTTCTAGATCCTCCAAAGATGAAAGACTCGTTGGCACTTGTTGCGTCGAGACCAGCAGATAATATTTCATAAATGTATTGGTAAAGTTACAAAGATTTCAATCTGTTTACTTTAGGCCCATTGAAAAATTTCGACTTTAATTTGACTTTAATAGCTCAATGTTACCGCCTTCGATAATGCCAGCCGACGCCATAGAATTTATGCTTATTTTGGAGGAGGGTGGTGTCAAAAAAAAGAGGCGCGCACGTCCATACAACGGTGTGGTTATACATTCACAATTATAATTCTCTCGATTTTCATCTAACAATGTCGGCCCCTTATAAAGCAAGTCCTTATCAAGGTTATCTAGATAGCTATCGCAATGAAAGTCATTGTTCGGGGCATTTATGTAATTGATGAAAGGGCGAATGAAACACTGTAGAGGTATTGTTATTTTTGTTTGTATACTCGTGCGCGATACGGTCTAAGCTTAAAGCAATAACTGTTAAAAACTTATTGTAAATGATCCGTTTTTAAACGTAGCCCTGGGCTCCGCTTATGAAAAATAGAGGCTGCCGCCCCTAACCCCATCGTACAAATTAGTCATGCATAATACTGTAACTTTTATGGCATTCTTTCTCGAATTTCCCCCTGTAGGTACATATATAAATATATATATGGCTCGGTCCCGATCGAAATCTCTCTTTTTATTTCTTCCATTTTCCTCGATGAATAATTGGGATTTTAATTGCAACTGTTTATCTGTCTGTTGCGGTTTGGTGTGCCGCCGATGCTAAAGATGTGATTTTTCTTGTCGTTTTTTGGGAAACATTGCCCGTGCAGTATCGTATATTTTGAGTGAAATAAGAAAAAAGATTATTGGTTAATCGCAAAAAGGGACTACATGGATTGTGTTTTGATAGCGGCAAACCTTTGAAAATAGAAGTTATGTAAAGATTACGTGTAGAAATCACCATTTTGTGTCTTATTTCAAACCACCTCGACACCATTCCTGGATTTGTAAAAAGTATATGGAATTAAGCGGATTACATTTATTCTTTATTTTTTCTAGACTTCAATCTTACTGTCATTATGTATTCTTTCCTTTCGCGTTTTAACGTTTTAACTTTTTCAGTTTAGCACCATTATTCACAGCGACGATCTAGATGTGAGATGATAGAGAGATCCTAAAGCGAGAAAGAGAGGTAGATAACGAGGGTGAGGGATGAAGAGAGAAAATGTGATAAAATAAACATAAAGGGAAGAGGATCAAGAGAGGGAGAGAGAGAGAGAAAAAAAGAGGAGAAGGGAATAGAGAGACTGTGAGCGAGAGAAAGACATACATACAGAGAGGTATGGGAGAGAGAGAGAGGGGGGAGGGTATAGGGGCGGGGAGAGGAGAGGGGAAGGGAGGTATATGTATATATGTATAGAGAGAGAGAGAGAGAGAGAGCGAGAGAGAGAGAGAGTGTGTGTGTGTGAGAGAAAGAGAAGGGGAGGGAGTAGAAGAAAGAGATAGATGAACAAACTTAGCTTTCCCCCCCAAAAAAAATCAGGGTTTCATGAAATATTTTAATCGATCATTATCCATTGAGAAATGACTAACGTCACTCGAAAAAGAACAGCGTGTATGGGTCGGTGTCAGAAGTTCTCCTATACATACAAAAGAGTGAGAAACGTTGATTACCTATATATTCTATCAAATATCAGTGACAATTAATTTTGTTTTTCTCTTATCCTCAAGCGAGGTTTTTATTTCCATAATATAATACATTTGTACATTAATAGCTCAATAATTGAGTGAAACATAACATAGGTTAAAGATTAAAGTACGTTCAACAATTCTTCCAGCTTAGTATTATTTTCTTTGCTAACACATTCATATCTTAAAAATAATCTTAGCAACGACTTGAATTAAAAAAACAAAGTATGTGGGTAGTAAACAGAACCATTAACAATCTTCTTAACGTAACATTTATAAATTGCATATTGCGCATAATTTAAAATAATATTCAGAAGTGAATATTTCTTGTTTCCAATATCCTTTCCTACAACTATTATCTTCTGGTCTATTTGTATTTCTATTTGGAATAGATTAAATATCAAATTACATATTATTTTCCAAAATATAGTCACATCCTTGCAATATAACATAAAATGAAAAGTTGAGTCAACTTTTCCACAAGAGTTGCATAAATTATTATTAACAATTTGCCATTTATATGAGTTTTCTTTTGAGGCAATAAACCTATAAATCATCTTGAAATTAAATTGTTTAACTTTATTATTACGAATTTGCTTTAATTTAAATAAAAATACATCCTTCCAAACAAATTCATTATCCAAATCTAAAAAGAAATTCCAAAAGTAAATGATATTTGGTTCTTTTGACTTATTACGTAATAACAAACGATAGTAATCTTTAACTTTCATAACAAAAACATTCACTTTATCCCCTGTTTCTATTTCTATCATATTCGAAATATCACATTCTTGTTCAAATTCATAACTTAATCTATCCAACCAACACTGTGGAAATGCTTTCTTTAATTTTGTATATTTAAAATCAAATAAGAGCTGTTGGGCTTTCACTTTTGTATTTAGTATTGTAGAATCGTTCCAAATACCATTTGTAATCAAATTATGAATTGTCAATAAACCGGCCTCTTGCCATTCTCGATAAAACAGTATTTTGTTCTGAAAGGTAATGTTACTATTTTTCCAAATAATTTCATTTGGAATATTTCTTAATTTAAACATATCAATGAATTTTAGTTCTGACCAAGTACAAAAAAGATCTACATAGAATTCTGTGACAATTAATGATCTTGTCTGTTTGAAGGTCAAATTCAACAAGACAATGATACTATATACACTCACAATGGTGTTTGACTTAAGGACAAAACGGGGCTTTTCGACGGGAAAAAACAATATATGTAGGAAATAAAGGGCATGGCATATAAAGGTCAAATTCATAGTATCAATAGACAACAAACCACTTCACTTTAACATGAATGACTCTTTTATTAGAAAAATGCACCTACAAATAAGGTACTAAACTGACCAAAGCACTCTGTGTACCTATTCTTTGAATTATTAAAATGCATTCTAATTTTTTTTTTTCCAGCTGGGAGCCAGATGGGCGTTAACCAATATAATGCCTGAAAACAGACGATTTGTAAGAGCTTGGAGTTGGGCTGTGCTAGGACGTTTCATTACCATGGTTACTGTGGTGAATTGACACATTACGACTGGTTTCTTACAATGAAATACCCCTTCCTCCTTCGCAAAGGATGAATCCAAAATGTTTCATTTCCATTACATTCTGTCTAACAATTTCCCAGAGCATTAATAGTGCATTCATGGAAATAATGCAAATCATCCCCGGATTGGTGGCGAGATAAATGTATATCTAGAGGCGGGCTGTCCTATTGTAGACCCACTGAATAATGTAAAGCTATTTCTTGACCTTCCACGGGGGCATACACCAGCTCAAAACTCTTCTGGATACGCCTTCGAATTATCATTATTGTGGCGATTTTAGATTTTCTTTTTTTTCGTTTAAGTCACCCACAAACACCGCACCCCTTAAAACCTACGAATTGATCTCGACTTGTTTCTTCTTAACAATAGATCAAAATGACAGGTCATTTATCACCCCACAGATAATAGTCATTAATCTGGTATCAAGAAAAGGTAATTGATATTATGACGCAGTAAACATGGTAAACCGACCTCAGATAACTTACAGAGGCCGGAATTTATCGCAAAACTGGCTTTTAAATCGCAACTGATCCACCTCCAAATGACGACATCTCTAATTAAAATCTCCCTATTGTCTCTGGAGATACATGTTACATATATTGTATAAACTTCGTTTGATAAACGTTTTTATATTTCTGCAAAAGGTAAATATGTTTTGCCATCTTGAAGAGGACTGGCATCGTTTAGTGTATTGCGTTATTATTTTCTAGTCTCAATTTACACAAATTATGTAATAAATTGTATTGTAATAACATTGTTTATTGTCATCGTTAATTTCCATATCGTCGGTGTTATCATTAGCCGACGACTCCATACAGGAATATAATTATATGACGAATTTGGCGGTTCATAATAACGCCGACGATTTAATTTGATACAATGCAATTTAATAATTTGTATCCATAAAGCATCCATGGAAATTCGTGTTCTTTGTTACACTTGTGATACAAAATAAATACAGATATTGGGGATTGTGATGATATATTAATATGTCAGCAAGTACAAAACAGGGGTAAAATACGAACATAAACACAAAAATTGTATGTGAAGATAATACAATACAACAAATATAAAACAGTGAAAAATAGGAAATAAAATATGAGGCACATGAGGCTGTCATTTGTCGATGTTGCTTGAGCTAATATGAATAACCCCCAATTGATAAACGTCGGAAGTCTATAAACGAGTGCTCTCTTTCCTCTCAATATGCCATTGATTTATCTCTCATCATAGTTTGATTAACAAGCTTTTCTTTTAAAAATAAGGCAAACCAAACAAACAGTATTTCTATGGAAATTGAAGTGACACGAATCTTGCAGAAATATTATTCGGCGTGTAGTTCGTTGAAAACAAGCCCAAATCTTCACCAAAACCCGCAAGTAATCGCATGTTTTTGTTTTACAGCTCTAATAGATAGCGGATTACAGGAGCCGTTTGCCAAGCGATAAATCAGTAGTCCTTCATTATCACTGTTATCTGTTAACAAGACTTTTAACCAGATTTCAAACAATGACGAAAGCCAGATCAATGACCTCGGATCAACACCATAAAACTAGTTAAAGAGAACCTGAGCAACTGTCGGGTCATCCTAATTTTGTTTGATGTGAGAAAAAAAAAAGCATTTTCCGAATAAGTTGAGGGATATGTTCCAACATCCCCCCCCCCCCTAACATTCATTTCATATTGCAATAATCGTTAATTCTTATCCAATTCAACCCTGCAACCCCCTGATAAAAACAAAGCTAATAAACATGATTTTTAAATATTTTTAAATCTTAGTTATTGATCCCTTTTAAACTTTATACGCTTACACTTTAATTTACTTCAAAGCAATAGTCGATATTACATTATTATTTTATTTCAGAGGGGAGGACGACATTTCGTGGAATGACGATGCCGAGCGGAAATAACTGAACTTCGTGGAAAGCAAACGTCAGCCCAGAACATATCTGTTCCTCAGAAGACTGAATCATAGTGATACATGTATACATGACAAAGAAGTGTAGTCTTAAAGATGAAGTCGAGTTCTGGTCCTCCATGAAGACTGAGAGAGAAATTATTAATTTAATTAAGAGCACACAGAAGTTGGTATATCGGACTACACACACGTGTGACATGACTGCTTTGTCCAGCCATTGATTTACATATTTCTCCTCATACTGATGATATTTGAAGAGCAATGATTTTCAAGGGATATTTCTATCATAACTTTGTTCCAAACTGACGCAAAATGAATGATACAGCTCACGAATTATTTAACACCTCTTCAAGAACTTAACCCTCTCTTTAAAGCACGTTGGTTCGGGACTAATCCATCGAACATTGTTCTTGTCTACTAAGAAGATTTTGGCGCTAAAGCGATTGGTAATCTGTTTAGTCACAAATTACGAATGAAGAGCCGCAATCAAGATCTTTTCTTGTTGCCGCTTTGCGTCTAATATGTCTGATGTTTGCCGACGGGCTACCGTATTTGGATGTTTTGTAAGATGAAAGAGATTGCGAGGAGCAGAAGAACAAATCGTTGTCGTGGCAACAACAAAGCATGGCAACATACTTCCCAACATTTTTACTTCAGGAAACTAAAGTGATCCGAATCTGCGATGTTCTGCAATGTTCTCTGGCGATATATCTATTCTCTGCTAAAGTTTGACGTCCCAAAGTATGGCAACATAATACTTTCGGATATTGTTACGTCATAAAACAAATGATCAAAATCTGCAATGTTCTACTATATACTGTGACGATGCCCTATTCTCTGCTACAGTTTTACGTCCACTAACCAACAGAAGTCAGACAATTTTTACCATGGATCAAATTCACGTGATCGAAAGTTTCGAGTTTATGCACGTTATTAATTCCTAAATTATTATTGAATCAAATATATGTCAAAAACGTCATTAAAACTCTCATACGTAATCTAATTTGCTTAAGGCTCATCTTTTATCGTATATAGAGGTAGATTGCAATAAATGGCAGTTGGAATGGTATACTCGAAAACATGAAAAAAATAGAGGGAGGGGAAGTCACGGGATAAAGAGAGAGAGAAGCAAATATGATGAAAAAGGAGATATAAAGTGAATTGCATTGTGTATAAAGGATGGGATTAACACGTTTTCTTCCAAATCTTCACGCAATAAAAGACCTTTTTTCCCTTTATCAAATAAATTCTATTTCAGTCCAAAGGTGTTTACGGATAAAGATTTTTCTTTCAATTAAAGTAAGCGATCTCATTTATACTTCTCTGATACCTTCCTAACCCGAAATGCTTCTTTGAGTTTATGAAAGATTTAGGTTTATAGTATGAAGGTATTTAGGATATATCATTCACAAATCCTTTAAATGTTTTCGTCAAAACATGACATGTCCCCTTGTTGCACAAGAAACTCTTTAATGATAAACTCGGAAACCCAGGCTTTGCCGCTTTAGGAACCTTTGCTTCTGTCTTGTCGTGTAATCTTCTTATGAGAATAAATTTAAACAGTATCAAACGAATGGCGTAAATCGTTTCTACTTCACATTATATTGAAGACAAAAAAGAGAGGTAACAAAAAGTGTCCGGAGAAGCAGGCATTCATCATCTCTTTATCGACATCTATACCCGCCCCCTCTCCCCCGTGGAGCTTGCATCCGATGCCTACGCTTCCAACTTCATTGTTAACGAATTATCCATCTTTACTCATTCAATACCTCTTTTATTTTGCCACCAAAAATCCGGTTTACTCCAAATTTATCGATCAATTCAAAGACAATATTGAGCCAACTTGATCCATAAAGCGGATTTTAGATTCAATTCAGGGAGGAATTAAAAGAGAAATACTAGTTGATTAGGGGGACTTCGTTTTTGGAAAGAAACGTTTAAAATTGGGGCTTGAGGAAGATTTGCGCTTTTGTTGACTAGACAAAAGGCAGGAAATGAAAGCGTGAAAAAGAAGTGTGGACCTTCTTTTTAGTCTTGTTGAATCCACCTGTTTTGGTTTGTATGTAGCGGAATTTTAATCCGGATTGAGGACTTGACAGAAGTGGAAGATCGCAATAGTAAATTGTCTTCAATATCTTTGACATGTCGTATGTTGGTTGAAAGAAAGAACACTTTTCTTGTACGATGCGAAATTGGAAGAGATGGGTCTGCGAAGGTTATTGACGAAAAGAACTTTAGAAACAAAGACAATATTGTATTCTTGAGCACTCATGGCTGAAAAGTATTTTTAAATGATATTATCTTGCCTTTTGGAGATTCTGACAGTAACTGTTATCAGCTCGAACTTATTATACATAACTGAAACGAATTTAGTAAGTGACATAATATCTTAGATTACACAAAAATGCGTTTACTTACAGATACAAAAGTATAAAAAATATGATGACGGTTAATCGCTATACCAAAGCCAAGGTCGATACAACACTTTTCAATAGCTTAGAAGCTACCAACTTGTAAACAATTTGAATTTGTTTATTTTAGATTATTTCACATATGGAAGAGAATTAAATACCAGTTCTGTGTCCATAAAAGGTAACATATTCAAAACGAATATGTACGATTCTGTTGAGGAGCAGACTGAAAAAAAGACTTCTTTCATGTCAAGCTTTAAAATACTTATATTATACTTTAGACAGCTATGAAGCGGCAGTTTGGCGGGAATTATAACCTCCATTCTCGACGCTATGACATAAATCATGCCTTCTGCTTTTCAATGGCTTTTTTTCTCGTATAGGAGATCTGCGAAGAATCTCCGTTATCGGCAGCCAATGGCTTAATTCAGGAAGAAGAAAACTTACAGGGACTTGGTAACATTGTTAAGATGAGAGAAAATGGTGCTAAGGTAGTGGCTTTAATGCTAGATGTACAATTAAAGACAATCTGAAAGTTTGAGTGAATACAGACCATCATTAATGATAAAAATTGGAAAAATTGATATGATAGATTCCTTAATTCTTCCAACTACGTCATTACAATTTAATTATATTTTAGGTGAATGTAAATCGTCATAAAGCAATGAATTGGCTCTATACCATTCCGGACATTTTAGTGTTGAAAGATGGCTTTAAGTCTGTCTGATGTCTTATTTTCATGGAAAAACGGTTGAGAAAATTCAAAAATGGTTGGGGGAATTTACTGTTCATCACTGTTAGAGGGTGTTGCACAGTGACGCCTTCAAATAAAAACATTAATATCTCTGTGGTTTGAGAATTTGTTCAGGCTTTTTTGCCTTTTAGAGGGTTAGTACACAAATGACGCAGTCTTTTCATCAAATTTCAACAATGTTACCGAGTCACTTTAAGCGTGGGCTTTAATCCACAGTGCTCTTGAAAACCCTACACCTTCCCGCGTAAAAAAAGACGAAGAAGAAGAATAGAAAGAAAGAGACGCTTGGAGATAGATTGATATAAAGCCACTTCATTGAGCGTAATTTGCTCAAGCCGAAAGTCAATCCATCCTGGAATTGAACTTAGATTAAAGCAGACTTGTAAAGATTTAATCCTTTAATCTAGAAGAAAAATCAATCCAGTCGACGTCTCTTGATCAAGAACATGTTGACTTTTATTTCTTTAATGTAACCGCCTTAATTAAAGCCACTTCTCTCTTATAGTAACAAGGGGCGGTTTATAGAAGCAACATTTGAATTCTTTTTAGGCGCGACGTGGGGCCTGTTTAAAGTCGATTTAGAAACTTGTAACAGTATAAAAAAGCAATCAAAAATGTTTGAAGATTGCCGAAAATGAAAGCAGAGGGTATGGAGAGTTGGGTAAACGTCTTAAAGATGTAAATCCTCATTATCAGGTTCATTTAAAGAAACTTATAGTCAGAGTTGCTCGCTCTCTGTGCATGCGCCAACAAAAGTGAGCACGAGCTATAACTTACGGTATTCGATGTTGTTTAAAATGTTGGGGTCAATTCATTTTGAATTTCATGATTCCAGAACACGGTCCTATAAACTACAGAGTTAGTCATCTTGAAAAACTTTCTTAAGATTCTGTTACCAATTATTTATCCAATGAATAGCAATACCAGTATGCCTCAGTATCCGTGAGCTGCGTAGTCATACTCCCTTCATATTTTGCTGTTCTCAGACATAGATACTTAGCATGCGATTATATTGTTAAAGAACCTGTCTGAATCAGCGGGAAACCCTGACTATGTATAGCACAAGAATTGATGTCTATCGTGCATTTTACAACGATCAACGGAAAATGAAATAACATTTCAGAGGTAAAAATGTCAGATGTAAAAATGTCAGAGGTAATCATGTCTGAGGTAATAATGTCAGAGGTAAACATGTCAGAGGTAATAATGTCAGAGGTAATAATGTCAGAGGTAATAATGTCAGAGGTAATAATGTCAGAGGTAATAATGTCAGAGGTAATAATGTCAGAGGTAATAATGTCAGAGGTAATAATGTCAGAGGTAATAATGTCAGAGGTACAATGTCAGAGGTAATAATGTCAGGGGTAATAATGTCAGAGGTAAAACTGTCAGAGGTAATAATGTCAGAGGTAATAATGTCAGAGGTAATAGTGTCAGAGGTAATAATGTCAGAGGTAATAATGTCAGAGGTAATAATGTCAGAGGTAAAAATGTCAAAGGTAAAAATGCCAGAGGTAATAATGTCAGAGGTAATAATGTCAGAGGTAAAAACGTCAGAGGTAATAATGTCACAGGTAAAAATGTCAAAGGTAAAAATGTCAGAGGTAACAATTTCAGAGGTAATAATGTCAGAGGTAAAAAATGTAGAGGTTAAAATGTCAGAGGTAAAAAATGTCAGAGGTAATAATGTCAGAGATAATTATGTCAGAGATAATAACGTTAGAGGTAAACATGTCAAAAGCTGGGATGAACATGAAGATGGGTCTGATGACTGAATTTGTCAATACACAGTCATTTATAAAATATTCTTTTGATATAGAAGAAGGAAATATAATAAACTAGCCTAGTAGCTTACGTCTCGACATTTTGTGTGATAAAGTGCTGAGATATTATGACGGCACTGATTTTTACCCTGATATTTGTTTTGTACCTCTGACATTTTTACCTCTGACATTTTACCAGGCACCAAATTTTGAGCTATGTCACGTCATGTATCGAATATCAGGGTATTTGAATAGTGATCCTTTTAATTGTACACTATTGTCTTCTACTATAGGCCCATCCATTTTGTTTTACCCTTCTTTTTTTAAAAATACATTCCAACAAATTGATATGGGGTACCAACTATATGTTTATTCATTAATTTTTGTGTCTCTGTTAATAGAATCCACGTTCATTTGTACCATTAAATTGTGAAATCGTTGCAAAATGTAGAAATTTGTGAAATATGAAACTATAAACTGAAACTGAATCTGAAACTATATGATTTTCTGCCCGAAACTGACATACAAAGCAAGGGCAAGCTCACAATTCACCTTGCATCTTTACCAGAATTCAATCTCTTCTTCGAAGGTGGTTCTATAAATTATTTCATGGCACAAAACTTCGTCTGCCATCTAACCTCTCAACGTCTGGTGATATTTCCTTGGTATCGATTTGTCTTGGTCCCATGGGAGCTCATCTTCTCTACTTAGGACCATTTTGGGTTCACAATAGGGTCCAAGAAAGAGAGGAGTGCATTAGAGAAGAAGTCGATCGGCGTAAATGGAACATTCTCACTGCTCTATGTGGCTTGGTGGTGATGGGGCCACGTGCGAGTAGCTGTCTTTTCGTGCAATGCTGTGGCGCCGTGCTACTAAAACGGTGATGTGCAAATTTGGCGCCATTTGAGTTTTTGTCGTGACGAGAAAGTTCTTTTATGACAAACACAAGCGAAATTAACAAGACTATTTAAGAAAGAAACATGTATTTGGGGGGTAAATTAATCATAAGATAGCACAAATGACACTCATTGAATATTCATTCATGCATTATCTTCTTTTCTTCATTTTGTTATTTTTTAAATTTTAAAGCATTTTAAGGCAAGTTATTTTAACATTATACCAGTCGTGGTTGTAGCCTCATTGATAGTTTTAAAGTAGGGCCCACTATAATTCTGGTAACCGTCGTGTACTATTTGGTAGCGATGATGGCTATTTGTCATTAATATAAACTTTTTTGTATTCACCCAATGTACTTTACTGACGGAGTTATATTTAAAAGTATAGACGAATGACATAATAAGGGAAATTCAATGTCAATAATACAATATCTAACAGGAAGGAGGACGATAAATAATCATTATTACTATTTTATTCCAAACTTGGGTAATAGTCCATTGCGATCATCAGAGTTTGGCATTGCACGAGAATCTGTCGGGCTTATATTTTCCAATCATGCTGGTTAATTTGTCTACTGTTCATTCATTGTACTTTTCATGGTGCACGCCATTTGAACGTAAAGTACCGTTTCGACACTCAGTTCAGTTTCAGTTTCAGCTTATTTTCATATTTCACATGCTGTACATTGTTATTGTTTGTATTAATACAAACGAAGATAATAAAACATAAGACTAAGTTAAATAAAGGGAGAAATATGATGGTACCTAAAGAGAAAGCCACATTTGTAGGTCGTAGACGCCGGAAGTTATCCAAACATCTTTCCGAAGAATTTTCCTGAAAGTTCTTTCGATCACGACGACTGAAGATGCCTGCTGTGTGAACGGGAAGGAGCAGTCGTCATCGATCTGTTTTGATCGCACAATAGACTATTCAAAAAGGCGTTTCGATCTGTTTTACCCCCTCGTCATGCATACCCCACACGTTAGTCGCAAGACGATACAAAGGAAACGACTTACTCCTATTGTGTTCAAGCACAATTGACTTTTTATCAAACTCTGAAATATCGCGAGACACGCAGCTGATGTATGGAAAGCCTATAGATTAGTTATTGATCAGGAGATTATCTGCGTGTGTATGATTTAAAACTTTAATTTTCCTTTTCCCTTTTCCAGCATTGTGTTCAAGCACAATTGACCATTATCAAACTCTAGAATTTCACGAGACACAAAGCTGATGTATGGCAAGCCTATAGATTAGTTATTGATCAGTAGCTTATCTGCGTGTGAATGATTCAAAAGTTTCATTTCTCTCTCTCTTGTACGCATTATTTTACTTGCGCATCCCTTACAATTATTCATTTGTAACAACCAAGTGTGATATTTTCGCTTAGAAATGTGTGAGTATCTTGTGCAGTTTTAATAATATATGCGGTTGAGATTAGTGCTAAGTTTCTTTCTTTCTTTTTACTTAAACACTTTCAGACGTTCTCACGATATTTTAATCAATATGAAAAATCGATAATTATCTGAAAATTTAATCGATCGCATTTTGGCGGGACGCGGATCAGCTAAAATCAATACTGCGTAAGATAAGATTGAAAGATAAATCCCTATTCAAAATGTAGTGTGGGCCACCAATGCTGATGGTGTGTTCATCACCACTTTCATGATTATGGCACTCTTTCTCCATCTCTCTCTCTCCTGTCCTCTTCCCGCGTTTATTCGCTTTATGTCACCCCTCACTCTCTCTCTCTCTCTCTCTCTCTCTCTCTCTCTCTATCCCCCAACCCTCTTTCTCCATATCACTTTATCCCACTCTCTCTCTTTAGAGAGGAAGCAAACAGAAAACCTAATGATATTTTCACTACCATCCCATTTTTTTTTCTCTCTCTCTCTCTCTCTTTGTCTAGCGCTATTTTTCTATCTCTCTTCTTCTTCTTTCTAATCTCTATTTTATTTTATTTCCTTCGCTCTCTCTCTCTCTCCTTCTCATATCACATTACATAACGTAGTATATGGTCTTTCCAAAGGACTTTGGGAATTGTTACCCTAGCTTTAGAATTTTCCCCTTTTTTCTTTTCTTTTGTTTAATTTTAAAGCTTTTAAAGAAAGTTATTTTAACATTATACCAGTCGTGGTTGTAGTCTCATTGATAGTTTTAAAGTAGGGCCCACTATAATTCTGGTAACCGTCGTCTACTATTTGGTACCGGTGATGAATGGCTATTTGTCATTAATTTAATGTAAACTTTTTTTACATTCCCCACAATGTACTTCACCCACTAAGTAAAAGTATACATGAATGACATAAAAAGGAAATACTCATAGTTATCTAAGAGGAAGGAGGCGATTAGACATTATTATTAGTAAGTCCACGTAACATTGTGGCAATATTATTCCAAACTTAGGTAATAGCCCATTGCAATCATCTTCCACTATAATTGAGCAACGTTTATCAGAGTTTGATATTGCACCAGAGTCGGTCGGATTCATCTTTTGCAATCATGCTGGTTACTTTTTTTACTGTGCATTCAATAATTTTACTTTCCATGGTGCACACTTTATTACACCGGTAATGACTATCATAATTATGAATTATCTTGATAAGCCATTTGAACTTAAAGGGATCCGGTAACTTTGTCTCAGATTCTGAAACAATATCCTGGATTTAGCTCATGCTGCAATCATAATCATAAACCTTTATGTCAGTCAGGAACCCCATGACTTTTACAAGCCGATCGCCTGTCTGATTATCAAGATATTAAATTATTGGATATCGAAACCAAATTTTGCGTTTTCCTAACGGTTTTCATAGCACTACAGTCTATTGGGAAAAACGAGTATGGTAAAGCCTGTCACTCAAAGATTTGTACTTTTTTAAGGCACTTCTTGATCATTTTAAAGCGCGATTTTTGTTAGGGCTTCAATATGACATCATATATCACAGACACTAATAACACGTAGGGCTATGCATCTCAGATTTAACATTGTTAAATGCCTTTCGATACTCAATGCTAACATCTTTCTGGTGAATATTCCTGAAAGTTCGTTTGATCACGACAACTAAAGATGCATGCAGTGTGGACAGGGAGGAGCAGTCGTCATCGATCTGTTTTGATCGCACAATAGACTATTCAAAAAGGCGTTTCGATCTGTTTTACCCCCTCGTCATGCATACCCCACACGTAAGGCGCAAGACGATTAAAAAAAACGACTTACTCCTATTGTGTTCAATCACAATTGACTTTTATCAAACTCCGGAATATCGCGAGACACACAGCTAATGTATGGCAAGCCTATATAGATTAGTTATTGATCAGGAGATTATCTGCGTGTGTATGATTTAAAACTTTAATTTTCCTTTTCCCTTTTCCAGTATTGTGTTCAAGCACAATTGACTATTATCAAACTCTGGAATATCGCGAGACACAAAGCTGGTGGATGGCAAGCCTATAGATTAGTTATTGATCGCTAGATTATCTGCATGTGTACAATTAAAAAGTTTCATTTTCCCTCTCTCTCTCTCTATCTTGTACGCATTATTTTACTTGAGCATCCATTTTGTAACAACCATGTGTGATATTTTTCGCTTAGAAATTTTTGAGTACCTTGTGCAGAGCTGTGTTAATAATATATGTGGTTGAGATTAGTGCTAAGTTTCTTTCTTTCTTTTTACTTAAACAATTTCAGACGTTCTCACGATATTTTATTCAATATGAAAAGTCGATAATTATCTGAAAATTTAGTCGATCGCATTTTGGCTGGACGCGGATCAGCTGAAATCAATACTGCGTAAGATAAGATTGAAAGATAAATCCCTATTCAAAAGGTTGGCCACCAATGATGATGGTGTGTTCATCACCACTATCATGATTATGGCACTCTTTCTCCATCTCTCTCCTTTCCCCTTCCCGCGTTTATTCTCTTTATGTCACCCCTCTCTCTCTCTCTCTCTCTCTCTCTCTCTCTCCTCTTTCTCCATTTCACTTTATCCCATTCTCCCTCTTTATAGGGGAAGTCGTCAGAAAGCGATGGCAATATTTTCACTCCCTTCCCATTTCTCTCTCTCTCTCTCTCTCTCTCTCTACTGTCTACCGCTATATCTCTGTCTATCGCTATCTTTTTATCTCTCTTCTTCTTCTTTCTAATCTCTATTTTATTTTATTTCCTTCGCTCTCTCTCTCTCTCTCTCTCTCCATTCCTCTACATCTCTCTATCTCTCTATCTGGTAGAGAAGGCAAGAAGGAGGAGGCATGAGATGAAGGGAAAGTGAAACGTAGAATTATACAAGAAAAATGTCTTAGCGTGAATGGGGTTAAAAAACGAAAGCATAAAAATAGAAACTCGAAAGAAAACTGAAAAGGCGGAAAGAAGCTTGGAGATGACTTTGAAAACAGTTTGTTTATCTGTCTGTCAAGTAGGCTGACGTGACAGTGTCCCCAAAGCCTACTCAAGGGGCATCGGGAATCAACACCACGTACGGCCCAAGACACCTTGGAGTGCCCTCTGAAGTGCTCCAAAGTTTGCCACCAGAATCTTGACACCACCAACTTCCCCCTTTATCATGCAAGAATTTGGTTTATGTTCTACTTTTAGGTATAAAATCCTTTAATCGTCCCCGACCCCCCCCCCCCCCCCAACTCCTTATTCTCTACCAACTCTTGTTGGGATAGGGTCCCACTTCAACCTGTTTCGAGAGACGGTTGTGGCGTCAATGGGCGTGGCTTAGGACGCGTTGGGGGTATCATCCAAACGTTGCTATGGTGACGGGAAGAGCGTCGACATGTGGCTGTGTCAATATAAAATGTGTTGATTGACAGCTGCCGTCAGATATCATGATGCTTGACAAGTTATGTTGTCATAGAAGAAAAGTTCGATTTTGGAAAGAGTCTGATCAATGATTAATGAATGGATATAGAATTAAAAGCTAGGAGAGATAGGATGTGTTATAAACTTATATAAGACCATTGCGTGAGTGAGTGAGTGAGTTAGATAGAGAGGGGGAAAGAAAAGAAGAAGAGAGATAGAGACATAAAGTAAAAATAAGAGAGAGAGAGAGAAAGGGGAAGAGTAAAAGAAAAGTGATGAGAGAGGAAGAGATAAAGAGAGAGAAAAATGAAAAAAAGAGAGAGAGAGAGTGTGACAGAGAGGAAGGGAGATAAAAAGCAATAGAGTTATTTGAGTACCTGTAACTATACATAAACCCGTGGAATCAGACTGTGGCCATAAAACTTTATTACATTTATACAGCGCATCGCATTATACACTTCATAGTATAGGGTAAACTATTTATAGCCCTTTCTTTGATACGAGAATACTAAAGAGTTTTCTTTTTATATTAAACAAAGCTAAGTATCAGATGATTTTCAACATAATTTTTATACTCAATAAGAAACAAGCTATTATAACGTTATAACGTCAAATTTCACGAAAGGAGGTCAACAATTTTAAACAATCGCTTTGATAAGAATTAATTAATGAGGATTTAGGAAAGGACAACATTCCAATGATGAAACAATTGCACGAATGTCATAAAGAAGTGCATCCGGGTCTTAGCACTTTTGTTTTGCCAGGCAACATTCGAACAAAAATGATGATTTAATCATGACGTCATTTGGGGAATGTCATTAACATAGCGAAGACGATTATTGTTTGGTTTTGTTGAGTTGTCTCCTCATGAACTTTTTCAAAATCAAGAAACATCATATTGTCTCATATAATATTTTCATAATATAATGTCACATTCGATAATATTCTCTAGTTTTTAAATTAAATTCCATGCCTTCTATTTCCTGTGACCCGAGAGCTGGAACAGCCGAGCTTTTGGGTCAACAATGGTCAATAATAGCTTGCTTTTTGACTTCCTGAGATAGGAGAAATCAAACACTTGGATGAACTTTAAATTCTTCGCTTTTTTAAACCTTTTACCATTTTATATTTGCCCTCTTGCCCGTCCGTCACAAATTCAACGTACTGTTTCGCTTAAAATGCCTGTCAATCACATGATGTCAGACGTTTCTTCTTTCTCTCTGTTTTGTTTTGCATTTTTGCGAAGTCCCCTACGTGTTTACTAACTGGCTGTCGTGTTGACAAGTGAATTCATAATTTATTTCGAGAGCAAATAGGATATTGTTCATAAGAGGGGACGAAAATCTAAAAGTGTTTTAATTTCGGTCTGGTGCATGAAATTGTCTTCTGAAGTTCTGAGAAAATACGAGTGAGCCAATTTATTAGGTAACGGAAATTCTAAAATGTATAGACAACTACTCTAAAAGAAAGCAGAAAGATCGAACACAAAAAAAGGAAGTTATGAATTCTTGAAAGTTGTAATCTCTATACGTATGGACACGTAAAATGAGCTGAATTGGTCATTTCACATCGACGTCATATCAGACATCTTTGCTATTTGTTCAACACACAAAATGAATGAAATTATATTTTGAGTAGTGCTCCAAGGGGGAGAGGCATTAGGAGAAAGACATCATTAAATCAATGATATTTTTGTACACGACAAACGGGAGTTGGCCATGTCTACGTCACAATCCACTGATCAATAATAATCAAATAGCCCAACAGTCAAAATAATTTAAGACTCGTGTAAATATGGTGATCTCATATTTCACACATTTATAACGCCGATATTTGTCCGATCTATTTACGCTATCACCATTCTGTTTCTCTCGTTTTGTTCTACTTTCATAAATATGGAATTATTACAAGAGTTGGATTGCGCTTTAATTATTTAATCGATGACGATCACCAATTGCATGGGTTTGGTTGGATCATCAAAATGCCCCTATAATTAAGTGTGAAATGCCAATTTACACGGATATGCACATGTGTTAATGTCGTGAAAACATGACAAACCGGGTGGAGTATTTTCTCTTTCTTTGTGTGTAAGCATTCATTTACAAATTAGTATCAGACATATTAAGTGGTTGCTTTCTGGTTGATTTTTAAAGAATGTGATGCTTCTTCATAACCCGGACCTTAGGATTAAAGTTTATTGTAGCGAAAGGGTACAATTGGAATTCCGATCACCATAGTTCCCTAATATTAACACATAAAAGAAGGTAAAATATGTGGATTTGGTGAATGTAAGAAACTGAAAAGAAGTTAAACAGGATTTAAATGAAAAGATGCCGGATACAAACTGGACGAGAAGGAGAGAATGATGTGTGATTAAAAACAAACGATTATTGAGACGAAGATGAAATAAATTTTTTAAACATTAGGCCTAAGTAAAGATGTATGAAAGAGAGATAAAAGGAAGGAGGAGACGAAAAAGAGGTATAAGAAGAAGAATAAGATGTTGAAGAAGAAATATAAGAAGGAGAAGAAGAAAAGAAGAAGAAGAAGAAGAAGAAAAGAAGAAGAAGAAGAAGAAGAAGAGGATCTTGGTTGTGATGATGATAATGATGATGATGAAGTTCGTGAAAAACAAAAAGAAGAGAAAACGAAGAAGATAATGATGATAATAATAATAATAATAATAATAATAATAATAATAATAATAATAATAATAATAATAATAATAATAACAATAATAATAATAATAATAGCCTAATAGTCCACTCCAAATTGTATTAAACCGAAACGGAAATTCTTTGATGATTATGGTAATGAAGAAGAAGAGAGAGAAGAAGAAGAAGAAGAAGAAGAAGAAGAAGAAGAAGAAGAAGAAGAAGAGGAAAGAGATAAAGAACATAAAGAAGAAATTCAAATTTCTCGACCCTCCTCTCCAAATCCTCCATCCACCACTGTCAATCAAAACATACTCGTACATTATCTTCACACTATCTTATCTATTAGCCGAGATGAATCCCAATTATCACACCTTGCAAGGATACATGATCTTAAGCATCTCCACGATCAAAACATTAACGGTAAATAGTATGAAACGTCCTTCCGAGACTTTAAAATAATTATCTGAAACTGAGGATTATTATAAAGAAGCAATACTTTGTGGTGATCCTTTTGACACAGAAAGACAATGTTGAGAATTAATGAAAAATTATACCTTCAAGAAAGAAAGGACACACGCCTCGCCTTTTTTCCCAGGAACGTGTATTTTTCGTAATTTAAAAAAGGGAAAAGAAAAGCTGTGTGTTGAAATTGCAGAGCCACATTTCAAGCACAACTCATAACATGATTATTTAACAAACACTAGAGATTTTGTTTTAATTTAATATGCGATCATAATTTCAACCATCATGTACGATTTTGATACAAACTAAAAGTCATGCTAATACCCAAGACAGGTATCGTTTCATTGTAACTTATTTCAAATCGGCACATTTGAATGGATTTTGTTTGTCTTTCTTCTCGTTTCGGTTAAGAAAAGTTGAACATCGCAACGTTGATCTTAAGTCGATTTTTTCCTTCTCCAAAATACATACAGAGCTTTTAAAATCCAACAAAAAAAGATGTATATCTATGTTTTGAGAAATACAAACCATGAAATACGATTCAATTAAAAGCGGTACGAAAAGAAAAAATATTAAACATGAAATATTACTCAATTACATTTAATCCAGAGAGAGGAAATTTATCTGGGATTCACTATCTTTTAGGGATCTTTCCTTTTCATCTTTGTATAGTTCATCATATGACACAAATCCTCTCAATGCCACCTGTGTTTGAACTTCCATCCCTCAAATTTATCGCATCGATAATGTTTCTTTCTTGAGAATATTAGGGCTTTGTAGGGGCAGCAAAGAAAAAGATGCCATATATCAATTTCATAGTGGAGTCATTCATCTTCGCTTTTATTTTTTAAGAGTGGCGAATTGTACTTGGAGCGTGGGAAAACGTCCGCTGTCTGAATCGAAGCATTCATGGTCTAGAATCCTCAATTGTCACTTTTAATGCCCCTTTCATTTGGTTCCATTCGACCCCAAAGATTCGCGAGCGCTTCATGAAAATTGTACCAATTGTTGCGTTACAGGTGAAGGATAAAACTCATTGAAAGAAAAAGAAAAGACATGAAAGAGAGATGAAGGTTGTAGAAAAGAGAGAAGAAATGAATGGTATTCTTTTTTTTTCTTCTGGTCGCTTCGTCTGTAAATGTTGTATTCGCGAGTTCACTTGTTCGAGAGCTATTTATCATCATATTGAAAATTCGTCGATTATTATACGTTCATTGTTGGTAGGGACAATACGAGAAAAGAACGACGCGCGCACAACAAGTGGACAGTGTTCGAGGAATCTTTTTTTTTTTTCTGAACAAGAGGAAAGGAGGGAGGGGTAATAAGGAGGGGAGAAAGCTACTGAAAAAAAAGCTAGAGTTTAAAAGTTTAAATCAGATGATTACCACTACTCTCTATAATATAGGACCCGCACTAATACTTCTATTTGTTCTGACAGAAAGTATAAATTCTATTGATTTTGCTGCAAATGGCAGACTTATTTTGTATACATGATAGGCCTACATGAATATTACATTAGATACATACTTAGCAAAATATTAAGTTCAAGAATTGCAAATATATCATAGGGGGATCTTGATTTGTTTTTGTTAATGTACAAAACGATTGGTCCCATACGAATCGCGATATAACATGATACAATTTGTTTATATTGAAATGATATACTGGAAGATTTCTAACAAGTCTGAGATTTATTTTTGTTCGTTTCCGAGTGTTCTCACAATTTGATCTTCAGAAGTTTCTGTTTCCTGTTTTAAAATGAAAGCGCTATTAAGGTCTCATTTGAAGAAAACAATTATGAATGATTTGCACAGAATATAATTTAAAAGTTTCATAAGTATCTTCTTGCTGTTTCAATTTCTTTTTAACCTTTGCAATGTTTACCAATTTGGACTTATTCAACTGCATTTCATCTAAATTATATCCGTCACTAATTATATCAGTCAGTATTAAGTCGAAAAGATCGTATATTAATCAAATAATTCTTCCACAACTATAAGTGTAATAAATATTTTCAAGAGGATCTCGAATGTGTACAAGATAATCTCGACTACAAGTAATGGAGGAAAACAATGTCTCTTGTAAATTAAACATAACCAGATAATACTGAATGATTATCAAGTTTACGGCGGTAAATACATGATTTTGCAATCTAACAATTTGGTCTAATATGTATAATACATGAGTTATAAGCAGATAAGTAGTTCGAGTTAATCGATGCTATCATAAATATAGCATTGTGATAACCACTAAATAACTTACCATTTATGGATACTCGTATATTTTCATATCCAATATCGTACTAAATTACAAAGATGTTTTTCTCACATAGTAATTTGAAATACCATAATTAAATTCCACATAACATTATTATCATTATTATCATTTCGTATATCAATCATAGCTTTTTTAAACTGACAATTATTTAAATCTGCCGCCAGTTGTGGCTTGTCATTATCAGTGAGGAATCTTGTCACATGTGGGTCTTGCTACATAAATTAATGGAATATTTTTGTTTACAATATTGTTACAATATATTAGTATGTAATACGTTATAATTTTGTCTAGTTCATATTTTTTATTACAGATACATTCTTAATTCTAGAAATAATGTCATTTTGAATTTAAAAATCATTGCTTCAGAATTCTTAATATTTTAAATTGTGGTTTAAAAGATTTCAAAAATGACGCTGAATCAATGTCCTATATGCAATTCACTGGGTACACTGACCCAATTGTTCTTAACATTCTTAAACTTGATTTTGTTAAACAAATCCGCAGGGGGACACTTACAAAAGCAACAATCAATGACGTTATTCAGTTAATTTACTTGGCTAGCGCGTTCCTAATATTGATGAATCAACTTAGTAGCTATTTCGAACAAGTTCCTTTAAAAACGCGTATATCCGTGTAGCTAGATTCCATTGTAACCTTCTGCATTAAACACATTCCTTCATTGAATGTCGTTACGCATAGAAATAACTACACAAAAGGCATTGTATGGGCGTGCAACAGTTGATTTTCTAGAACGTTTCTTTAACTTGATTTGCACCAACCTCTATTCAGGATGCCTATTCACGCCCAAGTATATAATAAGGAAAAGCTGCTCTAATTAAGTTGTTGTTCTTCAATTTCTTACAGAAATCTCTGTCGTGAATACAAACAAATGGATAGAGAAAACAATTGGAAGTTGGCTATCTGGTCGAACAATCAGTGTAAAGAAATTGTAGACTTGGAACTATGACCCACCCTATAGAAGACAAATAAGCCTGCCATATAGAATGCAGCTTTTGGCTTTCTACTGGCCAAATTGAGTTTCAGTTAAGCTTTCCAATTCCAACTTAATCAAACGCAGTAAGAAGCATTTACAGAAACATTAAACCATGACATAGATATGTATTTCAATTGTATTCCGTGAACCACAATGTCAGGAAAGGCAGGAATGGATTCTAGAATAAAGTTTGGTGAAGAATTTATGTTATATTAAATAGGCATTCTTTTACCAACTCCTACAATATTTCTCTCTCTCTTTCTATCTGCCTATCAATCTCTCAGTCCACCCATTTCTGTCTCTATTCATTTTAATTTATTTTAAATTCGCTGCTTACATTCCAAACGTTCCTATATGACAATATAATACATTTTCGATATCTTTTCGAGTTCTGAGCCAAATGCCCGCATGAATATGTTTAGATAACTAATAATGAAAGCGTTACTTTATTGTATCCTATCAAAAGGAGTGTGATATGATTCAAATTACCCATTCAATTATAAGACATGTAGGCAATGTAGCTCATAACTGAAACACTATTGAATGTTATAACTTTCAAAATGCCATAACATAATTTGTGCGTTAAGCGAGCTAGGCGCAACCCACAAAGCAGCGAGTCTTGCTTACATGAACAAACCTGACTGTCTCTCAAATCATATTCCATGACCTATATTTCATGACTTACACATTCCCACTTAGCTTATAAAATTCTTTATATAGAATGACAAGTTTGATTTGTTTATCTTTAGTTTATTTATCAATACCGCCCTGGTGACGATACAGTTATTACTCAGATAAAAAAGAAAACACGTTTTGAAACGTCGTGGAAAGGTCATCGGATTTTGTGCGCCTTAGCAGATAATATACGTAAATAATACATCGTTTATATAATTATTGCTGAATAGATTGACAGATATAATTTAGATCAAACAATGACATTAATATCTAATCCCCCTGGACGTTCTTTAACCTTGATGTGTTGAAGCATCATTATTATTGAAAACCACGGGTTTGTTTTTGGCCTTAATGCGAGCCACGCACTAATAACGTCTGTGTAATTTAGGTTTTTGCATGCTGCATTTCATTGTTATGAAAGTTACCTCAGCTTAAATTAGCTTTATTACTTAACTGGTTTAATTGGATGACATCATAGGTTAGGAATTCGTGACAGAAAGCTCGGGGAATTTTGATGGTTATTTCTGATTTGTTCTAAAGCGGAAGCATAAAACTGGCGATGTCGCAAGACTTATGTTTGCTTACTGACTCAACGTGTTGTGCGTGCACGAGCCACTCGGTCGTGCGACAAACAAGTTAGGTCGCGTGTTTTAACTTACGGTGGTTGTTCGTGTGGCTGGGTTGTCTATAACCCCTTGACGGCCGATAAATGACAAGATAATCAAGCGATTGAAAACGTGTTCAGTTTTAAATCATTACATACCCCAGCTCGTTCTACGATGACTGAATGAAAATTAAATTTGGATATGGGAAATTTTAAGAAGAAATGTTATATAATCCACTTTCCCAGTTTCTTCATATTGCTTTCCCTTTTCCCTACTCCTCTTCTTCACAATTATCTTCCTCCTTGTTTCATTATTGTGTTCAGACATATTCCTGGCTAAACATTTATAAGGATTAAATCTGTGATTTTAGCCATGATACAACATTGGACTAATTATATTCCATAAACCAACTTGTGTACGATTTGGTATGGCAATACATTAAGTACGAGATTATTAAAGGAAATATACTTGATTTTAATATCGAGCTCTGAAATACCATGATGTATATATTTACAAATTTTGTTCCAGTGTCTCTGGCAAAGAAAAAGAACTCATGTATTCGATTGAAATCTACTGCAAGGAAACAAAAATAATGTTTCCATATAATCTACCGTTTGTTTGTTTCATAATTTGTCATCATTTGTTTTATCCTGATTTCCCAATTAATTCCCAAGTAATGATCTATGCATGTAAATATGCTTTATGTGTACATGTGCATATTGGGCACATTCCCTTTTGTTTATTAATTTAACTCAGTTTGTTATATTTCATATGGAAAGACTGCCCTACGTTCCCCCATTGAAATTTGCATTGAGGCATTCATGAGCGAACTCAAGAATAAGACTGTGTTGTCTGTGCCGCATGAGGGCGCAATGCTCATCTCACAATCGGCGTTCGTCATTTTTGTTTGTTCTTTGTTCTCCAGCCGTTTGACGGTTTGATAACAGTAAGAGGAGAGGGGTACAGGTGCTATTGTCAAGCACTCATAAAAAAACCTAGGGACCTGTTCTGTTCCCGCCTTTCTTTCTCCCTCCCCAACGGATCCCCTTGATAATGGATTAATTGAACTCCCACGCATCTCATATGATTTCAGTGATGATGCATTTTTAAAAGAGATATTTTCTCAAACCCCTCGATGCAGTGATCCAAGCAGTAGATATCAAAAATCGAGGTGCTAACGAATCCCCATTTTTTTCTCTCTTATTAAAAAGTGTCCCAATAGGGCTCATATTTTATGTTTATCTATCACATATTATGATCTACAGAACATTTTCAATCTCTTCTCTCTTTCTCAACTATTCAACTACTCAGTCTGTCTCCACTAATAACTTTACCCCGATACTCATCTTCATTCTTTTCTCTTCCTCTCTCATACTCTCGCCCTCCATCTTTCTCTCACACGATTAATACCATACACCACTTTCAATTGACCACTCAAACACGTTCTCGCATCATCTGTACGAATATACCGAAAAATAAAGGCGTAATACGAATGATATTTAAAAGTGTATTTGTGTTTTTTTTTTATTTGATTTTTTGTTTTTCATATAGCAATTGGCTTATATCGACCGGCGACACTCAACACAATTCATCGTTATCAATTATATCTCAATCTTGTACAAGAAAATAAACATATATCAGTAGAAAAATAGTCTTATATAGTTTTAGGGATGAACATAACTTGTGCTGGCAGGCACTTCTTCTGGATGAAGTCGTTATTTGGACAAAGTTCACATGATTCCCGCAATATCCCTCCACGATGTTTACAGAGCGTCAGAACACGTTTATGAAAGTTCAAGGCACATTAGTACTTTAGATGAAAGTCTTTATGATGGGGTGGGGTGAGATGGTTTCTACCACGGCCTCCACATCGACTTCTCGGATGCCTTGATGGCGTGCTTCTGGTAAGGAGCAAAGCGGTGATGTTTGGTGTTCAGGGCGGTCTTGGAGGGTTTGATGTCGACCGGTGAGGGTGTGAAGCGGGTCATGGTTGGCTCGGGGGACATCGGCGACTGTGGTGGGGTCAGGACACCAGCGTCGCTGAGTGGGACTCGAACAGAGATGACCGAGTTGTGTTGGACGGTGTGGGCTGGGAGGAGGAGTACCATGCCGTTGGGTGTGGTAGCAAACTGCTGAACTGGCGATGATGCTGGGATGGAAATGGGACTGGGAGCAGCAACTCGGGTCTGTTGCTGGTGGACTGTGACTGGTGATGGCACACGTTGTTGTTGTTGTGTCTGAGCTGGTTGAAGTCGTGACACATCAGGTTTCTGGTCAGCATCGTTGATGGTACTGCAACGATCGGCTAGATGACCAAGGAGGCGAAGTCGGGTTTCAATGTCGATGCTCTCGCAATTTGACATGAAGGTTGAGACCTCGCTCAGGCATTCAGTGAATCCAGCGTGGTATGTGGTAACCTGGCCTTTAGACTCGCCCTGTTCTGGGGTCTGGACGTCTTTCAAATATCGAACAGTCATCTCCAGGATATCAGCTTTTTCCATTTTGGGATGTCTAGAGATCTGGAGTTGAGAAAAAATGGGAAAAGGTCATAAGTATTGCACAATCTAAACACAGAAAGAATCTTAAAATATTGCTGGGTACATTAAATTAATCGATACATTTTGTCATTTTGCTTGCGGGAGTGACAAATTTGTTTGCCCAAAACTACCTTCCTAAAACCACACTCCACTCGACCCCAAGCCCCCGCCGCAGCTGCGGTTAGGCGTGGGCCAAGAGCCGTGGATTACTCCCCAACCCAACTTTCCCACGGTTCGGCTTCAATAGAGGCCAGAATGAGCTCATTCAATAGACGGCGAAGCTCGCCCGTTGTTCCACCGAGTAAACATTGTTCGCACGTTCCATCTCCCCGTAACCCTCTATACAAACGACGCCCTACCACAAACAATAGCGGGAAGGAGCTGGGGATTTAATTAATCAATAATCGGAGTGGACAGGGACAAAGATACACCTCTTGGAAGAAAAGGAGTGAATCTTCGCGCCAATTAATACAAGTAACCAGATTACGAAACAGGTTGGGCGCCAAATTCAAAATCTGGCGTTTTGGTGGGATATCAAAAATCTGTACAGAGGCCCATGTAGTGTACAATTATAGCCCTATTGACATACTGCATGAAATACTGAAAGTTTGTGCTGGTCTAAATGTTTATGATGTAGATCGAATGTTTTAATGAGATGATGTTCAGATACTTACATCTTTTTTGATGACTGGAAAGACCATACTCTTTAGTTGAAGGAGGCTGTCATTGATACGAGCTCGCCTTTTGCGTTCAGTCAGGTGCTTGGCAGTCTGTAAATGAAAATAAGAAAGAGTACAAGAATAAGTCACAGAATCCTCAAATGAAAATACAAGTGCATGGAAATCATACATACACGATATCAATTTATTGATGTTCTCTGATGTTCATTAAATGATATTGCAAGTAGATTGAAGGTATTTGGCCTTGCTGAATGATCATGATGATGATGAACAAGTTAAATTGATAACTGTTAACTTACAAAGTAAACATGGTAAAGATGATAACTTATGGCAACACCAGGAACACTGATTTCAACTTTAACTTGTCGAAATCAAAAAAGAAAAAGTGTGATTGAAGAAATGGTTGAGAAGAACTTACCCTAGGTCTGCTAGAGCACATGTCCATTTGTTGGTATCCAGATGAAGTAAGCATGATTGCTAGTATAGATGGTCTCAATGCACAAGCAAGTAGTATAATAATCACAGGAGTTAGATTCCTTAGAGGCAGAGATAGTCACTTGGTATCCACGAAGAAGAGTATGGATCTTGTGACGAGCGTGAGAGCGGTTGTTATGACTTATTCCCGGCAGACGACCCCTATATATAGACAGCACGTGCCCGTGGCGCTCGAGCGTGAAATTCTTCCACACAGTAACCAATCAGTGCGGCTCGTGCATCCGCCTCGCTCGCTCCGCACGGGTCTACTACCCAGGCGCTCCTCGCGTGGGGATTGGTCGGCGAGTGTGTTCGCGGAGGCACGAAAGCCGAAACGCCAACCAATGGGAAGGCGCGTTAGATGGGTGGCTTTATTGAGCAAACAACCTCGGCGCGTGACTCGACCACGGTGATAATACCGTCGCAGGGGTCAGTAGCTCGTCGCGTAGAGTCGATAAAAGAAACAACAAGAAGAACAGGAGAGGCTGAAGGGGGACTCGCTTCAATGAATCACCGAATCTAACCACAATGTTTGACGGAGGCAAGGAGAAGTGAAAAAATCGAATGCTGAGCAACAATAAAAACGCAATGATTGTTGGCTTAATCCGTATGTCATCGTATAGAGCAACCGTGGGAGCGCGTGGGTACATCGGTATACCGTGGGAAACTTCGCCGTTCTATTGTAACTGTGCCCAAGGGGTAATTTGGGGATATGCTCCACGGTGTTTTTTCGTCGACATCTGCTCAATAACGAGTCAATAAGATTGAGAGACAATTGAAAAGAATTTCGAATTAAACAACCCTTCCCTATATCTTGCTCTCTCTCTCTCTCTCTCTCTCTGAAATGACGACACTTCACAAGAGTAAACGAAAGTAAATCTTAACTAAATTAACGATAGAAAAATAGTTAGTATCCGGTATAGAACACATTCCTATGATATAAGGTGAGATATACTTATCTCATTCTGTCGCATATTACTCACATATTTCTTTCTGCATTTAAATCGAAATGTGATTAGACATTACTTGCAGCTGAAACTAGCATAACATAACAGTCTGGTATGATAGTAAAGCCATGTGCACATGTATCAAAATATCCTCGAATATCAAATTACCAAACAAATATGAATCTTTTAGTCTTTTATTATCTATTTTACTACAAAATCCGCAGATGTAATTTCTTGATCTTCGGTCTGAATTAAAAAATAAACACTCTTGTTCCGAGTATATCTGACTTTGACTTTTGTTTCATCTCCATAAGGTTCATGAAAATCTCAATTTATAATGTTTTATCTCTCATATTTTTGTTCACTCATCTCCCCCCCCCCCCTCATCTCCTCTCTCTCTCTCTCTCTCCGCCAGCTCTATTTCCCATCCTCTCTCCGCTCATCCACCTTCCCCACCTCTATCTCTTTAACGATCGTTTAATGAAAAATGATTCCCTTGTTATTTTCCCCTTCATTTTTTTTTAACATCCCTCCTTTTTTTCTTCTTTTTCCTCGGATGAAAATAAATAAGGTCATGCATTAGTGAGTCACGTGGGCTGGCAAGATTTGTAAAGGTAGAGTTACACATTCCATCACCAATCCACCATCTGTTACTGTCGTTTCGCTAGGCTCGTGCCTGCCATAGCCTCTTTCAAAGCAATCTATAGATAAAAGAACAAAATCAGCTAAAATTGATATCATCAGATAAATGATATAACTTGATTGGATCATTAATTTAGTTTAGGATGCGGAAAGCATATCATTATAATGTGTATTGATAGTCTTGTTTTCATCCGATGTACACTTTTAGGAGTCGGTATCCAAATGTGATGCAGCTCTCATGAGATGATTTTAATCAGATTGCGACTGGAAATACACTACTACCCATCTGTTGCTCTCGTTCCGCCGGGCTCGTGCCGACATCATCACCGAATTGATAACAAAGTTATTTCGAAGATCATAATCTGCATCCCACCCTCCTATCTTCTCATACCCACATGGTTTCCCAGCCTTTTCACACTGGATACAAACCATGCCCCGATGGACCTCTCTCGCAAAGTCACATCTCCCTGGTGTTACATCCCCGATATTACTCTCTCATCTCTCTCTCTCTTTCCATTCATGCTCTTTCCCACTGTCTCCCTTCGTTCTTCCAATCCCACTCTTGTAGTTAGCTGTCTTTCTCCCTTCCCTCTATCTCTCCTAACATCACCTTCTCTCTCTTTTTAAATTAATTATGTTCTCAATTACATTCTATTAATATGCATATAATACGAGATTTGCAAAAGTGATCCTGGTAATTATAGGCAAACAGTCATTTCCGCATCTTCCTTTTGTTCAATTGAGAATAAATTCTTTTTAATCAATCGAAATAAATAATTAAATTTAAATTCGAACAAACATTAAACTATCAAGATTCGAGCACTTCTTTACTTTCGATATCAAAACACTCATCCCAGTTCAATAATTATGAAGGGTGAAAACTCATTTGACCTTCTTTATACAAACAATCTTTACAGGTTAACGATACGAGGATAATATTTGGTTTTATTGCCCATAAATTCTTACAATGCCATTTCCGCCTGACCGATATAATTTTCTAAGGCGCTGTGATTACGTTTTTTTTTTTTATGATCACGTGTCTCCTATCAAAACCGCGTCAACAATTTTTTTTTTCCTGCGTACTTTATTTCATAATTTATTGTGGCAAAAGCACAGCATTAATTATTTGCAAAAGGAGTAGACTGACACTGGGAGGCATGAACATAAAAAGGCAGGTCTCACGCATAATTTAATAGACACATGAAAAGTTTTATTGGCAAAATGAACTTTTTAATTCAGCTAAATTTGTCGGCATATTCGCTTGGACTGCCCCTCCCCCCTACAAAAAATAAAAAAATAAAGAGAGAGAAAGTTGTGGCTAATTATGACGAAATTCGGGGCGGTTACGTTTGTTATGCACCAAATCATAATCCTGCTTAAGAATAAGAATAATACCAAATTAAAAAAACAAACATTCAGAATTCTCCCAGGTATGTTTATTTTCAATCTTCCAAGTCTCATTCGTTTGCTCCTCTTTACAAAAAGAAACATTGAATTGTTTGTATCTTGTCATTGATCAACAAAATCGGACGTTTTGTTGGCTTCTAAATCTTCACAAGAACTGTAATACTTTCCTCATGGTAGGAATAAGTGAGGACACGTAGCACCAATAATTCAAATTGCTAGAAAAGCAAAATTTCTTCGTTTTTCCCCTTATCCCCGCCCCCCAAAATAGTGTGCATCCTCAACAAGATAGCCACCTAACAACTTAGCTGTAAAAAAGAAGAGTGTGACTGTGAGAATTATTCCCTCGTGAATCAACCGACACCGGCCCTGGCCTTGTACTTCGCGTCCGACCTAAGCCATGAACCGTCTCTGCTCACTCCCAGCCATCCGATCAAGCCAGCCAGGAGGGAAGGAAAAACGAAAAATGGAATCAAAATAATTATTTCCTTTCACGGTTCTCTGACTGGACACCAAGTTTTCCCACGCCTCTCACTCGCTCTTGATCTTGATCCCAGCGAGCAAGCAGCTAACCTGGAAGAAGTAGTCTTGGTGACCAGACCCGTCGAATCAACAAGTTACCATCCAGTACTACTACTGAATCAATTGCGGTGTCTTGAATATTTACTCAATTTTATTTAACTTCTCCTTTTGGATACAGTAGCAAAATCACTTGACAGATACCATACATGTACATAGTTTCATAACTTTAACAGGTTATTTTAAGTATACATTTGGTTTTCTAATGAATTAATAATCTTTCACGATTATGATTGTGATACTGATGAGTGATGATAGGCCTATTAATCTTAATTTCGCCATGATATGCCTATCTGACTCGAAATTGTCTTTACTTGTATATTAAAAGAGGGATCGATGATTTATACTAATGAATTCAGAATCCAGATTAAATGTTATAAAAGTAAAACATATCATAAAAGAACAATTCGCCGTTTTTGACCAGCTTTCCGATGTTGAGGGGCGGAGAAGGGGGCGGTACCCGACATCCGGCATACTCTGGACATAATTATCCTTCATTTGAAAACGCCCCCTCCACATGTCTATAATATTTTTGGGGTATACGGATCACTAATTGATTTCATAGCTCGTTTTTGTATCTCATTGGACCTATTTTTATCTTAAAAATTAGTGCTTCTTTATTAATTATTTATTGTTTAAGCTATGACTGGCATAGATTACATTGTACCTAGTATAGAAATCGCTGCAATTTATGTAGACAATTCCATTTTAAATCAAGAGAAATTGAATATAAATTCATCATAACACACTATAATGAAAAAGTAGCGCCGTATATTCTGCAAAATAACTGCAATCGGGCTTAATTAATTTTCGTAGACACTATCCTAACTAAGTATAGGGTGAATAAAGATTATTCTTCATTTATAATGCAGTTCGCTCCTTTTGTTTCTCTCATTTTCCCCACAACTGGCTTGATTTACACGAGCCCGAGCCCTGATTCTACGAAGATAACTTATCCGTTTTTAATGAATTCTTAATTTAATGAACAATTTAGACATTATAAAGAGAACATCTGGTTAGAAGGGCTTTATAAACAAAATTTTGTCCCGTGCCGTTTAAAAAAAGAACCCTGGTCGTTCGAGCGCGCGTGCCCGGTTTCGGAATCGACGTGTGATTGAAATCAAATAAACGACATCTTGTCTAGTCACACGCTTATTAGTTATGATTCATAAAATGGTATCTTTGCTTGCAAACTAACACGCACTGACACAACGCACATTGCATGCACCGCAACAAGCTAGGCGCGCGCGCGTGCAACCCCGCCGATCCGGCAAAAACAGAAACCACAGCGAACGTTGGTCCGATTGTGATTATCAAATGACGACTTCATCGGGAAGAAGAACTACTGTTTGGAGAAAGATATATGCCTGTTCCCATTCTTTAGCCTCTATTCGATTCCATATTTGGTGTGGTTTTCTTATGATCATTACAGGCTCCTTAATCGCCACGCGAAGGACTGTTGGGGGTATTGTAAGGCCTAGTTAATACCGTTCTTCGCGGCGTACTGCACTATTGTTCTCGGGCGCAGTTTCCCACGGTAGGTACGAACCCCCGTTTTCGACCACCTTTTCAAGTTATTCTTTGCACTCAGACCTCTTTCGCGCATTCACATATAATTGCTCCTCAGTAAACTGTTTGGGATTCTTTATTACCTAAAACAACAACAAAATAAAGATGACCGATATTCTGTCAGATGCTTTACTGGAACTGGTACTTACTTTACCTTTAAAATTAATCTTATGTTCCTTTTTGAAAGAAATAATGCTGACAGAGTCCTGACAGAGTCTGCGATCGTAGGCTAATTTCGCAGCGTCCGCTCGCTCGCCGACACCAGCTCTGCCTGAAACAATGGCCCACCGAGCGTGGGAAACTCGGGCTACTTTCTTTTGACTTAGTGTTTGAGCAAGGCATGGAGACACGGCTCACCGCTCGCACATTGAAAGCATTATCGATAGAATTCGCTCTCTCGCCTATTCACTAAAAAAATTGGAAGTTTGTAAAGAAAAGAAATAAAGAAGGGCAGGGAGACAGGGTTTGAAAGGAAAATAGGATAAACATTGATCCTTCTCTTTCGGAATGTTGGGTGAGGGGAAAAAAATAAAGTCGCGGAACAAACATCACACGGGAATGATGATGATGAAGATGAGTTTTAACCTGTGAATACCAGTGGTCCTGGCGGATAATTCCTGAAGACTTTTTGTGTTTGTCCTAAGTACGTGATTATTAGGGGTATGAGAGGATCAGGGGGGAAAACTTACATTACTTTAATTTTCTTTTCTAAGACACCACGTGATGGATAATCTTTAAATTAAGGTTTGTATAATCATGAAGATGATTTTTTTTTCATCTCACCGTAAGATCCGTGAGAAATAGCTATACAAACGTGTTTTATGTATATCTTTGAAGTAAAGAGGATTCCTTAACTCTTTGAATCTTCTTTTAAGTATGATCGGATGGGACCTAATACTAGTAGGTTTCTAAATTCTAGCTTTGAAGGCCATTGAACTGCCATAGTCAGAATACAGCGGTTTTCTTGATTGTACAAACATAAATTTTACTGTACTATCTAACATCAGATCGCTTTATAATTTAGGACTATTCCGCATTTATCATTGAACATGCTCCTACTCCTTGTAATTAAAAGAGTATATTTTGTTGATATATATTCTGTATTTAACATTAATAGCAAACTAGATAAACACTTTTAAAAACACACTGACGATGACAAAGGAAATCAAGAGTAAAGATTGGACTTTGATTCACCTTTATCATTTTCTTAGGCCTTCCATTCGCTCTTTTTAGATTAAAAACTTAGAAAAACAATTATTTTGCTGTGTCTTTCTTTTCTCTCTATATATATATACATTGGTGTGTGTGTGTGTGTGTGTGGGGGGGGGGGGGGGTTACACTATACGCGATATTTAACTCTTAACCTACCCCAACTTATCAACATGTCGGGTCTGGAAGTAAAAGACTAATTCTATCCGACAGGTATTGAGTGAAGCGCACGTAGCTAGTGTGATCAATATAAAGATCAATAGACTAAAAAGTGATTCACCGGTTGGTTTTGTTTTTCTTTCGTCTACCACGTGCATGACACCTGTCGTTCAATCCGTGCGGGAATAACCTATATCCAGTTCCGTACACATGACGGTGATGCACGGGGCGGCTACAGGGGCACTTTGCATCGAGTCGCCCCCTTTTAAAAGGGGGGGGGGGGTGAAAAGCTGTTTCATGATAATTTGAGCAGAAAAAACAAAGGTTCTGATTTGAAATTAGAAAGAAAAAAATTAGCGATTTATGATAACGGCAATCTTAGTTCACCCATCCCCCCACCCCCCCCCCCAAAAAAAAATCAAAGTTTACTATGAATAACGAATAACGAATCGGTCATACGTAAATATATTCCAGAGGTTAAGTATGGACTATGGGGAGATATACATGTACCTCGCTATTCATAATTTGAGAAAAGGGTCATTATTCTTAAGGTCATTATTCATAAGGACCGCTATTCATAATCGAAGGAGAGGGTCGCTATTCATAATATGAGAAGAGGATCGCTATTCATAATGCAATTATTTCTTATGAATAGTTATCCTTATGAACAGCGGTCCTGAAGTATAGCGAGCAGACTCCATCCCTCCCATACCCCCCCCCCCCCAACAAAAAAAGGAAATAGATGTAGGATTTGGAAAATAATGTGAAAAAGAGAGAGGGCGGCCTTGGGAGAGGAAGGGATAGATAGAGATAAAACAAAATAAATGTATTAAACAGATTAGAGTAATTTTTCCAGAACAATTTTGAAAGTTCACTTCCTTTATGAAAGGCGACAAAAAGTACTGTACTTAGCTTTTGTCTCAATCGAAAATCAAATCATGTGAGGGCCTCCTTTCGATTTTGTACTTTAACTCTCATCATTGAAAAACGTTTACATGACAACTTCTACCTTTGTCTAATCGTGAAAGAAAGTACACGGCAACACATATCATGAAAATGGAAGTTAACAGTTGTTTTGAGTGAATGATGGGAGATAAAAATCCTTGGTTTCACCAGCCTTGACAGAGATGATGGGTAGGAATCTATAGCAAATATGACGAAGATGCTGTCAAAAATGCCGAGAATGTCAGTTAGTTACACTTTGCGATGGGTCTTTTCGGTGACCATCTGCCTTTGCGTTGACACCTGGCCGGTGAGTCACGGAAGAGAAATGTTTAAAAATAGGAATATGACATCATAGCGCAAGAACTTGCGAAATCTTGAACAAGGATGAGAAAATCCCAATATTGCGAAAGAGGAGGGAAGAGACAGAAAGTGAAAGCGAAGTGAACAACGGTGCCTTTTGGCGGTTGAATTGCGAAACTGAAGTGTTTTCAGCTTTCAACGACCATTCAAGAGTTATTGTAACCTAGCAACGTTGTTTGTAGAGCATAGAACCACGATTATTGTAACGGGTGTTCAAGAAATATTGACGTGTTTTTTTAAATTAGATAGTTGAATTGTCCAGTAATTTGGCTTTGAAAGTTTTTTTTAAAGAGCAAAAAGTAAGTAAAGGTTTTGAATTTTGAACTCTGAATGTTGAATGTTAGGCTTCCTAGGAGTAATTTCAATTTGAAAATGTCAATATTCATTTTGATATTAAATATTAAGAACCGCCTAACGAATAATACTTAAAGTCGGAGCCAGGAGAAAATGTCAAATCTAAAATGCTAGAGATATAAATGTAATGATAAATTTAGTAATTTACCTCTATTTTTTTACACTGAACCCTGATTCCCTGAGTTCATGGAATATTAAAGAGAATTTATACCACCGTTCACATCCATATAACCTAATTTTCATTTTGGAATGAATTGTCAACTTTTAGCTCTTAAAATAATTCTTGAAACATTTATGATTTACTTTACTTCTATCCAAACACTTACTTATTGTTGTTGATTGATTACTATCTATTTCCCCCTATCTCAATGCTCTTGAAGTTCTACAAAAAATTATATATAGAAACAATCATCAAGTCAAAAAAACCATACGAATGGCGGGAAGCTCTCACAAACTAAAGGAACAATAAATTCAAACATCTAATATTTCGACCTCGCTCTAGTTTACTCATATCAGTTTTTTCTTCTTTCCCCTCACCCCTCCACAGGGATTCTCTCAGATACAAAGGTAACTTTGGAAGAAGATTAGATAGTCTTTGAAACGAACAATAACACAATTAATGGTGACAATTCTCCATTGTCATCTCTAACCATTCATAAACCGTGTTGAATTGCCTGTAAGGCGAACTGAGAAGTCTAGGATCACACCAAGTCCATTCCAAGTTGTTATAATTTTTCTTTTGTCATTTTGTACTAAACGGAGACAAAGATGAACGAATTGGAATGTGAGGGATCCCATCCTACCATCTTTAAAGAGAACTCGAAAATATGACAATTATCAAAAATAAAATTATTCAAATTTTAATCAATGAAATATAAACTTTATATTCAATGAGTGCGCAACATTTTCAATATATTTGCCGAAAAGAAAATGTATAAAAGTTAAAACAGAGTTTAGCAGCAAAGGTATTAAACGTGGAAATCGGATCTTCCAATAGGAACATATGCGTTGGTGTACACTTTTTTCTGCATATTTTTGTAAATTAGTTTTTAATTTAACTGTTCCAAAAAACTGATCCACTGCATGGTAAACAAATAAAGTGACTTTTAGCTAGTTTCTCTAAAAAGATATACGGTGCACAAGATTAGCCTCTCTTTTACTTTATTTAGAATATTGTGTAGCATAAAGTCTTTTTTAAAGAGATCAAATTACCTTACATGTTCGTAAATGAAATGTGGCCGTCTGCATTAGTGTTTACATGTTGTTTTTTCTCTTTATTTTGTGCGAGTCTGTAATTTTTGTTGAATTCAATTTTATTATAATCACATCTTCATGGTACTGATTGGTTATTGCTTTAAAGGCCCACTGCACTACTTGTATGTACTTGCGCCCTCTATATAACATACAATGCCTAATCGGTGACCATTGGTCCCCCATGATCCTCTTTTTCTTATGTTAATTGAGAGCTGAGTTGATGAGATAACCATCTGTCCAGTGACCTTGCAGAGCGGTCTAATCCCTCCTGTAAACTATGGCAGATAAGCTTTAAACAATCGGGAAAATAAAAATAAATCTCCCTTTAACGATATTATATGCCATCTTGATGTCACTTGGCACCCATCTTGGAAGGACGCCCATTGACAAGTTCGTGTTTTGACGGTGTGATGTCCTGGACTTGAAGCTGTTTCACCTTACATAGTTGTCATCTTCGTCAACTTCACGGCCACCCAGCTGTCCTCCCGCGCTTTTTTTAACGACCATGGTAACCGTCGACACCCCATCCACTCGGCTCAAGCCCCGAAGATGCAAGAACGTTCCCATTGTGACTTCCATACTGTCGTGAGGATCCTTGAGTCATGGATCCTACCCATGATTCCTGCTATCAAAAGAAGGTACAAGATATTAGAATGGGACTTCCGAGTTCTGTGATGGATATTTTTTTTCCTTCTATTTATCCTCTTTCAAGGAACTTTATTTGTTCATATCATAAAATAACAGCTTTTTACAACAGTGTTTATATACAGAATTCAAGCAATTGTAACATATCATATATAGTACAAAACATGAAACTAATGTGACATAATCACCTTGATGGATATAATCATTTTATCTGTTCAACTGATGGGTGATCCGACATTAGCCCTGGTAACTTTCTCCTGGCTTAATTTCATCAGAGATAGGGTGAAATATGCATACGATATTTGGCTTTATACCTGTATATATAATAGGATAAAGATTAAAGTCAATGTTAAATTAGTATTATATTTTTTTTTCTTCTGCAGTCGTAGTAATGTTCTTTCATTTTTTTTATTTATATAATTTGTTATTTATTGATGATTTCTTTCAACATGGTAGTTTCATTCAGTTCCACTGTAGGCCAGTGGATCTGCTTTTCAAGAAAGCCCTGCATAATACAATGACAGTATAAAAACATAATAATATAACAGTACAAAATTGTACATACATGTGAAATATCAAATTAAACATATATCTTTAAAAAAAAAAAAAAAAATGTATCCACATATTGTTCCATCCATCGGTTCCATCCATTTCGCCACGCTCTCCCTCGCTGATTTGCTGGACCGTCATCTTAATATTTACCCTAGCAATGGAAACGCGCCTAGGTCAAGATGACTTCACGCTTTACTCACTCTCCGATTTTCTTCATCTTTCCCACGACACGTGCTCGCCTGGTTGCAACATGATGGGAAAATGAGAGAAAACCCGTAATCTTCATTTTTTTTTCCTTCTCAATTCCAATCCTTCTCACTTTTTCCATACCTTATTACTCATAGACGTAGTGTTGGAGTTCAGACCCTTTGCGAAAATGATTGTCGTATAATTTCCACCCTTCTCATCCTCTAGTTTTCATTTTCTTCCCCTGTCTCTCTCTCTCTCTCCATGATGATGTTCCATGATGTTTCTTCATCCTCTCTCGAATGACATTCGTACTCCTTTCTCTCTTCTCCAACTCTCTCCCCCACACGCACACTCCTCACACGCTCACATCCCCCTCTCTCTAAATCTCTCACACACACTATTTTTATTTCTCTCTATGAATGTTATTTCCCGCCAAGATAAAATAATAAGAAACGAAACAAAAACACGAAATACTCTCAGGTAAGCGCTAGGGAAACAATAAATTAGAATTTGATTGATGTTAAACAAAAAATGAACGCCGAAATATGAATAAATGACAACTTTCAAAATCATTTACCGTCGAAACTTTTGAAAATGACCGTTAGCACGCTTCCAACTGTTATCAAGGTCTGATTTGCAAGACTAATCTGTTGGTGTCGCGTTTGCCGTCGCGTGGACAAACAGAATGTGGATCCATTGTCGGGAAGATTTTCCCACGGGTGGAGGACAATAGGACTTCACGGGGTCCCTTGCACGCGTGCCTATTCAACCCAGGGATTGCGAAACGCCAGGGCGTTAGCCCCTTGAGAGGACCAAGGGAGGACCAACGTTACCCCCCCCCCCCCCCCCACGAGAGAGAAAGCGATGGTGGAATGGAGAGAGAGGAAGAGAGAGAGAGAGAGAGAGAGAGAGAGAGGGGGGGGGGGTGAGAACTAGAGATTGAACACGGTGATGATTTGAGATAGTCTGCATCCTTGCTTCAGAAGTGGAGGAAGTAGAGAGAGAGAGAAAGAGATATAAGCGGGAGTGGAAATGAGGAGGAAGAGGGAGAGGAGAAGAATTGGCAAAATGAGAAGATGGAAAAGATGAACAGGAAGAAGGAGGACATATAAAGAAGAAGATTGATATAATTTAGTTTGACAAGAAGAAAATGTAATGGTTGAGGAATGAAAGCGCAGGCGAAGCTCAGCAGTTTCATCATCTTCATAATGAGAAGATTTCTTAAAAAAACATGTGGTCTGGTGTGTTTTTCGCTAATATAAAGCTACGTAATTCACTCAATAGTTACAAATTAAAGTTCAGGGAATAATGGGCCTTTAATGATTTTTGGGGGAGCAACTAGAAGGACAAGTATAGTTCGAAAACAAGATTACAATTAACCAGGGCTGGCCCAATGTTTCTGTGTAATATTTTAGTTGTCTCCTTATTCATCTGAACTGTTTTTGTGTTGTTTTTAAAATTTTCAGGGGATCGGTTAATCAATAACTGCCACTCATGAGTCAATATCGATTATGAGTTTAAACGGATGATCTCCAATGGAATTCAGGGCAATCTCAAAACAATTAGTCGAGACAAAAAGAAAATGAAATCTGCTTAACGTTGCAATGAACGGATAAGTAGAAGTATTGCCTCGGGCCTGAACAAGAAAACGCAAACAACCTGAGAACCTGTGGTATGGCTTGATGAACCGCGCACCGGTCTCGTCGCCCCCGGCCTCGTGAGTCTTCAGTCTCGTAAACTATCGGTCTAGTGAACTGTTGATGTTGTGAGCCTTCAGTCTCGTGAGCGATTGGTCTTCATCAGCTCGAGATAGCCCCCAAAACCGTTAGTTTAACTATCCCGACCGCAAATTATCCAGCTAATTTGCGTCTTCATCAGCCCGCAGGTGCAATTAGAGTGATATTTGGTCGAGATAATCATCCCAAGATATCTTGGGATAGTTGGCAAAATATCTCGCTGTTTGTCCAGTTCGTCTTCACCAGCCCGAAGACTCGCACTATGCGCGAACGCTGAGCAAAATATCTTGAGCTAATTTCTCGAGCTCGAGTTTGGAGCTGATGAGGAAGCGATTTGTAACTTCGGGCTTATATCCCAAATCAAAAATAGCGGGCTATTTGGCAATCTCGAGCTGATGAGGACATACCTCATCGGTTTCCATCGACCGGCATGTTTACCTTAGGGCTACAGCCCAAGAGACCGAAAGCCAATGAAAACATAAGCTCGAGTGTCGGTCTCGTCGTCATACAACCGGCACATTTTCTGATAATTTCAACGGCCTTGTGGGTCGTCGGTCTATACTGAGAACCGACTGCAGTCTACAAGACCGACAACCTTGATTTGCGGGCCTTCTGGAAAGTTATCTGAGGGTTTGCGAGACTGACGCTCCGGTCTCACGGTACTTCTGACAACAGTTCCGAGACTGGTATTATACAGTTTGTCTGTTGGGCTGTCGATTTACTCGGATATCCTGATGACTTTCTGCACGTCTCTACCATCAATATTTTCTGTTTGATTCGGCTACTTTGTATTTTTTTCTCTTTTGAAAATACCATTTAATACCAATGTTTCATGATAATTGATTCTCAGCCCACTCATCTCCCGCCCCCACCTCTTCTCTCTCTCTCTCTCTCTCTTTCTCTCCAGGTGCCACAGTTGGAAAGGGCGGGCCCTGCAAGAAACTTCCATCTCCCGCATGCACACACGTGCAGCCGTTTGCAATATGCCCGGCACATGGACTCTTTTGCAGGGGGGTCGCGTGCCGCCCGGTGGACCTCGCCTCCCTATACACACCAGCCGTTGGGTACGCCCCCAGGGCACGCCCTCGAATTAAAAAGAGAGCGATGATGAACTATCACTTTGAAATAAGCATCTAATGTTAATTTCAAGCATGCTTTATCGTTGATTGGTTATGCATACGTTGCCTGGCGCGTGTTTTACTTCTGCGGTGGAAAGCGCTTTATAAGCACCGTTTTTTTCTTCAAATTATTATCATTATTATTACAATGCTCAATGGTAGGCTCTAATATTCATTACATTACACCATGGACCCGGGTCCATAATTAAACCATGGGTCAATGATTAAACGATAAAGAATAACAATAAGTTAAAGATAAACTTTAGTACTGGTAATGCGATTGCATTGTGAAAGAAAAGGTGTGAAAGGATCAGAAACAGTTGATCATGGAGCATGTAAGTATTGGTGTGCACTGCAAGGTTCTGGAGTCATCAAAATCATAATAAATTTGACCGAGTCTTGGTAAAGTAACAAACACTCACATAGAAAGCTATATATGGGACAACACACATGGTGTCGGGGATGGTACTACCTTGGTTTCCTTGTCTTTCTATGCTCATTACTCAGCCAGTATACATTTTCTTCCAAAATTGTTTGGCACATGTCATTTAATTGTAATCTTGAACATTCAGTGTAAGTTTCGTTTGATTCTGTGAGAATTAATTTCTTTTTTTTTTACCAGTACTGGAGTTTATCTTTAAACTCATTTATTTTTCTGTTATTGGGAGATGAAACGTCGTTGCATCAGGAATTGGCGGTTTGCATGACTCGTGCTTATGTGTCAAATGCTCCGCGGTAATTTCCTTTATAATCATTTAGAACCATATCCCTAAATCCAACCCTTGACCCAACACCATACCCAACCCCGACTCTATAATTAGCCTACCCTAATCCTATAATTTGGGCGAAATAAACCCTGGTATAGTGATTTTAACATTTTATTTTCTTGTTTAGATAGGCCAGGGATATGTGAGTTTAAACTCATATATCACTGGATAGACATCTGCTTCGGATAGTTGGGTTAAAATGCACAAAACGATTTTATATCATTTTCTTTTAAAAAATCTACTTCTATTGGAAGGCGTGCTTTCGGCCCATCGCCTTTGAAGGGGTCTCCGTCCGCAGTTTTGTTTGCCGAGGATAAATATGAAAAGGAATAGATGAATCTGTGGAAAACTCGACAGCAGTTGAGCGGATGGGAAACCAGAAGAAAGGAGTTTCAGTTTCGATACTTTTATGAAGCATTTTGCGATTCCTCTATCTCTGGTGTTTGCATGTCTAGTATCTTTTCACGTTTTTGAAGTGTTGATCAAATACGTATTCTGCGATGTTGTTGTATACTTCCCGTCCGGAAATGATTTGTCCGTGTGCCGAAAGTTGAATGAAAAGCCGCCCCCCCCCCCCCCTCGCACAAAAAAAGTGAGAGAAAAAAAAGCAGGCCTCTGTGCAACTAACATTTTCTGGTAAAAATGATACCAAAATTCAAAAGTTTGCAGCAACATAAAAACTAGGTACTGTGCTAAAATAAAATAGGCCTACTTCTGTTTCTCGATAGTTTTTATTTTTGTTTATCTTCTTTTTTTTCTGCAAGAAAGTATATAAAATAATCGCAACTTATTGATGAAAACCCGACTTTTAGTGAATTTTAATCGATGTTCGTATATATTGCTTTCACTTAATTGTGTCCGACAGCCTTAAATTAGTTTAGCAGCATCTAGGTACAAATGCCCTTCCAACATGTTTCATTAAAAGGGCATGTGATAATCATTACAATGCATTTTCCTGTATGACACTAGACTAGACAAAAAATAAACAAGATACCGGCACACTGTATCGATTAGGGGCATTTTTCCTCGTGTGACCACATGAAGAGACAAGAGAGGATTTGAAAGTAAAGGACATAATTATTGTGGGATCTGACACCGGTATATTATTTGTAATTTCGAGGTACTGGATATACTTGAACAGGAGGTTAAGTTCATATGGCCAAGGTAGGTAGTAATTTGAAGTTTCCGTATAAGAAAGATGATTATACCTATAATAGAGGCCTCGATCTGTCACGATTTTCACAAATCGATCCCAACAGTTTTTTGCTGAATATTTATTCCAAACCTCCGCTGAATTTTCTTCTTCTGGAAAAATGACAAACTAACTTGCTGTACTGTAGGTGTTAACAACTATATATTTTTGTTCTTGTTTTATTCATCGACAACATTAAATCACTGTTGACAGATTTCGTCAAGAGTTTGCCTATAATTGAATTCGTTTGTTCCCCCCCCCTCAAAAAAACACCCCAAAAACAGAATTTTACTCATACCGAGCTAAAAATATCAATGCAAATACAAATGATTATTTGTATAAGCACTAATTTGAGATCTCCTATTTTTACCAGTGCATTTTAATCTTGGTAAGCATCGAATTTCATGGATTTAACATGATAACTCGGCTTTTAAGGACGCTAAATGCGGCGCCATCAATGTACATGTAGGTCGATGCTACCATTTATTCCAAAAGAAAATAATACTAAAAGTATTGACAGCCAAAACAATATTTATACCTTTCGACAGTATAAATTCCGCCCCATAATTTTTTCGTTCAATTGCCCAAAGAGGGAAATAATGAGAACGAAGAGAGTTGGAAATCTGGCGGGGCGCCATCGTGGTGGACCATGGCGGGCAAGAATTAACCTTTTCTTTCTTTGTCGTTCTTTATTTCCTTATTTTCGTCAATTTAGAAGGATTTTCCCCCATCATCACGTTAGAGTCACAACGTTTTAGCATTGTTGGATGAAGCGGCTTAGCAATAGAATTAGCACGTTTCGACCAATCTTTGATTTTCACCGCCTTTTTAGCTAATATCGCTTTCCTCACGTTTCCCTTATTGTCCGAATATATATAGTGCCCAGTTCGGACGATTTAGCAGGGGTGCCATGGGTATAAAAAGGGGTAAATAGAGGGCACTTCACTGCCTGGACATCACCCCAAGTTTTATTTTCTATCTTTCTCTCTCGTTCTCGCTCTCTTCTCTTCACTTCCCTCTCTTCGTCGTCGTCGTCCTCCCCTCTCTCCTCATGTTCTCCTGTGTAAGGATCGAGCTTCCCCTCGAAGCTCTTTGCAGTCCATGACGTTGACCCCCCCCCCCTCTCTCTCTCTCTCTCTCCCTCTCTTCCTCCCTCTTTCCTCACCCATGGTCTTCTATTTCGCATCTTCTCTCAATCATTCACCTCTATACCTTCTATCTTTCCATCCATCTCTTTCGCTTCTGTTGTCCATAACTTTCTCACAGAACCCTGTCACTGGCCCTCTGTCTTCCCCCACCCTCTTTTCTCTCTCTCTCTCTCTGTCCCTCCCTCTCTAGCTCCCTCTTTCTCTCTCTTTATATGAAATATTTATATTTTCCCATCTCTTGATCACCCCTTCTCTGACTATGATTTTCAATTTTTAGTTCTCAATAGTCACGTTTAATTTTGAATTAATCTAAACCACGGTTGAATTTTTGTTTGCAAATGACGCGATGATTTTGTTCAATAGTGCAAGACAATGTTTTTTTTTTGTTTACAAACTTGCACTTTACTATATACATTTTATATTCAAATCAATTCTTTCTTCAAGTTGTATTTAAGCATAGTAGTTATTTTGCAAATGGATCGAATTAGAATGACAGTCATGACATGAATTACCTTGACATCAGATTTTTTTTTTTATTTGCAAAGTTCAACGTCAGCGATTTTTCTGTATGTTTTCAGTGAAAATGTTCATTTTATTTCTGTTTACCTACATCAAAAATATATTTCATGTTTATACCAAACACATCTTTTCAAAAGGCTTCATAATGAGTGTTTCTTTTTCTTTGATGTTTATGAGAAGTAGATTTACTGTACAGCTCTACACGAAACCTGCAAAAGAAAAATCCTACATTTCAAGACCACATAATCTGAGTGTTTGCCCTTGTCTTTCAATCACAGTCTCTAGACATTGATATCACAAAAACACGTCGGCTTCCAATGGAGCAATGCAATTTGAGGTGCAATTCATAATGTATCTCCCGTCGAGTCGTTATTCTTTACGCGACGAACTAATGATCAATTACACTTGAGCCGCACGGGTCGATTGCGCAAGAAAAGCGCGCTCTCCAGACATCGTCATTCGCAAAAAAAGTTTGTGGCGTATCGGTGTATTCATTGGGCGGGAAAATGCGCCGCCTGTCATCTGCATGACTCGTCACAAAAGGTGACGGTTGGTTGTGACTATTAGAGCTTATTATTACCATTAGCATTGTCGTGCATTGTTTACAATATTTGTATATCGACTAAAGTAATAATCTGCAAATCAAAACGTTTTTCCTATAAGGTTTACACTAGTATAATAATTGTTAAATACATATCAGTGTCCACAGCCTATAAAATGTTATTCTAATCTCAATGGACCTAAGTATTTTAAAAACGGGTTGATTCGAAACATTTCAGATGTGTTTAGGGACCGTAATACTTGGAGATGATCATCGGGAAAGGGTAGTAACTTATTCCTTCTCTCTCTCTCTCCCCCCCCCCCCCTCTCTCTCTCTCTCTCTCTCTCTCTCTCTGTATATATATATATATCCTTGTTTACCTATCCATGTTTCAAGCTTAACCCTGTGTTCCATAACACTTGCGTCACCAATATTCATTTCAGACTAGATTAATTTTCTTGTTAAAACAATGTAAGACAATTTGTTCGAAATTTCACTGCATAAACTTGACGTTAATACCTAAAAAGCATTTTAACTATTAACTTGTTCAAACCTTTGTTTCTTGCTTCTGTTCCCTTTCCACTCTATTTTGGTCAAATGTTACCCCCCCCCCTACAAACACATAGTTTTACCTTCGTGTAGACTAATTGTATCTCCACCCCCCCCCCCCCCCATACACACACACACACACACTTTATATGATATGGACGAAACGACAGGTGCAACTATGCTCTGATTTTGAAAATCAAATGTCGCCCTTTTATTGAAAAAAATAATCATCAAAAGGATTTAGAGTTGAATCGTCTGCCAATGAAATACCGATACATATCGTTCTCCGGATCGTCGAAAAACCTTCTTCACTATTGTCTGCTACAGAAACCGTTGTACGTGATCGCGTAGCCATGGTAACCAAGAAAAACTCGTTACAAAAAAGGGTTTAAATATTCTGAGAGGGATTTGACTGGAAAAAGAAATGCTTGGTCGGTTCGCCTCAAAGAAGGAGAGAGAATAGGAGAACATGCAACGTACAAGTGCGGGAGAGGATAGGAGTCTTTTAGCATATAACGGTTACAGTTTTTGTTGCGTGCATGATCCGTAAACCAATATTTTGTCGATTTTCTTGCTTTTGTGCCACTTACCTCTTACTATTCTTTCCTCGAGAAGTTATTCTTTGATCTTGGACAAAGAAAGGAGGATGGGAAGACTGGAAGTGGAGGGGGAGCTTCGTGGATGATAGGTAGATTGAGAAAGAAAAAAGGGACAAGAAGCTGAATTAATACAAGTTATAACATCTAATTCGATTTATATAATGGAAGAAGTTCAATATTTTAAAGTTTCCATTATTATTATTGTTATTCTTTCATAGAACTAATGTTTGTTTCTTTTCCATATTGATTGAATTGTAATTTTCTTTATATTTTGAACATTTCAACTTTGTAATCTTTGATGTATTAGTCTCCCGACTGTTTTAACAAGAAATTTGTTTTCAATAAATAAAATGAATAAAATGAATGAATGAATGGATAATTACCTAGCTTATAACTTGCTTTGCCCATCAACATGATTTACTTAAATTCTACAGGCTACAGATTCTCAGATTTGAATGAGACTTTGATATTCTACAGGAAATTCGATTCAAATATAGAGATAATGTCTTGATTCTAATGCACGAATCCACATCCGACAGTTAATAGTAACTTCTTGGTTAATACTTTCCCCGTTTGTCATTGTTAGCAGATCAAAGGTTTCATCAGGGAGTACCTCCCATCTCCCTGGTTTCATCGCTTTTCCAAATAGTATCGGTCTTTGGATATGTGTACATACATCTTAAAAGCTCTGCAATGTTAATTTCAATGTAATTATAATTGAATGTACCATCAGCGTATATTCTAATGGAGCATATACAGAAATTCTAAAAAAATCATTTCTATTTATTCAGCTGCAATAATCTTAATTCTGATATTTAGTACATCACAGTAATTATGTACATTTTTGTGCAAAATGAGGTTAAAAGTACACTGAACAAATGTTTAATAACTCAGCTCATAATTCAGTTTCTAATTCTATTCTGTGAAATTAATAATTATAAGTTATGCTAATATTTTTTGAAATATTAACTTTATTACATTTGCGAAAATGTTCTCTACACGAATTTCGAGCCGCGACGTCGTCTCTCTCTCTCTCTCTCTCTCTTTCCCTCTCCCCTCTCTAATTCAAGATGCACTTGCATTCCAATGCTGTTACCCTTCCTCTCATTCCCACACATGCTTACCCCTCATCAATCCCTCCCCAAATCCACCTGTTCCCCTTGAACAAACCCCCCTGTTGCACCCATTGGTTTAAGGGGGCCTTAATCCCGGCGTGGGAAACACTGCTCCACACAGGTCCCACACGCGAATTAATAAAAGCCCCCCTTTACTTACCCGTGCAAAGAAAAAAGAAATGAAAAGAAGTGAAAAGAAGTGAAAAGAAACGAAAAGAAAAGAGAAGAGGGATTAAAAAGGGAGAGAAACTATGGGCTTAAGTAGGGAGAGGTTAATGGGGGGAGGCGTGCGACCAACTGATGGAATGGTAAGCCGCCCTTTCAAAATGTGGTTAGACATTGTCAATAAAGTCACTGAGCTGCAGTTACGAGAAGAAAGAAAAGAATAACGAGAGTCACAGAAAGAGAATTGAATCACTTTTTTTTCTTCGTTCATAGGAAAGGTATTCCTCTTTCGCAATCCATTACACCGCCGCTCTCTCTCTCCCCTCTCTCTCTCCCTCTCTCTGTCTCTCTCTTTCTCTCTCTCTCTCTCTCTCTCTCTCTCTCTTTCTCTTCCCCTCTCGGACAATCCACTGACCGTTCATCAGATTCCTATACCTCAAATATTTCTCTCTCTCTCTCCCTTCCTCTCTCTTTTTTCTCTCCCTTCCTCTCTCTCTCTCTCTCTCTACCATTCCTCTTCTTCTTCTCTGTCTGTCTCTCTCTTTATCTCCCACCCACCGCCATCGCGCTGCCCCCTCTCTCTTACCCTCCTGGCTATGGGGCGCCAAGTGTTACCCTAGTTTTTCGGTATAAAATCACCTCATTTTGTTACAAAATTTGTACCGAATTAATTTTGTTACAAAATGATTTGTACCAAATTTATTTTGTTACAAAATGAACAACAAAAACTTATTTTGTAACAAAATTTTATTTTGTTAAAAACTTTTGTAACAAAATAAATTTTGTTACAAAATGATTTGTACCGAATTCATTTTGTTACAAAAATTTTACCGAATTTATTTTGTTACAAAATGATTTTTACCGAATTCATTTTGTTACAAAATCATTTTACCGAATTCATTTTGTTACAAAATGATTTTTACCGAATTCATTTTGTTACAAAATAAATTCGGTAAAAATCATTTTGTAACAAAATGAATTCGGTAAAATGATTTTGTAACAAAATGAATTCGGTAAAAATCATTTTGTAACAAAATGAATTCGGTAAAATTTTTGTAACAAAATGAATTCGGTACAAATCATTTTGTAACAAAATTTATTTTGTTACAAAAGTTTTTAACAAAATAAAATTTTGTTACAAAATTAGTTTTTGTGGTTCATTTTGTAACAAAATAAATTTGGTACAAATCATTTTGTAACAAAATTAATTCGGTACAAATTTTGTAACAAAATGAGGTGATTTTATACCGAAAAACTAGGGTAACACTTGGCGCCCCATACCTGGCTTTCCACTTTCTCCAGCGAATTCAATATGTAATCATTCTCCAAAGTTAACTGATGACGTCATGTGAAGGAATGAGCATTCCGCATTCCCTTGCTCGTACACATTGAATAAAACAATGAAAATTATAGCTTTCATTTTTACAGCGGACCAATATGAAAAAGATCACAAGTCAATCATTCAAATGTATATGTTTCTATTTCACAGATTCATAATGAAGGAATTTTGTTATAAATATTATCATTATCTTCTAACATCAGTTAGGTTGCAGGTATTCCCTTTCTAAATTTCATTAAAAAAAAAAAACTAGAGTTTTAATATTTTTCACACTTTGTTTACTACACAGCCTGATATCACGTGAGTTGATGAAGTAACCTGCCTATTAAAAAGAATACATGTTATCTATTTCTTACCTGCGTATTTCTCCCGTCTTGTCTAGTCTCGTCTCTCGTTGTGTTGTTGTTGTTGTGTGTGTGTGTACACTTCTTGTTTTGTTATACCCCCTTTTCCCTATTGTATTCTTAGGTAGTCACAAATATCTATTCATCATGTTTTATCCGGCTCAGAGGGGACCCTAATAATTACAAGCTCTGCTTTTACCAGGGTCTCCTCGTCTTTCTTTTAGTTAGCTATGTTTTTTATCATTATCATAATTTGTTATTTTGCTTTGTAAATGTGTTATGATCCAATGTTATGCTCTGTATGTCATTTGAAAGAAAGACGAATAAAATCTTATCTTATCTTATCTTATCTTATTATCATCTTCTTCTTTTTTTGCCAGTCAGCCCACTAACCATCAACCTGTAACTGTCGAGATGCACTTGTTACCTGCGATATACATTTATTTGCCGAGAGATGGCGCTTGTCACCTTTCAATACTATTATAAAAGTTCGTTGCTTCGTGAGTTATTATTTCTCTATCTGCTCTCTCTCTCTCTCTCTGCCTTCCTCCCTCTTTCCTTATCTTTTCTTCTCGATCTTTATTTATCTCTCTCCCCCCTCTCACTCGAAATCCCCGCACTCGCCTAGCTTTAGAATTATGACTTGATTTAGTTTTACACCATAGGCCTAGTACATGTACACAAATCATCACAACACAAAATTAAGATGCTAATATTATTTCATAACCTGACTAATATAAGCCACTTCGGAGAAACTATCTTCACATGGGCAGATAAATGTAATTTATACTATTCTGTAAAAAAAAAACTAAAAAAAAAACCTCGAGATGACTGGATACATTCTCATGAAAGTCATGAAATCAATATTCATTAATGCACCGGCGTAACATTTTATGATTAAAGAGGTGGACGTATTCTTTTCAAGAGGGCAAACAAACTAGCTTAAACACGTAGAACTTCCATCACTTTGGAAATGATTATCCTAAAAAGCACAAAGTAGGACGTCTCCATGTGTACAAGATCTTTGGATACTTAAGTGTCATTTGTACAAGTGCTATCTCCGAAGTGACTTATGATAAAATTATTTAGCCTTCAGTTCTATTTTTTGTTAACGCACTTATAAAACATCGTTAGTTTAAAGGTAAACATTTGGAATCGTTAATGTAAGCTTATCCTATTTAAAAACCTCCATTAAAACAACTTTAATGGAATACATAAGGCGATTACCAGACATAAAACCGAGTCGTTATATTTGCAGACCGGCTAAAATCCGGTCTACCTGATGGTATCGCCTTATTTTCAATACCAAAGGAAGTTATGGCGGGCTTTCATGTTTACGGACTTACACAAAATCAACAGTTTAAACAGTTATTTTTAATGGGATAATTGCTAGCAAAAGGTGAGATTAGGAAAACCAATATTGCATTAATATTATAACGACGGATGTACGTACATCGATGATGGTCAAACATAATTATCGTGCGATAACATGTTTCGCAAATATTTTTAAATTGTAACATAGAATAAACAGCTCTCCAGTGAAGATGTGTAGGCGTATGAGGCTCGGGTCTTGGGGCTGCGGCTGCCCCCAAATGGCTGCCCTCCATAATTTTGGAGATTTTCACCTCATATTCAGATAGCGAGGTGGTTTTATTTGTTTCTTTAAAAATATTAACAATAGACAAGTAAATTTGTTTGTCACTACAATGAGGTTTCAACAGAATGGAAGAAGGGGAGGTGTGATGGGGAAGGTAAAATTGAAAACAATATGATAAGACCCCCCCCCCCCCCCCCAGGTTCTCCCATCATTTGTATTCCATCCATCTATGAGTTAACATCCTTCAGGCTCCAAACATGTCTTGTTTATTGCGTTTTTTTTCCTTGTTTTTATCAACAACAAAAATGAAATATAATAATTAGATCACAACAAATTTGTATAGAATGGCGCTCCAGTAGTCATGGGAGTGAACAACAGATCAAGCATTGACCATTGCGAGTGGTGCCGGGAGAGCCCAGCCGTAGAGGGGGCAGTCTTACTAATTTGGGAGGACTGATCTCACTATCAACTGGATGAAATTAGAATTCACGAGGCTTGGATGTGGTAATAGTCTTCAAGCGCATACTCTAATTTGACACTAACTTACCACAATTTCTAAAGCATTATTGTATTACGTATTGTAACAGGTGGTCGACTTTGGCAAAGTTACATGCCACTTTCTCAAGTTAGCTCATTGATGACTGACAGATGATGTCACAAGGGGAATGGGATCTGGAGGTTTTGGGGTGGAGCTTAGCAAGTTTGAAAAACAAATATTTAAAAAAAAAAAATAAAATCTATGAAACAAATTCAGAAGTTTACATATCAAAATATGAGATGTATGCAGGACTGCTACACTTGTATTTCGATGTCATGGGCCCTTTAACAAGTGGACTAAACTGATACAAATCATTTGTTTTGTCACAGGCCTACATTAATTGCATCACTATACTCAAATACCACAATATTATGTGAATAAATTTACCTTGGCCAGCTTTATTTTATTTTTATTTAGCATGATAAATAGTAATGCCCTGCCTCCTCCTTTTCTGAAAAAGTCCGGACGAGAAACTCGTTATTTTTGTTTTTTTGTGGCCGTATTTTAAAAATCAAAATATAATCATATCAATCAATTCAATATTTATACCTTTAAAAAAGGAACATAGTTGACGATTCATTTCAAAATTTTAAAAAAAGTAGTCGCATAGTGCAGACACTGTTACGCACAAAGACAGGTAATCTTTCTTTTTTTTTTGGGGGGGGGGGGCTGCAGGAGGTACTGGCGTCTTTCCTTCATGTTACTTTTACCATCTCCCTTCCCTCTTTTAACCTCTTCTTTTTCTCTTTTTCGCCATGGGGGATGTGTACATCCAATTTGGCATTACTACACTTGAAACAGATTGCGACCCATTAATCATTATGCCCTCGTTTAATCCTAGGGCGGTCCCCATTTTTCTTCAGAAATCGTCATAATAGAATAGGTGGTGTCGGCCTGAACACAATGGAGGCGACAGGTCAAGTTGTCTGCTCTCTACAATCTCGAACACCTCTCCCTAATATCATACTGAGAATAGTCTCCTTGAGTCAACTATCATCTTTGACAGGGCTGGTTTAATGGTGTGGAAAACAATAGTCACAATGTATAGGCCTTTGACACGAACCAACAAGTTCGAACGCGGCGTTGGCCGACGCCTGTCAAACAAAATAGCTTATTCAACTTCAAGACAAGCCTGGTTGTTCAGTGCGAAGGTTCCAGCGCTAGCCGAGCTACAAAGGCACTCAAGGACAACCATGACCTGTCATAAAATCCACACTCAAGACATAATCCCTAAATTAATTCAAATGCCATGTTCAGAAACCGTACAATAGCCTGTGTCGGGGAAGACAATGGGGGCGACAGATAGAGCGTCAAATCAAAGCATATCAAACAGCCCAGACAGAGGTCTCCGACACTCAACGACCCTTCTTGAAAGAAACACTTGAGACGGTTTGGAATGGTTTTGAAAAACAAAAGCTACATAAAGGCCACGATGCCTTGGCTCGACCAATACAGACAATAGCTATCTCCATTCTGAAGACATTCTAACTGTTCAGGCCTAAGATTCGTCTGAGCCACGGACCAATTAAACACAACAATAGACCATGCCATCCTTTACAGAAATACCAGACGTATGTCTCATTAAGCCCTACATTAATTTAGGAGACAATCAGCCATCTTTTATTAAAGGACCAATTTGGTTGCCCGGATGGCGTAGAAAAACAACAGCTAAGAATAGACCTAATAATAAGTATGACTAGAGTTACTCCCTGGTATGACAGACACCTATCTTTGAGACGGTACCTTTATCTCCAACTCAATGTCATTTTAACTGAACATGACGAGGACGAGGGTGCGTCATTCTTTTAATTCTCTGAAATAACAATTAAGCCGTGATTTACTTGAAGGAAATTACGTACTCGAATGGAATATCATAATTAAAATGGTATGTCCATATGCGACAGATGTGAATATTTCATATTGAAGAAAAAAACAACCTCAATAAAACTATCGTACAGGAGCAGTCCACCCTGATACTAGGGATTTTTAGATTGCGTGGACTGATACGTGTGACGTCCATTCAAGGCAGTACATTAAAAGGACGTCGATCGTAGCAATCCACGTTGCCGTTGTGCAAATTTAAAAGTCCCTATTAACTCTTATCCTGCCACAGGGCTAATCCCCCAGTGCCAGATTTATAACGAGATAATCGGATTAACGCGATGGTACTAACAATAGCGGGTGCAAAACACTAGGCACAGTCCAATGGGCATGAACAATAACTGTTATTACGAATGCGTGCTAGCATGCAAGAAGCAGAGTAACAATAGCGTGCACGCAGCCTTATGGCAGGCTATGAGTTAACTTGGTTTTGATAGAAGCAGAGACATGAACTGAAAGTGAAAGTTAGAGCAAGAAACGATTAAAAGTTAGAAAGTTAAATGCATTTTTGAAGGTTTGATCTATCCTACTGGACCTCTAAGAAGAATAGAGCTTTCCATCCGTTTTTTTAATTCTTGATTTATATTATATTTGTAAATTGTATTCTTGTATGTATTTGAATTTTTATGCGGAAAAATAAAACCAATCAACCAACCAACCAAACACAAATTGGCAACTCTGCGACGTATCTTGCGAGGTCCCCTCCCATTGCTCTGTACTAACAAATTAAACAAAATCCATATTTTTCCTAAAGAAAATTGTTATTCATACATCTACCCTACATATAACACTTGCAAATATAGAACCATTGTATGACAAAAATCTATTCCGTCATAACTAAGAAAATGAAAGATTATGACATTTTCTTTACAGAGCAAAATAGAGAAGAAGTCGCAAAATACGTCACAGTGTTGCAAATTTGTGTTTCCACTGAAGACAAATTTAACAAATCATGACCTTCTTGTTTCTATTCGGATTTTTCTCAACCGTTCATGTTGCTGATCTTATTAAAACCAACTTAATATCAGGGTAGACTTCCCCTTTAACTGTTCATGGCGAGGATCACGGTGCATAAGTCACGCCGTCATTCTGTATGATTCTCTGAAATAATTAAAGCGTAATTAATTTGAAGGAAGCTTAATGGCGGACTCCTGCAACTTTTTCATTTTTAAAATTATTTGTCGACTAGTGTTTTTTTTAAGGGATAATTACTTATTTGATTTATATTATGACATAATCATATATGTATTTTGACTTTTGTTAGTATGTAATATATATGTACCTATAGTTTGTATATTATTTTTATTATGTTACAAAAGGGAAACATAAAATTAAACGCTCAAACAAACAAGCAAGCTATGGAGTGACTCGAATGGAATATCATAAGAAATGGTATGTCCATGTGCGACAGGTCTCGTGGGCTATCGGTCCCCAGACCGTTTGCAAATTCGGTCTTATGGGTTGTCAGTCTACTGGGAGGACTCAAATGGCAAACACTGTATACAGAGAGTAATACGACATCATGTTCTTTTTAAAGGTAATACAAAGTTTTGGGAAATTTTGAAAATTGGGTGGATAGTGAATCTTTACAATTTTTAAATATTTGGATGCCCCTGTGGATGTATTATAATCACTAAAAAAATTAACCCCCAAAACACTTCTGTTTTCGAGAAAAATTGAATATACAAATTTACCGGTGCTCCCGGTAAATGTTGATAAATTTCAAATAGCGCCTACGGCCGTACAATGGTAGCTTCGACCATGAAAATCTCCAAATATGTAGTTGTGATATATAATTTCCAAACGAGAATAGCTAATCGGTCGATTTTAGTCAAGAAACATTGTTTCATAGCTAAATTGATATCTTGACCTTGAAAGGGAGCTATACTACATAAAGAGTTTATTATTTATAATTTCATAACTTTAGACTCGATTTCAACCGCGATAACGATCAATGAACATTGTAGGAACGCGTATGCTTCCAATATGCTAATTTGAACCAAATTCATGACCCCATACCAAAACTTTGTAATACCTTTAATATAGTTCAGCGAGTTGTTTGAATGTGCCATTCTATAAAGTTTTTTGTAGATGATAAAACATACATTTTCCAAAAAACAACCAAAAAACAAGCCCACACTGACTAGCTTCACTTATTTAGAAACTGAATGACTGAGATTTTAGGAAAAGGCGTTGGCCTCTACTGAATACCAGCCCGTGGATGTTCAGAAAGCATGAAAGCGTGAAAAGCGGCACTTTCATACACTCAAGTATATACAATTAAAGCAAAAAACTTCTTGAAACGTTGTCGTCGTTGACGAACTCCACCCCTTTGACTGCCTTTTGTCATGATTGTTGTGTGGCGCCACCATTGTTATGTATCCGTTTTGCTATCTTCTCTGTAAAGCGCTTTGAGAGGGCCTTCGGTCCTGAAAAGCGCTATATAAGAACTAGCTATACTTCTGCACGTCTCTCTCCCTTAAACAATTCTTTAGACTTGTACAATGACTTTCTCCCGAAGGCTCCCTTTTACTCTTAAAAGATTCGAGAAAGTAGACGCCGTGATTCCATTAGAACTTCAAATCAGTGTCTTGTCATTCAGAAGGGGATTAACTGAATCGTGAAAATCAGTGCCTTCTTCATTGAATCACGAAGCTATCTTTCATGGTTAGATGACGATTCAAGTTGTTTTGATCAACTTCGCCTAAAAGGTACTTACATTTACAGAGTGATCTTGGAAGCTATTTTCACGGTTAGATGATGATTTAAGTTGTTTTGATCAACTTCGCCTACAAGGTACTTTCATTTACAGCTCAGTGATCTTGGACCCGTTTCATAAAACTTGAATCACAAAGCTATATCTTTCATGGTTAGATGACGATTTAAGTTGTTTTGGTCAATTTCGCCTAAAAAGTATTTTCATTTACAGCTCAGTGATCTGGGCCCTATTTCACCAAACTTGAATCACGAAGCTATCTTCCATGGTTAGATGACGATTTAAGTTTTTTTTTAATTATTATTTTCGCCTAAAAGGTTCTTGTATTTACAGCTGATCTTGGTCCCGTTTCATAAAACTTAAATCACATAGCTCCCTCTCCATGATGAGATGACTATTTGAGTTGTTTTGATTAATTTCGCCAGTACCCGTTTCATGAAACGTGATGTCAATAACACTGAGTTGGATTAAGTGTTTTAAACTACTACATCGATCGCTGCCATTGGATTTTGACTGTGAAAAGGTTTGATATAAAAATGTGACACTTTTTATTGACAACAAAATGAAACAGGGCCAAGTTATGTAATCCATCAATATGTTATACATAACCCGATATTTTTCTTAATCAAAATATTGTTTTGTTATGAGACTTTGACGCAATGTTTTTTTCTTGTTCATGAAAAGGGTTCTCACATACTTGTATACCACTTTAATAATCATGTCTCTTGACATTCCTGCAATTAAAGCCGATTGCAAACTAAGGGTCAGCTCGATTTATCACGGAGGTTTGTAGTAATTTTGATTTGATTTGATTTGATTTGATTCTGCATTTATGTAAGTACACAGTTTTTCGATAACAATAATAATATCAAGTACAATAAGTATTTTTCTGACAATGAATCATAAATAAGCAAATATATATATATGAACATTTTTATTTAAAAAAATGAAATGATCAACTGTAATAAATACTAAATTTCCTCAAAAATTATAAATACTTACAAAATTATTTGCAGAAGAAGGACTGTCATTGTAAACTTGATAATACGACAGCCCCAGTCAAACTCATGAAATAGATTATCACATTTATTAAGCAGAACGGATAGGTAATTGATAATGCAAATTTTGATAATGGTGATATTGACAATGCAGATGAGGATGATTATGATCATGGGCGTAAATCCTTACATAATACACATTGTTCAGGGGGGGGGGGGGGTGAATGAATAGATCACCCCCCCCTGAACAATAGGTATCAATTGCAGATTTACGCCCATGATTATGATGATGAAGAGGAGAATGATGATGATGATGATGATGATGATGATGATGATGATGATGACGATGATGATGATGATGATGACGATGATGATGACGATGATGATGACGATGATGACGATGATGATGATGATGATGACGATGATGATGATGATGATGATGATGACGATGATGATGATGATGATGATGATGATGACGATGATGATGATGATGATGATGATGACGATGATAATGAAATCATATCGTGATATCCATACTATACCAGGAATCTCCGTTCCTTGATGACAAATCACAACAGATATATTCAGCATTTAGTACCCAACAGATAAAGAATTTGCACTTTCATGAAAATTAATTTGTGTGAAAAATAAAGGAAGTAAGCTGAAGAAGGAGAACAGACGTGTAGTGCCTATTCCATGTACTGAATTTAAAATATATTCCTAGACCATTCTTAATTCTGTATAATATTATGCTGTCACTATTCTGTTTCTCTGGATTCGCCGTATGAGCTAGGTTAACTTAATATGAGAGTTAATGTAAAGCAAACGTAATTTCAAGTAACTGTTTGAAAATGAAGTACTGAAGGTTTCCATAAATGAAAAAAGGAGGAGAAGGAGAAGAAGAAGAAGAAGAAGAACGACAACAACATCAACAGCAGCACAAAGAAGAAGACAAAATGAGAAGAGGAAAGCAATTATCTCCACAGTGAGAATTCAAGAATAAAAAGGAAATTATCCCAAGAAGTGGATATCAAAGGACGGAAGGAAGATTATTTTGAAACTCGCGTGGGTTTCCATCATTAATTTGGGCTGGCTTAAAACACCTTCTAAACAAGATTGTCTATTCTTTCCTTTCCTATAACTTTAAACTAAGCTTTATAAGGAGCTCATCTTCTCCGGTCCCCTGCTACGCCATTGGTCCAAACTCTGGTCCAAAAGAATAGACCAACTTTAGAACTGCGAATAACAGAAACCCCAAAGTGAATACCACCTCCCGTGCAGTTTTGTCACGGTAATACTGCTTCTCCGCGTCACCCCAAGTTTACGGCAATCAGTGTCCTTTCTTCCGAAGATAACAACAGTTTTGTGAAGTTATTGTGAGTCTAATGACTATCTCCACCCAGCACTGCCCACCTGTATTATGTCTTGATTATCTAGTTATAACCGTGATAAAAGAAGTCCAAATCTTCATTCAAGCTAGAATTCTCAGCCTCTTTAAAAGTTTAGTGTGGGTCTCTGGAAATGGAATCTCTTAGATCGCATCCCATTCAATGCCCGATTTTTTAAATCTTCGATTCATTGTTAGTACTAACGACAAGTCGCCTTAGCACTGCCCACTTCTATTATATCTATACGATCTCTTTCTGATAAATGAAATCTCGGTCGTCATTCAAACTGGGATTTTGGATGTACGCGTGTAAACTTTAGCCTAAAAAATGGTGAAACTCCCAATAATGTCTTGGTACTCCCTATTATATGGCTTTGGATTTTCTGGGGGTAATTTTAGGATCAGTAATTTCGATTCAATACGAAATCCCTGACTCTTTAATCAATTGTCTCCACTAACGACATGCCTTATCTGAATTCTATCATGAATATCTCCTCATCATGCAGTAATACAACTAATATTCCGTCTCGCTTTTCTTGCCCCATTTCTAATTGAGAGGGTTTCAACCCTCATTAAACGGGCAGGGTATATTGGGAAATTGGTAAACTGATTATCAAATTGAATTGTATCCTGTAATTACCTCATCACAATTTTTCTTTTTAATTCCTAATCTTCATTCAACCGGGGATTGTGTGCGCGTGTTTACAAACTAGTAAGGTAGAAATTCTCCCATATTATTGGACAAAATCTTGATAATTATAGGATTAGAATTTTCAATTCATTCCGAAATCCTTGATTCTTTTATTTATTGTCTCCCTCAACGAGATGTCACATCCGGCACTGTCTACATGACTGTATCGTTATAATGTCGAATTGAAGCGATGAATGAAACCCCGAATCGTAATTCATGCTGGAATGTATAAGTTGTCATGAAAAGGATGTAGATTGATATACTAATTCGGTTCTCTCCTTGCTTCCGGACAAGCACTTGCAATGATAGTCAGTCCTAGTTTCAACCATATCTTTGCGTGCATTAGAATCAGGGCAAGTTGAGGGAGGGGGGGGGGGGGGGGGGGGGGCACAGACAAATTTTTCTTTATGAAAATGTGGATGTTTCGTGCGCTGTTTGAACTGACTGCTGGCAATTTCGGGAAATTTCCATTCGAAAGTGTGTATTCGACTATTGGAAGCTCTCCTCAAAACAAGAAGCATTATAAACAGACCATTATAACAGAAACGAGGGAAACAAAGCTGGTAGATAAAGGGAGAAGGATAATAGAAAGAGAAATGAGAGGGGAATTAAAAAGATGGATAGAAATCGAGATTAAAAGGACCTGGCTGAGTGAGAGGTAGAGGAAGGAGGCTGGAAAGAGAAAGTGGGTACTGTACATACTGTGGAACTAACAAGAAAGAGAGGGATAGAGAGAGAGAGGGGGGACGGGGTAGTAAGAGAAGGGGAGGAGAGGACGGAGATTGGAAAGAAGAAGAAAGAGTGTTTACTGCAAATAATGGGAACTCACGAGAGAGGGTTGGAGAGAGTTTGGGTGAGTGAGAGAGAGATCGAGGGGGATCGGGGAGGGGAAGAAAAAATGAAAAGGGGGTGTCGTTGAGAGAAAGAGAGAGAGATCGATAGGCAGAGAAAGAAAGCGATGGTATGTGGAAAGCGATAAGAAAGGGAGCAATATACAAGAGAAATAGAGGAGGGGCGGGGGAAAGGAAAATTATTGAAACAAACTAATCCAGAAAGGGAGGGGACGTCTTAACGAGGTATATAAAAACACTTGAACTTAGTTCATCTCGTAAGTAATAAAGCTGCTCAGTACTTCAAAAAGTTTAATCGGAGCGTGGCCTCTTCCTTTCACGCCTTTTCAACTCACTTGACGGACGTGACCCGTTTTCATTGTACAGCCTAATCACAAGCCGGGCTACGCACATCCCACTTTCTTTGTGCGGCTAATTACTCCGTAATTACATTGAAAAGACCCCAATTATCGGCCCATTGTTGGTAGTAATACCCCTTTTCGAGTCAAAGATGGGCCCCTTTAGATTCCAGAGGACCATTCTTAAGACGGGTGGATTGGCAGGGTTATGAACTAATGCAGTAATGAGTTTAGTAGGAATTTGGGAAAATAAGCTTCCTTCACTATCAAATCTTACGTTTGTTTCTGTTTTAGTCATTTTCAAGAGTAACACAAACAACAATTTGAAGCACATGTGCTTACGTACTACAACGCCACGCGTCTTTTCTTACACTCTATAGTCTCTGGGTAACAACACAAATACATCAGCCATTTAAAGGGATTCAGTAACTTTGTCTCAGATTCTGAAACAAAATCCTTGATTTAGCTCATGCTGCAATGATAGTTATAAACCTTCATGTCAGTCAGGAACCCCACGACTTTTACAAGCCGATCGCCTGTATGATTATCAAGATATTTATGATTGGAAATCGAAACCAAATTTTGCGTTTTCATAACACTACGGTCTATTGGGGGAAAACGAGTATGGTAAAACTGGTCACTCAGAGATTTTTACTTTTTTGAGGCACTTCTTGATCATTTTGAAGCGCAATTTTTTAGGGCTTCAATATTACACAATGTCATATACACTGAAAACACGTAGGGCCGTGCATCTCAGGTTTAACGTTGTTAAACGATGCCTTTAAAAAAAAAAAAAAAAGGGGGGGGGGGGTGTGCTCAATTTTTAATGACCCAGGAGAACTGCATGCATCGACCCTCTCTTCTCTTTATCCTCCTTCCTGGAATATGAAAGTGTAGGATTACAGCCCCCATCTTCTGTGGACCCTGTACATAATCGAGCATGATGCAATAAATGATAAATGCAGACAAACAGAATTTTACTAACTTTAGTTTGGCCCGACACTGGGTCTAAAATCATGTCTAACAAAAGGAAAAAGGCCTCAGAATTTTAACCTCCTCCTTGTTAACCTTCTTTATACAGAATCTAAATTTATGAAATAATTCAGCCATTTCTCAGAGTTCTGATTTCCAGATTCGCCAAAACTGAATGGAGGACCAACTAGGATGACTGTATTAACTCGGGCATTATTCTGAAGAAAAATAAATCTGAACTGCAAGTGTGAGGACAAGATTAACGATTGATAAACTGAGATGAATCTGGAAATCTGAACTCTGAGAAAAGGCTGAATTATTTCATAAATTAAGATTCTGTATGAAGAATTTGTTTTCTCTCTCTCTCTCTCTCTCTAAACATTTTTTAACAGTCGAACTCATTGACTCACTCAATTTCTTTAACAGAGGGCGACCTTTCACTTAAAAACAAGTACATGTTAAATACACAAAATTTACATGTATGTCTGCATGCCAGGACTCGGTTCTGTGTTACAACCTGGAGACATGATACAAGTAGAATCAGTCTTCGTTAAGATTTTGACTTTGTAAGTAGAAATCAGTCCTAAGTATAAATAACTCCATAATGTAATCATTCTAGTTAGTATGATGATTTATTCACAATAAACTCTGTCATATTGAATATACATTGTTACAATGTTGTTTTCTTGGCAAATATGATCGCATTTCAATATAGACCATTTTTTCAAAATGACAAATTTACATATACATGTACAATATACATTTGAATAATTGTATACATTCCTCAAAGTATAAAGAATGTTCAGAAAATCTAAAAATAAATACAACACTTTAAAAAGTGTTAGATACACTGTAAACATGCTTCTAGACAATTATTGTCTTTTATAGGCCTACTTTCAGTAACCATGCTATTACTGAGTAAAACAAAAATAATTCAAATTAGATATTCTATATCTGGGGGGTGTTTAACAAAGACCCTAAGTCAAACTTAACTCTAAGTTGGACTTAACAATTATGGAAAGCCATTAGCATCTTTAAAAATATTTTGTAAAAGATATTTTAAAAGGCATAAAATGTTGATTCAAATCATTTATATTTTCTATCATCAAGGAGATTTCATGTTCTTGATGTAGAATTTATGAAAAGTCCAAAATACCGGTAGTTGAATTTTTGCTTTTTAATATATTTTATCTCAAGGCTCTTCATAATGTTTAAGTCCAAATTAGAGTTAAATTCGACTTGGGATCTTTGTGAAAAACCGCCTAATGTAGTTACATACATACAGAGGATTTGCAACGAGGCAGGCAAGGAAAATATTACAATTCTAAAGATTTGTAAAATAATTCATCAAAATGACAAGAAAAAATTCCTCTGTAATGGAGAGGACATGAAATTTGCAAGGGATACATGCGGCATAACACAACTCTAAAAAGTAAAAACATGTAAATACTTCCAATTAAAAAAAAAAAAATCTTCCTCTATAAAGATATTCCAAAGGGCATTATAAGCCAGAGGATTTATATTTCTGATATAGTTTGAGTCATTATAAGTACAATACTTAAACATGTATATAAACAATTATCAATCTCATGATCATGTATTAGTATGCAATAATGAAGAAAAAAACATGATCATTATGCAGTAATGGAAAAAAAAAGCATGATCAGTATATTCTATGTTTTTTAAAATAATAATTCATCAATAAAATACTGTGGTAAAAAAAAGTTATAGACCAGTACTTGTCATTTTCTATTTAATTGGTTGGTGGAGCTGGGCGCTTGATAAATGTGAGCTATTATTATTATTATTTCCTTTCCCCAAATCCTAATCTTGTTGAAGTACTGGTATGTTACAATGATTTCAGTTATCCCAATATGGCTGACTTTTAGTCTCTTATACGTCATACCTGTACATGAATATCACAAAGTGTTAGTACTAAGAAGGATTAAACTTCTGCATAATATTTCATGCACACAACAGGATAAGAATTTTTCATGAGCTGATGGAACTTTCAGTATTATTGCCACATAGCAATTGTTTCATTTCTAATGATAAAAGAAATGTTTCATCCATAAAATGAGACAATTCACACGAGCTCTTTGATTACAGTTATTGATTTTTTTTTAAATCAACACACTGGATAAGATATAGAATTCAATGTATACCCGCACCCCATCACCGAATATACAGGATTTAAAAAAAAAATCATATAAAGTGAAACCTGTCTACAAAGACCACCCAAGGGAGACAAGAAAGAGGTCTTTATAGGCAGATGGTCTTTATATACAGGTTCCTGTAGTACATAATTCAATGAGGAGCCATTTTCAAGGGAAGCAAAAATGTGGTCTTTGTAGACGGGTGGTCTTTCTATACAGGTGGTCACTAAGGCATGTTTGATTGTACATGCATTCGGTAATCGTGATACACAAAGTGGAGGATATAATGGCATCTTGTTGCCCAGAATTATCCTGTTCTTGCATGTTGCGAGCACTTGAAGTGAGCATGTTAAAATGTGATTTCTATATCAAAGAAAAAGAATACATTCAGCATCGTATGGGCTTGTAGAGAGGTGCTTGTCTGGAATGCTCCCCAAGCAGTGGAGAATGTGTACACAATATGTGCTAGCATCCCTTGATCTAATGACCAGGGTAAAGCTGAATAGAGACATCATTGGGTCATTGGTTTTGTTAGCTGATGCATAGCCGTAAGTGCAGGAGATATGCCGGTTTGCGAAACCAGAGATGATGTAATAAGCACTATAAATCAAGAATATATTCATCATCATTATTATTATTGCCACAGTAGTTATATGCATATATATAATAAAATGTACATTCTTAACGTAGTAACGCTTTTCAACATATTGGCAGGCTACAGAAAAGCTCCTACTTTCTCTATAAGGCCTGTTTTCATCAACTCGAGTTTGCCAAATAACCCGCTATTTTAATTATCCTGATCTCAAATTTGCCAGTTAATTTGCGTCTTCATCAGCCCACAGTTGCAATTAGCGGGATAGTTGGTCAAGAAAATATCAAGAGAAATGTTGGTTTTGTTTTCAAAATATATCGCTATTTGGGAAATAGCGGGCTAATTTGCTCCTGTCCGAGCTAGTTTGTGATGAGCATATCAGTCTGGTGAAGACGCAATTTCGAGCTTTGGGATAATATCCCGAGTCTGAAAATAGCAGGTTATTTGGCAAACTCGAGCTGATGAAGACAGGCCTATGGTCCAATTCAAATCACTGGTTATCCTCAAACTAACCTTTACAAGGTTGCAGAGTTTTTTTTAAGTAGGACTCTTTCGTGATGTTGCTTGACGCAAGACACTTTTTGTGAGTCCCATCAAAGTTTCTTGCTTCTCCAGTTATCTTCACAAGATTACTACCTAGAATACATGGTGTCTATCTGAGTTGCCATCACTCTTAAAATTGAGCATTCACTGTGCGTTGCCATTGTAATGAGATTAGCACATAGTTTTGAATTAAAAAAGAGCCCGTAACCTATCAAGACAGTTGAAGAAACATTCAAAGAATGGATGGCAGCCCAAACGAATTGATCCACCTGGCTTCATACATATAGGTGGATTTAAAAAGGTTGATGTACGTTTATAGATCGTCTTAATGTCAGGTTCAACCGCCTAAAGCTCTGCCCAAGCAGAGTTTGTCTACCCGACATCATGACTCTTCACAGAGATCCTCAAATTTTAACAGTGGTTTACCAGCCCTTGGTCTAGCATTTGACAAACTGATATTAATGCACTGTCGGGATGTGTTCAGTAGATTTAAGATCGGCCTTAGCAGAGCCGATGTAATGATTTTTCACTGAGCTCATAGAATTTCAGCAGTAGGTCACCAGCTCTTCATCTAGCATTGATGTCTTCAGTGAAACGTATCTTGTTAAATGTAATAAAACATATTTACAGCACCTTAGGTCATGTTCAACAGATTAAGCTCTGCCTTATAGCAGAGTTGGTCTCCCGTAGTCATGATTCTTCACAGAGTTCCTCAAATGTTAACAGTTCATCCTTAGTCCTTGGTCTACAATTGACGCTTTCAGTGAAACCTGGCTTTATAAAAGTCATGAGGGAAAATGTCATAATGTCATTTATAATATCATATGTCAGTTATAAATGCACGCTGAGGTCGAATTCAACAGGTTAAGGCTCAGCATCGGCAGAGTTTGTCTCCCGACGTCACGATTCTTCGCAGAGTTCCTCAAATTTCAACAGCAGATCGAGAGCCATCGGTCTAGCATTGGTTTTTGCATTGAAACATGGCTTTATAATGTCTTTCTGAGGCGCAGTGACTTCTTGGAGGGAATCGGGTACGATCAGTCCCGTCATAAAACGTCTCGCTAATCCCCAGAGTGTCATGGTATTAGGGTAAACTGGAACCTCTCCGTAGAGCTCGATTAAGGTGCAGGCCACCGACCAGATATCCTGAGCACTGCTAACCTTTAACCTACATGAATCCACATGAAAAAGACAAAAATACAAATCTTATGTGTTTAAGGAAATTAACAAATTTGACAAAAAACAAACAGTCAAACTCACTAAAACAGATGTTTTTATTTTTACCTCTTAGATCGGTAGATGACCTTGTTTTTAAGTGGATGAGCAGGGGGACCACGACCCCATTGTGCTCCCTGGCTAGGCCTATATGTTTGCTGAAACAAATATTTTCAAATTGATGTCGCATAAGTATATTTGAAGTACCAGGGCAATGCATAAAATTTGATTGCATTAAAACAATGGCACATTACTTACCCATGGTCAGCATGCATCTCAGGTGCCATGTACATGGGTGTTCCTCTCGCTCTACTGATATGGCTTGAGAGTGACATATGAGCTCGTTGCTTGATGTACGACAGACCAAGATCACACAGGTACGTCTTCAGCGTCCCCTTCTCTATCTGCAATGATCATTAAGATTTCTGGTATTAAAGAGCTTACCGGTACACAATTTCTTGTATAGATAGAAAAGAGTACAGGAGAGAAGACACACCCCTGAAGTGCTCCTATGTTCAGGGTATTAAATTATGAGGTTTCACTTCTTATTAAAGTGAGCAGATTGTTGTCTTCAGCATAGTAACATTCTATATCTGCAATAATCATTAACATTTCTGGTAACAGCTTACACAATTATAGGTATAGATAGAAAGGAGTACGGGAGAGAGGACACACCCCTGAGGTACTCCTATGTTCAGGGTTTTAAATTATGAGTTTAAACTTCTTAAGTGAGCAGATTGTTGTCTTCAGCATATAGTATCATTCTATATCTGCAATAATCATTACAATTTCTGGTAAGAGCTTTCACAATTACTTGTATAGATAGAAAAGAGTACGGGAGAGAAGACACACCCCTGAAGTGTCTTCAGCATAGTTACATTAGATGACCAGACTCCCGAGTTTAATATTTCTTTTCTAATTCCTACAAATATTATCCTATACTACTCAATCTAATATTGATTTTGATTATAGTGAAACTAAAGAAATGCTAGGATAATAATCATCTATATGTTATTTATCATACTGTTCATATCTGCCAGGTATCAGCCATAGTGCCATATTTTTTCTAGGTTCTGGCAGGATTAACCCACCAAAAATGTTCTAAAATTGCATGAAACAACATACTGCGCTATTCTCTGGTGCATGTTTTTAACTGTTACTTTTTACCTTGGATAGTAGATATGAACAGGGGGGTGTTTCAAAAAGATCCTAAATTCAACTTATCTCTAAGTTGGACTTAAAAATTATGGAGAGCCATTTGTAGCCTTAAAAAAAAATGTATTAAAAAGCAAAAATTCCAAGTATTTTAGACTTTTCATAAATTCCACATCAAGAACATGAAATCTCCCATTATAATAGAAAATATGAATGATTTGAATCAACATTTTATGCCTTTCAAAATAACTTTTACAAAATATTTTCAAAGATGCTAATGGCTTTCCATAACTGTTAAGTCCAACTTAGAGATAAGTTCAACTTAGGATCTTTGTGAAACACCCCCCTGATCATGATCTACAGGTGAAATGATAAAAGGAAAGGCTTACCAATATATTGCTTGGTTTGATGTCTAGGTGGAGGAGACCACTGGCATGCATGAAGGTCAGAGCACTTAATACATCCTTTGCTATCAGGTTCTTCTGTGGGACCGTCAGTGCGCAACTCTGAAGGTGTAAAAGTTAAATTTGAAAACCTGAACTAGTGACCACCACCATCATCATCATCATCATCATTATCATCAATACCACTATCATCACCATCGTCAATTTTACTAACATCATCATCACTGTTGTCCTCCTCCTCCTCCTCCTCCTCCTTCTCCTCCCCCCCCCCCTCCTCCTCCTCCTCCTTCCCTCCCCCTCGTCCTCCTCCTCTCCATCATCATCAACATCATCACTATCCTATCAATTGTCATCCTTCATAAGATAGAGGTGAACATCATGATCATCAACACAATAATTATCTTGCAACTTACTCCCTGCAGGGGGCCCCATGGAAGACAAACTGATGTTGAATGGGCTACCCCGTACGAATAAATAAATAACAAAATAAAAAATAAAACAAGTGTCTGCAGAAGGGCATTATTAACTCTGTGTTTATATTATATGAGTTAATATAAAGCCCTTCTGGCTTCATACAGGCAATATTTGTAATAATTTTGTTTGTGCTGACCTTTGTTTTCTCTCCGGGGAAGATATATTCTTGTAGAGTTGAGCCGTGGATGAACGTCATGACAAGGTATGCCGATACATCACTGTAACCTAGCGCCATCAGCTGTACAATATTTGGATGCATCGCTTGTCTGTATAGAAAAATATGAATATTATTACAAATACGGTCTGCATTTTACAATGACCAAGGGAAACAAGAAAAGTAGTCTTTGTAGACAGATGGTCTATATGTACAGGTCTTCTTAGTACATGATTCAATGAGAAACTTTTTAGACAGGTGGTCCTTCTATACAGGTGGTTGCTAAAACAGGTTTGAATGTATTGAAAAAACAAATATTTTGAGATGTTACCAAATCTCACACAAGGTCGAAATTCTTATGATGAAATATTTAATCACTACTGACATTACAGTGAATATTTGTGATCAAATTAGTTATCTTAACATGAAATCATGGTTGTTTACAATTCATGAAAGGGATCATTTTGAGAATAGTTATGATTTTACAATTTCTCTTCTCCAGATGAATCAGTCTAACATTTCATGCAATAAAAACAAATGCCCCCTCCCTCTTCCCCTACTCCTCCCAAATTCCCCTCCCTCTCCCCCTTCTCCTCCTTCCTCTCCCCCTACTCCTCCCCCTTCCCTTTCCCCTACTCCTGCCACTCCCCTCCCCTCCCTCTCCCCCCTACTCCTCCTCTCTCCTCTTCATCTCCTCCCTACTCCTCCTCACTCCCCCTCCCTCTTCCCCTACTCCTCCCCCACTCTTTCCCCCTCCCTACTCCCCTTCCTCTCCCCCTCCCCCCTCAAGAATATTCTACCTTGGGTTTGTATGCTGTTCAAGATGGGAGTTGCTGCTACCTTGTTTGGCGTTCAACAATAAGGGATAGAGCAACGTTGGTCTGGCATTGCTCAGTGGCTGCTGGGCTCACGATCAATTGGGCAAAAAGAATTTCCATTTTCGGTTTAACTTAATAAAATTTGGAGTGGACTTTTAAAGATTATTATTATTATATTATTATTACTCACTTGTGTATGTCCACCTCTTTTTCTATCTCCGCTTTTTTGCTGCCAGCTATGTTCATTTTCTTGATAGCTACGGTGGTTCCTCTCCATCGCCCTCTATAGACCTTCGCAAAAGAGCCTCCGCCGATCTCTACACCCATGTCTAGCTCTTTAAAGTCGATCCTGTGTACACCCATAAATACTACCAAGGAAAAGATGTGAGAATAAGTGTGAATAAATTGATTGTGAATGTGGTGTGTTTGTGTGTGTATTGGGTTTTTACAGACGTGTATCAATCAGATATAATCATTCACGTCTGGGGACCGACCTTTAAACGTCACCATCCGAAAGACGTGACTCAGCTTCGAACCTGCATCCTCGGCTGAATCAGTTTGTAACTTCCACTTTTAGCTGGATTACAGGTGCACGCCACAACGCCTAGTCTGTGAACTGGGCCCTGTCTTAAAAAGAGTTCATCTTGCCTTCACTTGATTTTCATCAAGTTGATCTTGCTTTTCATCAAGTTGATCTTGCTTTTCATCAAGTTGATCTTGCTTGTCATCAAGTTGATCTTGCTTTTCATCAAGTTGATCTTGCTTTTCATCAAGTTGATCTTGCTTTTCATCAAGTTGATCTTGCTTTTCATCAAGTTGATCTTGCTTTTCATCAAGTTGATCTTGCTTTTCATCAAGTTGATCTTGCTTTTCATCAAGTTGATCTTGCTTTTCATCAAGTTGATCTTGCTTTTCATCAAGTTGATCTTGCTTTTCATCAAGTTGATCTTGCTTTTCATCAAGTTGATCTTGCTTTTCATCAAGTTGATCTTGCTTTTCATCAAGTTGATCTTGATTTTCATCAAGTTGATCTTGCTTTTCATCAAGTTGATCTTGATTTTCATCAAGTTGATCTTGCCTTCACTTGATTTTCATTGAAAGATCGATGGAGCATATGTCAATCACATGCTGAAAACATGAAAATATTTGGGGTACATTAATTTTCGCTGCATTCGCGCTAAAGTCGGTGTCCACGAATTTTAGAACCTGCAAAAATATAAACATGACTTCTCATGCGTGTTCTGATTGGGCTGAATTTGGTGCAACGCGAATTTAAGCACCAGCGAATATGTTTTGGGGTCGCTCAGCGCAAAAAATAAATCACGCAAAATTAACAGCGTTCACAGTGGTCAAAAGGGCACTGTACCAGATAATCTTACGTATTATGTAATGCTTTCTCAGATAATGGGCTTTCAGGCAGGTCATAGCGGCCATCAGAAACTGAATAAAACTAACAATGGAATAGCCAAACACTATCAGAATTGACCCAGACTGATTGCACGTTCTCTGATCAATTGCAATTCAAATCAAACTCTTATCTATAGATTTGAATTGATCACAATAGGCCTGTCCTCATCAGATCGAGTTTGCCAATGAACCTGCTATTTTAACTACCCGGTCGCAAATTAGCCATTTAATTTGCATCTTCATCAGCCCGCGGTTGCAATTAGCGGAATATTTGGTCGAGAAATTATCCCAAGAAGTCTTGGTCTTGTTTCCAAAATACCCGGCTATTTGGGAAATAGCGGGCTTATTTGCGCCCGTCCGAGCTAGTTTGTGATGAGCGTATCATTCTGGTGAAGACGCAATTTCGAGCTTCAGGATAATATCCCTAGTCTGAAATCAGCGTGTTATTTGGTAAACTTGAGCTGATGAAGGCAGGCGTTGTGCTACTTCCACAGAGCCCTGGCACTTCTACAGTAGAAAATAAAATCGTCCGCTCTGGACATAAAGACATGACCTTCATTGTAAGTGACCCAAACACTTATGAGTACACGTCACTGTTCATTTTTCCTGGGCAACTTGCATCTTTATATATAAATAAATTCATATTAAAAAATAGAAGCAGGAACCTAGAAAAAGCCATTGCTACTATAATAATTCCGCATACTGTCTTAAAAAAACAATTAAATAAAATAACACATAACAAAGTCTTCTTCGGATAGGAAGAACAAATAAATAACATTCATTTTTAAATGAAATATTAATTTCCTTCCCAACTGTTTTTTCCTTTTACCAAACCCTCCATGCCTTTACCAGGTTTGTCAAACTGCGGAGGTGACACTTCTTCCACATACAGCTGCGGTGACTTTTGTGGCAGACTAATTCTTTGTTGCTGGGGTTGCCTTTGTTGAGGTTGTCCAGATTTTAATGTCTTCTGCTGCTTGCCTTGTGGCTGTTGTTGTGGCTTTTCTAGGCTTCGTGGTGGACTGGTCGGTTGTTGCTTCGAAGTCGACTTAGTTGATTTCAGGTTGAAAACCCGACTAGCGCTGTTAGGAAGAGCATGGTCCACTTCATCTACAGATGCTGGGATGCTAGATAAAAGAGAAGTGGGCATTGTTCATTCAGCCATTCTGGTCTGAGGTTTTGGTTTTCCCCTGACTGCTAAGAAAGCATATGTGTATGATTGTCAGTAGTCAACCAGTCAACCAACGGCTTTAAGTTGTCTCTGAAGGACTTGGTAATGAGGATGAATGCCTTACATACCAAAGGCCACTAGTGCATCGTCTTTGGTTTTGAACCCAGGACCTGCCGGTTAAAATACCATTGCTCTACCACTGAGCCACCGCGTCTCCCCATAAAAGAGCTTAAGTTAGGATATGTCTGTGGAGCAAACTCTATGCCAGCTAGCGGTCAGAATTGATGTGTTAGGGTGAGCTTATCAACAAGGACAAAAAAAAAATCTTATTTGTTAGTTGATATAATGAATGTCCAAATTTATGGCAGTGAAAAAAAAAGTAATGATGGTGGTGGTGATGATGATGATGATGATGATGATGATGATGATGATGATGATGATGATAATGATGATGATGAAAGTGATAATAGTGATAGTGAGAGTACATGTAGTATTAGGTGTAATCATGATGACAGTGGCAAACTAGCACAGAAAGAAAACAAAACTGCTGATGTACTGACATTGATGAAAGATAGAGATGGCAATGATAGCAAAACTATTAATGATGTTGATGAAAATGATGATGATGATGACGATGTTGATGAAAATGATGATGATGATGACGATGTTGATGAAAATTATGATGATGATGATGATGATGTTGATGAAAATGATGATGATGATGATGTTGATGAAAATGATGTTGATGACGATTATGAATTTGATAGTGATGTTGATAACAAAAATGAATATGATGATGATGATTATAAAGTTGATGGTGATGATGCTGATGACAATTATGATGATGATGTTGATCAAAATGATAAAGATGACACACCACTTGTGATGGCAAATAATACCGGTAGTCAAGAGAGAAGTGATGATATAGATATAAAGTGATCGTAACACTTAAAAAAAAAATACCTGACTACGTTTCTCGCTATGCTACCGAGGGCATTCGCTAGACTGTTCCTTTCCAAAATCTGTAGCGGTGTCCTCCGGGAGCGGTTATACACATCAATTCTAGCACCTTTCGTGATGAGATACACGATCAATGCTACCCCTGGAGTCTTCAGTAAGGACTCACTCACATCTTTACATAACTGTAGTGAAAAAAAGAAAAGACAAAACAGAGTCATCAAAAGTCAAATGATCTAGGATTGGAACAATAGCTTTCATAGAGAAATCTGGCATATAATACTAAAATATGCTAAAAACACTTAACCTGTAGCTACGGTACTCAACATTACCCTTTGGTTTATTACAGGAACAACCCAGGCAATGGGTTAAAACCAAAACTAAAATCAATGCTACAAAATTTGAAGAAACACAAACCTCACGGCTCTTAAAGATGATTTACTTAAAGGTCTAAACTTTGAGTATTAAATATCATTAGTGGAATTATCTTTGAGAGGGTTTAGTCTTTTGATTTTCAAGAAATTCCCCTGCAATTACAATTACAGAACTTTTTTTCTTCTCTTTTATAAACATTCATCGCATTTGTCTTCCAGTATTATCTAAGGCATTGAGTGATTTCAAGTTGGGTGTTTAGGGCTGGTGTTAGTGTTACATAAACACGAACACCAGCCCTAAACACCGAAATGGAAATCATTTGTTAAGGCTTTGACCTCTGAATATCATCAACTTCCGGTAGCTAGTGTTAACGATTTTGCAAAATTTTCATCTGCTGAACCGACCTTTGTGGCTGGTGTAGATATTTTACATACAAATGTCCTATTCACTAACACTAGCCCCTAGGGATTAAACAAATGTTCATTTCCAGTTCAGTGTTAGTGTTGTACCCGCACAACAGTCAACGCACGAACAATGCTAATGGTCTGACGATCACAAACAAATATGTGAAACAGGTCCTTCACTATGTGACCCATACATTCTTTTGTGTAAAATGAGCTATTTTATAAGACCAGTGCTTTTCATGATATCTTTAGTCTTGATGAACTATTTTTAAATCATCGTTGTGAAATCAATTAGTCTGTGTGGCAAAGTCAGTGCTCACAGTATAGGGTGTTAAGCTATCGATATTGATATCGGTATCAAGCTCTTAATTTTTTGCTTGATTTAAGAGTTCTTGACTGCTCTATGCACTAACACTAACACTGACACCCAACTTGAAATCACTCATTGTATTATTATCCCTCCTTCCATGTCGAAAGTCACTAATATCATACATACAGGCTGAAGTATTTCTGCATCATTTCCAGAGGGGTTGTGTTTGTATCTCAGCACAGCTATATGCAGGCAGGTATCACGATCACCGTCACAGGCATTGACATCCGCACCAGCTTCAACCAGCAGTGTCACTATGTTTACATTCCCCCCTGACACAGCAATCAACAGTGGTGTTTTCTGTAGCGAGTCACGGTCATCCAGTATACTCTTGTCCTGTACGGGTATTATTTAAAAAAAATTAGATCAAGCTTATTATAAAATCGTTGCATCACCACTTGGGCAAGACCAAACATATGTCCCATACATTATCAAGTATTATGATATGGAATTGTGAACATAAATTGACATAGAAATATCATTTTATTTGATGTTTTGTCTGAATCAAGCTCTAGTAGAGCTATCACCATGATACAGTCATCAGACCAATGACCAAAACATTTTGTTCAGTAAGTTTGGGGTTCCATACGCATATACTAAATATATCTTAAGTTATCTAAGTGTAGAACAAAATAATAGGGAGTATACATATGAACACAGGGTTCTACTGGCTCCAAACAGATGACATATCAGAAGTAAATAACTAGAAAATATGAACACAATTGTAAACAGGGCCCTAATCCATATAATTTGTTTCCAATAAGAAGTTACAATAACTGATAGAAACTACTAAAATAAGTCCATTTGATTAGCTGTGAACAAATTCTTCATTGAATTTAGGCATTTGTTATTGATTTTTTTTTTTAATGAAACAGGGCCCAGGGACCTGTTTCACAAAGCCTTTTTTCAATGACAAATGACAAAAATCAATGATCAATCTGCTGATAACCAATCAGAAGCAAGGATTTCAGTAGCTTATAACAAAAATTGTTATTTGTCACTGATGACAAGTTTTGTGAAATGGGTCCCAGATCTACAGATTGAATGGAAGCTTACCTTCTCGATGAGGCATCGGGCAACCTTCTCAAAGTTGTTGCTAGCGGCAACATGAAGAGCATTTTGACCATCGTCTTTCCTCATCTTGATCAGGTGAGGAGCATAAAAGACCAGACGCCCGGCAGCACTGAAAGATTTAAGGACGACAAAGAGAAACAATATCTCATAATTTGATGATAATTTTGTTGTTGAAAATGTCTTGTGCAAGGTGAGCTCAAGGCAAGCAAGTCAAAGCTGTTAAAGGTATAGAACAGTTTTGGAAATGCCCCCCTCTCAAAAAATGAATGGAAGCTCTTATTACCAATCATGTGAAAGAATACGTTTTGACTAATAATAATAATAATAGTGGGTTCTTGTATAGCGCTCATGTCAGTCAGATTTGACCCTCCTGGCGCTCCCGATTATTACCCTGGCTTTAGCACGGCTGCCATACAGCGCTCTAGCATTTCAAGGAATAAATTCCTAATACGTGATGATACAAATTTTGCCAGGAAACCGCCTACTAATTGATATATTTGGTAAACTATCATATCTATCCGGACTGGATAGATATCGCGTAGTCCCATATACATCTTTCTGTGTACAGTAACTTTACCAAGACTGGGCCAAAGTTCTTATCGTTTTGATGATTCCAGAACCTTGCAGCTAGTACACACCAATACTTATATAGTAGATAATAAACCTTTTCTGAACGATTCCACAACGTTTCTTTCACAATGCAATCGCATGCAGAACTGGTCTTTACCTTTAACAAACTCAGTACTCAGTACGTGTTTCAAATGTCTTTAAATAGCAAAATTTTACATAAATGAAATTTCATTGGTCATTTTGCAGAACTATTCATAACAAAATCTAAAATATGTGAGAAATACATGTCTCTACAATCAACAGCCAAACAGAAAACCATTTTGTCTGATTCAAACTTACTAGTCGTTGCCCCTGAGGGCAGCATAATGTAGCACCGATAGGCTTTTCTTGTTGCGGAGGGTGAGATCGGATTCATGCCAGGGTACAAGGAAATCTATCACGTCTCGTTTGTCTTTGTGGATAGCATCATGGAGGGCGAGATCTCCAGCTTTATCCTATGGGGAAAGAAGACAACAAAACCTTTGATAGAGTCCTGTTTTAATACCCTTAACGCGATACGCGTATTACGCTCCCAGTTTTGATGCCATTGAGTGTGAGTAGATGATGTACATGCAGGCCTCAATGAGACATTACCATCCCTCCCCCCCCCCCCTCCCAGAGTCTTTTTTTTGGGGGGGGGGGTTGAAAGGGAAAAGGTGGAAAGGAGGAGTAGGGGAAGAAGGAGAAGAAGGGGAAGAAGAAGGATACTTTGGATGAACAGTCTGCAAATATTGTTACAAGAGAGAGGAGTGAAAAACTGGGAGTGGCGCTAATATAGAGAAGGCTAGGAACCGAGGGTTGTGGAACAACATGATCACCAAAATCAATCAATATGGCACTTAGAGAGAGAGAGAGTGGTAAAGAGAGGATGATAGCATATGTAAATCACCATGGCAACACTGACTTACCTGCATATTACATTGGCATCCCTTGCGGAGAAGGATTTTGACACACTTGATGTGACCCCTACGAGCAGCCACATGGAGGCAACTTCTCTTCTGGTTGTTCACGACGTTGATGAAGCATCCTTTGTCCAACAGGTATTCCACCAATGCTGGCTTATTACTGCATTAGGTTAAATGAATTGAGGATAAAGATATCTTAGTCCAGGGGATGTTTCACAAAGATCCTAAGTTGAACTTATCTCTAAGTTGGACTTAACAATTATGGAAAGCCGTTATCATCTTTGAAAATGTTTTTTAAAAGTTATTTTAAAAGGCATAAAATGTTGATTCAAATGTTGGTTCTTGATGTGGAATTTATAAAAGTCAAAAACATTTGATTTTTCATTATTAAATATATTTTATTTTAAGGCTACAAATGGCTCTCCATAGTTCAACTAAGAGTTAAGTTTGACTTAGGATCTTTGTGAAACACCCCCCTGGGGAGTCTTTTACAAAGACTAAGATCGACTTTAAGTTGGACTTAACTATGGTAGGCCGTTCATGCCATTGTGTGCTCTCACTGTAGCTAAATAACGCTGCCTGCCATAGTTAAGTCCAACTTAAAGTCGATCTTAGGCTTTGTGAAACACCCCCCAAGAGATATTCTAGCCCATTTTGAAAGGGAAAGTCTAGCTCAATAAATAATTTTGGTTTCAATAAAAGCTGAAAAATGAGAGAGACAGATTAGTAAGTATTAGTAAGTAAAAAAACAAAAGTATGAATTTTTAATGTTTAATCAATCAAATACAAATTGGCACCTGAAAATTTTGATGATTTTTTCTTCTTCCTTTTTTTTTGTTGCTTGTCAGATATTATTTTAGTGAATTATTTCCACCATACATGCCACAACCCCTCTTTTGTTGTTATTGCCAGACATCCACCACACCTTTGTCCCCCCCCCCCCCCCCCCCCCAATCATTTACAGAATCCTGGATCTGTCTTTGATTACTGATGTAGATGTAAATCTTGAGATTTTCTTACCCATAAACGGCGTAAAGCAGTGCGGTATCTCCATCATTATCGGTTGCTTCCAGAGCAGGTTTATATTTCATCAACTCCTTCACTGTCGATAAATGACCTTGATGAGCTGCTACTTGGAGCGCTGTGCGATTCGAGTACACCGAATCAATCTGACAATTAAGAACATAAGACAGGTTAGGGGGCTTAGAATCAGGAGGAAAGAAAGTAGAAAGGAAGGTGAAGGGAAAAGAAAGGAAGGAAAGAAAGAAGAAAGGAAGGAAAGAAAGAAGAAAGGAAGGGAAGAAAAGATCTGACCCCTCAAGGATGGTCTTTGACTTCACTGACATGGCTATTCCATTGCAGCTGTTGATCGACTCAGGGGGAAAGAAAGAAGAAAGGAAGGTGAAGAAAAAAGAAAGGAAGAAAAGGAAGAAAAAAGATAGAAAAGGATGAAGAAAAAAAGAAAAGGAATGAGAAAGGATGGAAATAAAGAAGAAAGGAAGGATATAAAGAAGAAAGGAAAGAAAGAAAGAAAGAAGAAAGAAGGTGAAGGAAAAAGAAAGGAAGGAAAGAAAAAAGAAAAGAAGGAAAGAAAGACGAAAAGAAGGAAAGATAGAAAAAAAGAAGGAAAGGAAGGAAAGAAGGAAGGAAAGAATGAAGAAAGGAAGGAAGGAAAGAAGAAAGAAAAGAAAGAAAAAAGATGAAAGAAAATTCTTACCAAGTCTCGGTTAGCCTCAAGGATTTCTTTGACATCACTGACACGGCCCATAGCTGCTGCTTTACTGAGTTTCTTGTTGGACCCGTCACTTTGGAGGGACTCCAAATTCCGCCGCTGGTCGAGCAGGGATGTGAATCCATCTAGAAAACAATTAACAACACAATAAAATGTTTGATTGATGAAATGATCATAGCTTTAAACACTCTGGTGAAATCTGTATGTAGAGTCTTTTACCCAAATTTACAATGGAGGTCTGAATTTAAATCTTGGACTAAACCACGATACATAAGGTAGATTGATAGATAGATTAGATAGATAGTTGGAGAGATGGATAAATGGGTAGAAAAAATTGATAGATGTAAAGATAGATAGATAGGTGTACGTAGATAGATAGATAGAAAGATATATACATGTAAATGTATAGATAGGTACATACAAAGATGCATTTAGCCATACATCAGACATACTTAATGGAAGAGTAGCCTTATCGAGGTAGATAGATAGATAGATAGATAGATAGATAGATAGATAGATAGAAAGATATATACATGTAAATGTATAGATAGGTACATACAAAGATGCATTTAGCCATACATCAGACATACTTAATGGAAGAGTAGCCTTATCGAGGTAGATAGATAGATAGATAGATAGATAGATAGAAAAAAAAGATAGATTGATGGATTGATAGATAGATAGATAAGATTGATTGATTGATTGATTGATTGATAGATTGATAGATAGATAAGATAGATTGATGGATTGATAGATTGATAGATATATAAGATAGATTAATTGATTGATTGATTGATAGATAGACAGATAGACAGATAGATAGATAGATAGATGAGACCTACCCTCTGAATTTTGTTCAAACATAGCTTCATGTTGACCTGACTCTACCAATGTCATACAGGCCAAATGGAAGAGGAGCCTTATCAAGGTAGAGAGATAGAGAGAAAGATAGAAAGATAGATAGATAGATAAATAGATAGATAGATACTGTAGATATATGAGACATACCCTCTGGATTTTGTTCAAACATAGCTTCATGTTGACCTGACTCTACCAATGTCAGACACGCTGGATGGAAGAGAAGCCTTATCGAGGTAGAGAGAAAGATAGAAAGAAAGATAGATAGACAGAAAGATAGAAAGATAGATAGATAGATAGAAAGATAGATAGATAAACAGAAAGATAGAAAGATAGATAGATAGACATAAAGATAGATAGAAAGAAAGATAGATAGATAGATAGATAGATAGATAGATAGGTAGATAGACAGAAAGATAGATAGATAGGTAGATAGAAAGATGGATAGATAGATAGATGAGACTCACCCTCTGGATTTTGTTCAAATATAGTTTCATGATGACCTGACTCTACCAATGTCAGACATGCTGGGTGGAAGAGAAGCCTTATCGAGGTATCTTCTATTTTGACCTTGACGTCTCCATCGCTGTAGATCTGTTCTACTTTAGCTTCTCGACCAAGAATCTGAAATTGATTTGAAATCATAGAATTAAAGCTTTTCCACATGAATAAAGCAATATTGAAACAATATGTGAGATTTATTGTTTGAGTATTGCAAAAAATCATACATGTACGTTATCAAGTTGTTTGGAATCAAAACTATGAAACAATGATGAAAAGTGCATGTACTGGAAAGTAACAGAGTGTAGAAAGATGGGAGAAGATATAGACTTTGATGAAAATAGGCTACCCTCTCAACAAAAAAGACGTCCCCTCTCTTTTCTGCATCTTCTTATTCTTCTTCTTTTTTCCTCTAATCTTTTCTCTTCTTCTTCCCTTTTCTGCCTTTTTGTTTTCTTTTTTTTCTTCTTCCACATCTTCTTCTTCTCCTCCTCCTCCTCCTCCCCCTCTCTCTCTCTCTCTCTCTCTCTCTCCTCCCCCTCCTCCTCCTTCTCCTCCTCCTCCTCCTCCTCCTCCTCCCCCTTCTTCTTCTTCTTCCTCCTCTACCTCTACCTCTTCCTCCCCCTCCCCCTCCCCCTCCCCCTCCCCCTCCTCCTCCTCTACCTTTTCCTCTTCTTCTTCTTCCTCCTCCTCCTTCTCCTTCTTCTTCTTCCTCCTCTACCTCTTCCTCCCTCCTCCTCCTTCTCCCTCCTCCTCCTCCTCCTCCTCCTCCTCCTCCTCCCCCTCCCCCTCCCCCCCTCCTCCTCCTCCTCCTCCTCCTCCTCCTCCTCCTCTACCTTTTCCTCTTCTTCTTCTTCCTCCTCCTCCTTCTCCTTCTTCTTCTTCCTCCTCTACCTCTTCCTCTTCCTCTTCCTCTTCCTCTTTCTCCCTCTCCCCCTCCCTCTCCTCCTCCTCCTATGTATCATTCTCATTATCATCATTACTATTTTTATATTCACATTGTCAATGTTTCTCACAAAGAACAACAACGCCACCAAGCTAGTACCGCTCAAACCATTGGGCTGCAGCATCCTACCTTTCTCATAGAATGATTCCATCCTCCGTGCCCTCTCTGAAGATTCTCTGCTTGTGATTGGTCAGTGATGAGCCGGACTCTGTCCCCGACACTGAATGCTGAAACCTGAAGTTTGTCAAAACATATACAAGAAATTCATGAATATGGGTATAAATCCAGTATCTGTTTACAAGTATTAGCCTCAGGGGTACAATGTAGCTCATTAGATTATGGCTATTGTGAAGAAACACTGCTCAGATGACAAAGAACAACCACAGAGTTAGCTAAATAAAATGTTAGAACTTGCCCGTTCTTGGGACCATGTACCCATCAAGCCTCAATAGGCTTTTAATGATGGTCTCTTTTATTCTTCTTATTTCATATGAATTTATTTAATGTATGTTGTATTTTACCTATGAAATGCTTAGTATCTATTTTAATGTTTGCATGTTTTTTAAACTGAAGAATAAATAAAGACTGAGCTGAACATATTGTTCCCTCACTATATATTCACCACATTATTCACCAATTAGTTTTTTTCTTTTTTCTAAGCTGGAGTTGCCCATAGAATGGTCAAGTGTGACGTCATCAAAAAATGATAAGAACCAGAGCAAAATATCACTGAGTTCCTATAGGAAATCTATTTATTCAGATGGTCATATCTCAGCTATATTCAATTGGTTTTTGACATTTGAATATAATTTTTGATGCTCTAACGGAAAATGAAGTTCAGATTGAGAAAATCTCAAAATAGATTTTCGGTACTATAGTACGGTTAGAACTGACCTTTCGTACTGCAATAGGATTAATCTGTACATTCTGTCCACTTAAAAAGTGGATGCTGAGTTCACCCTGATTGGTCACCTCCTTGACGACGCCCTTCTCACCAGCAACCTACCAAAGAAAAACAAAAAGAAGAAGCCATTAAAAGGGGTATCTTTGCCTCAGATTCTAAACAAAATTCTGGATTTAGCTCATGCTACAATATTTAGGTCAGTCAGGAATCCCGTGACTTTTACAAGCCGATCGCCCGACGGATTATCAAGATATTTATGGTTGGAAATCGAAATTTCAAAAGACGTTTTCCTAACTGGTTTTTATAACACTACAGTCTATTGGGGAAACAGGAGTATGGAAAAACCGGTCACTCAAAGATTTTTACTTTTTGAGGCACTAATAATCATTTTTCGGTTGATGTACAGCGCATTATAGCGTCTCTATGCGCATCCATAGAGCTTTGGAAATTATAACCCTGGCTTTAGAATGGTTGCCATTTCAAGGAATGAATTCCTGCAAGGTCACCATGTACCTCACCTGGGTCGAGAGTGGCAAATGTAGATTGATGTCTTACCTCTTGTGTTTCTCTTGCCACACTAATCTTGGCAATATCCAGTGATTTGAGCGTATCTTTACTCAACTGGATTACAACAGTATCACCAACTTGAAGTTCTTCCGTTTCACCTGGAGATACAATCATTTAATCAAATCATATTAAATCAAAGTCAAGTGAATTGTTTTTAATTATATTTTACAGCAAAACCTATACAAACTTGATTATCAATCTTAAGACCTTATGATATTCATATTGCATTGTGTAATTAGGAGATTTATAATTACAGAAAGTTGAGGAACCCTATTAAATGAGCATTAAAACATGAACATTATTTTAATAAACAAGTACAAAAACCATGATAAAAACTTATATAATCATATTGCTAAAAAAGTACTTTTTTTTTTTTTTTTATTATTATAGTTTTATTTTAACAGGGTGGTCTCATTCAAGTTCATTTTTGAGCCTGCTCTCCCAGAGAGCCCTGTATTCACATAAAAACATGTACAATAATAACATGAATTCAAAACATACATACAAAGGTAAAATATACATGGTATATACAATAATTAAACATAGGTACTTTCATGAATGTGTGCCAAAAGTTGACTGTAGCAATGCCCTGTTTGTGCAATTGGTCGACCAAAGCCAATAAATAGTATAGATATAATGACTGCTACGATAGAAATAGTTGTTTTATACGCTCAAGGGGATGTTGCACCATGATATGACCCTCTTAATTTAACTATTTAACTATTTTTCTGGTACCCGGAGTCTTGCGGCAATATCACTCATGAACTATCGACCATTACTGGCATTGTTCGTCTCTTTACGGGAGAATGGCTAAAATCACGACTGCAATTTCGACCAAACAGATGGCTAGATTTCTAAAGAGAGGTATATGATTAAAAACAGTGACTGAACAATACCTAGGTTGGGTAATAGATCGGGATAATACGTTCCTCCTCGGCCCTCCTCCTTGCACTTGATGTCCACCTTGCCCTCGATTCCAAGACGGTAGCGGTAGATCTTTGACTCGTTGGTCTTACCGGGCCACTTCACCCCGGCAGCGGCTCGGTTGCCCTTATCACCCCAACCCTGTACGTCTATCATGTTACCTGGACGACTGCTATCTCCTCCTGGAAAGAGTTTGATAATGATAATTTTCTGTTACTTCTTGTACAGTCAAACCTGTCTATAGTAACCGCCCAAGGGAAACGCAAAAAGTAGACAGGTTCCTTTAGTACATGTTTCAATGAGAAACCACTTTGAAGGAAAACAAAAATGTGGTCTTTACAGACAGGTGGATATTGTAGACAGGTGATCACTAAAGCAGGTTTGACTGTAATTTGCTGTTACTTTTAGGAAATCATGAACACTGAACATGGAAGAAACCATCATTGACAGGGTTGCCACAAAAAGATTGAGATACTTTGGACATATCAAGAGAAACGCCCAAGGGGAACACCAGCTAAGAGATGGACGGACTGTATCAAGGCGGACTGCAACAACAGACAACTCGACTCCCTGACTACAGCCACTAGGCCAACAGAAGATAGGAAGGTGTGGCAAGCCGTTGTGAGACAGAAGCCATCATACATGTACATCTCGGTGATGGTGTGGACGGCTTAAGTCAAGTAAGTCAAGTGTAGTACAACTGTTACCTTTAGAACTAAAGTCACTATCAACTATTTGGTTTTTACACTGTGTTGAATGTTCCATGCTGGTATCTTACATTCAAAGTATCAACTTTAACTATGATTTCTGTAATTAGTAAATATTGAAAGCTTGAAAACTAAAATTTAATACTCAAAATGAAAAAAAAAGTATATTGATAGCAGACAAGTTAGCAAAAACTTGATCTCATGGAAATTATCTCCAAGTTATCCTCTGGGCCTTGTTTCATAAAACAGGTTATCAGTAACAAGTTACAATAACTGTTATAAGCTACTAATATTGTGGCATTTGATTGGCTGAAAACAAATTTGTCATAGATATTTAGCATTTGTCATTACTGACAAGCTTTGTGCAACAGGGCCCTAGATGAGTGTTGATGTAGGATCACATTTTGCTTTGCACTCAAAATAGAATAAGGAAATTCCTAATTTGTTAATGTACCTGTCCATAAAGTCATTCAGGTACCATATCTTTGTTTGTGATAAATCAAATACTAGTGTAGGCTGACAATACAGCTCTAGAGGGAATATGTATACTACAGGGCCTGTATTCAATTCCATACTTAAGTACAAAATTAAAGCTTTTTACTTAGTATTTGGCTTAGATAAAATACTTAGCCAATTTTGGTATTCAATTCAAACTTTTGGCTAAGTATTTTACCCTAAGTTTAAGACAACTCCCTACCAGACTTAATCCGATTATTTGGAGGCCTTGATTGGCAGACACATGGTTTTCTTACGCAGTATTATTACCTGCACACAATCATATTAGCATGCATTTATTGCGCATTACTTTTGATGGACCGTTTGCTGTCACAATGCTTATCAGTAAGTATTTTACTTAGATTTTGTCTCAGGTAAGTACAAGTCTAAAATGCGATTTGAATATGAGATAAGTACACTTCTTAGTTTAGACATTTAGTAAAGAAATTTCTGATTTATTCTAAGTATTGAATAAAATACCAGTCCAGTAATCTTAGTTCTTCTGAAAATCATCTGGTATTAAGAAATAGGAAATAAAGGAATGAACTAATACCATCTTGGTCTCCGTATTTCCAGTCGTTGCCTCTCTGGACCAGAGCCCCAGGGAAAGTACCAAGAGCTTCCACCTTCCTTGCACCTTGTCTGCAATACAGAGCTCTCCTACCAGAACAAAGAGACACATAAAATTAAATATGTTCCTTAAATTTATAATGATTGCATATTTATAACTTTAAAAATTACCCCCTGGATAGTCACCCCCCCTGAAAATTACCCCCTGTACAATCTAGGAAAATTACCCCCCCCCCCCCGAAAACTTCCTTTAAGGACAATAACCCCCTGAAGATGACCACAGGAAAATTACCCCCCCCCCCCCAAGGACAACCACCCCGCAAGGACAATTACCCCCGAAAAAGTACCCCTAGGATAATTAGGATAACTAGGATAATGGTGGTAAACGCTTTATAAGCAACGTTTTTATTACTATTATCATTATTTACAATTCCCCCCAAAATATGTTGGCAAATTTTCACTTACCCTGCAGAGTCTTTTGTGATAAACCTCTGGAATTGATGACCGATATCATGTTTACCATACATGAAACACGGTGTACACAGGTTACATTCAAAGCAGTTAAAACATTTCCATCTGATACCATGGATCCCTTCGTCCTTACACGCCATGCAAGATACATCAGGATGAACAACATCTGAAAAAATGAGTTGAGAAAAGGAGAGTGTGAGAGAGAATATTATTTCACTGGGTAATTCAGAAAAGGGCAGAGAATAAGAATTATAGCTGCTCCAGCTGTGCCTTTTGTGTCTTTAATCATTTTCTTCTTGATGTACTTTTCAAGCTTTTTGTGAAATTGTTAGCATTAAAGTGGAGTTTGACTAGGCAATCATAACTGCTACACCAGGCTTTGGAATTCAGAAGATCACCCACTTAATTTTTGTTTTATTGTAACATATCTCATGTTAGAATCAGTCATCTAATTTACAGTATTTTTCACTGTTACATGTTTCAATACTGCTTTAAAATTACTTTGTCTGATGTAATTTTCTGAAGTGATAATTATTTATCTAATTATGTTAGGAACCTTGAGGCATCCCTTTAGATACATGTATGTGTGCATTATGTTGTTCTTACATTTTTTTTTTAAAGCCCCACTGTACTACTTGCGCCCTCTATATAGCAAACATTACCTAAGCGGTGACCTTGGTCCCCCATGGTTCCCTTTTTCTTATGTTAATTGAGAGCTGATTTGATGAGATAACCACCTTTCATTGACCATGCAGGGAGGTCTAATTCCTCCTGGGCAAAACTAGTGCAGATATGCTTTAAAGCACATCTGTACTAGCTTACAGGAGGGATTAGACCACTCTGCAAGGTCACTGGACAGGTGGTTATCTCATCAAATCAGCTCTCAATTAAGATAAGAAAAAGGGGATCATGGGGGACCAATGGTCACCTCTTAGGCATGGTTTGCTATATAGAGGGCGCAAGAAGCTACAAGTAGGACAGTGTGGCTTTAAAGAGAAAAACATGACTAACCCGTCTGTGCATTGTCAAAGATTCTGAGATCATAGGATCGGTTGAATCCAGCCCGATAGTTATTCTTCCTCCCCATGTCCCACATGACGAGAACTGTCTTCTCCGGTCGGTCGGCGATGTCTCCTTTCCCGATGAAAACCACGGTCCCGACATGGCCCTCGCCGTGGTCCTGGTCGTCCCACTTCCAGTTGGGACCACGGACGACGCGAGTGCCCAGTACAATGGCCATCACAGCCTGGCCTCAACGATTATGGGGACTCCTTCCGTTCAGGACAACTTGTGATGATCAGCTATCGCAATAAATGTTTCGACTTAGATCCTTTCTGAATAAAAAATATATCAAAGAAATTCATTACTCTATTACAAATGGGTGACTATCGAGCATGAAAGAGCATAATACATGAAGTTAAATTCATCATTTCGATAGACGTATGCCCACAATTCCCGGCCCCCCCACTCCGTGATCGGAGGGATACCATGCGTGTTACCAAAATGTCCGGTAAAGGGGTACTTTTCACGCACCAAAGTCCGGCTCGTAGTACACAAAAGCCTGTTTTACACACCGGACTTAGGGGGTGTTTTCAAAAGGAGGGAAAATGCATATGCGTACCCTAAATAACACTGAGTAGGGGGGGGGGGGGGGCGGGCCACAATTAGACCTCTATACAATTTTCGCCAGGAGTGTCAACTTTGACAGACATGGCACATTTAATATAAATGTTCACTATTATTACTACTACTACTAAAACTGCTACTACTACTACTAATAATAATAATAGCAACAACATAACATCACTTTAAACATTTTGAATGACAATAAAAAAATAACTTAGGTCTAGATCTAGACCTACATTTACAATTCAAAAGCTACCTATGCAATCATGTTAATGATCATAGAATGATAGATCGTACTGTCTAGACTAGACTTGTCAGGTATTGAATTTGAGATGATTCAACTGTAATTTCTCAAAATGAAAGTAGAGGTCTAGACCCATTTTAATCCTCTGTGTACTGTAGCTGTAGAAACTAGAATTAGAGACTAGACTCTTATCTCTATTTATTTAGTTTACTGTAGCCTAGACCTACAGTTAGGGTGTCTGCATGATCGCGCACTCAGTTTTATGTGCTAAAATCCATCCCATAGAGATTGCACACATCCCTATGCAGTCCATGTGCATTGCGCGCTCATGCTAAATGGTCAATGATTTTATGAAAAAATTTGAAATTCAAACCTTTATAACAAATGATCCTGAAGGTGAAACTCAATAAATGTGGTATCATATGAAAGAGCAGGTTTTTCTCCATATTCCCCATAGGGGGCCACCCCCGGAATTCTAAAAATATCTTGCTCAAAACAGCGATTTAAACATCGTTTCCATGGTTACTCGGAGATTTACCAATTTCACGAACTGCCCCCCCCCCCCCCCCCCCCCCCCCCCGAGGGATAAGTTGGGCCAGCTGTAAAGAATTCTATCCATGCACTTATTTTTTCTCTAGGCCCAAGGGATCATTTGTTCCAACAGCAACAGTTTGAATATACCCTTGCTCCACGCTTTGCATATCGTGCTGTGCATTAGCTGTGCAGCTTTTGAGCAGAAATTATAACTCTGCATGAACCACTTTTCTGTCCATTCTGACCAAAATGCTATGAATATTGCAGTTTTTGAGGGGCTGTATCTTTTGATAGAAACATCGGTGAGTCTTGAAATTTGAAACGTATTATTCTGATTACATTTTTTATTCCAATATCCAACAAAAATGGTGAAAAACAATCCCAAATTGAAAATTTAAAAATCTTTCAGACACCCTAACTAAGTCCCTAGATCTAGACTAGTCTACTACAGTATAGACCTTGCTTGACTGCATGTGAGTAAGAATATTAATATTAGAAGAAGATTAGACTTTAGAGAGTAAAAATCTAGAGCGAAATTACCAATTCTCAGCAGATCTAGATAAATTGAGTTCGGATTCCATCAACATCACTCTCATCAACATCACTCTCATCGGCCAAGCCATAGCCTAGCCTTGGCTCTGCCTTATGCTTACGCCGTAAGGAGGCCGAAGGGCGTCGTTACTGCTGGCGGTACACTGAGTGAGTGCACGTCCGTCTCACCGAGTTAGAGGGTAGAAGTAATTTTTCGCACACAGAAAATCCGACACATGCAGACGACAAAAGTTTGACCGAAAGTTTTTTCGTCGTTAATAAGGATGACAATTAAAGTTAGGCTAGTCCAATGTTCATGTTGATAATAAAGGAATCTCCATCTATGGCATTACTTCCTGAACCATGCAGCACAGTCATGTCACCAAATTGTTTAGCAACACATCATATCCCACGCACGGCATCAATACAAAGCAACGCATAACGGTAGGCGCGGCCGAGACATACGATCTTGACTTAGTCATAGTCCACGCGCGGCGTTATCATGTGCCATTTATTTTCCCCAAAATGTTAGTTTTTATCTAAAAATATATTATATTGTGACCATCATCTAGATTGTTACGTTATATTTTAGCATAATAACAAATGTCCTTACCTTGTAAATGATATGAAAACGATAAATAACATTAAGCATGGTCTGAATTGAGGCTAAATTTGGGTATTTCCAAAGGGGATTCCCCGGAAAATCAGTGGATGAGACAGCTACTTATTGTTTTTGCCGTCAGATTTCCTAGGCAAGGGATTTCCTAGTCTGATTCATTATCATCAATACTGCAAGACCGAAAGGAGAACAAGCAAACAGGTTGAAATGGAAATAGGAAGGAATATGGAATTGAATAGAAATTACTAATGTACTAGCCTCTCGCAACTCCCTTTTCATATGATTCCGTCCCATTCTGTTTTGCGAGTCATCCACCCCCTCTCTCTCTCTCTCTGTGGCTCTCTCCCCTCAAGCTTCCCCTCTCTCTCTCTCCCTCATCCCTCCCATCGCCTCTCTCTCTCTCTCTCTCTCTCTCTCTCTCTCTCTCTCTCTCTCTCTCTCTCTCCCTCCATCCCTCTCTCTCTTTTACATTTCACATTAATCAATGTTTATATTTTCTTTCCTTTTAAAAATCTTCTGCAACCTTGTCACCCAAAACTGATTTTGGGTGTAAGATTTCTGTGAAAGTAAAACAAATATTAGGAGGAAGCTATATCAGCAGTATTTGGTGAGATACATTTGAATTCATTTATTTCTATACAAGATATCTTTGTTTTAAATTTCATTTTATACACTATTTATTTGACAAGCAAAAGCATCACATATACAATAACAAAAACATTTCAGTGAGAAAAAAAATTAAAATCTAAATTTTCCAAATACTATGATATTGTTACGACTTTCATGAGAAGAAAAACATGCAAACTTTTGTGATATAAAATACAGTCTTCATCTTTAACACATGGGTGGTGGGGAAAGTATTAATTACATTCATCATTTAATGAATTCACCTTCCGATGTGACAAAAAAATTACTCTTTTTATGAATCATCATTTGACCATGCCACTATGACATCACTTCATGTAAATGTACCTTTGGTTTATAAACCCAAAGTTTTTTTGTTTGTGTGTGTGCGAGTGCGAAGTAGATCACATAATGCGCACAAACATGTAATTTAATCACACTTATTTTGTGTAAAATGAGGTTTCTAGCTTGCCGTGAGAATAGCTATCATTAATCATTCGTAAAAACTTCATTTTGCAAAAGGTTGCTGGATTTTAAAGTCAATAAAACAAAAATGATGTTTTTACAGCTTATCCCTCTTCTACTACACGTTGGCAAGTTTATTGGTATCATACAAATCATTTGAACGATATCTTATTGTAGAGGTGATGTAGTCAAGTGGTTCAAGCACTGAGACTTGAAATGCAAATGATCCCGACACGGCACTAATGTCCTCTGGCAAGGCTTTATTCGACATTTGCCACTCCATACTCAGGAGAGAAAGGGGGACCTGATAGGATGACGAAAGCATATATGTTAGTAATTGCCATATGTCCTCACGGTGACTACCGGTACATGGTAGGAATATTCCCCAGGGAATGGAGATGGGGCACATTGTGTATTTCGTATAAAGCGCTATATAAATCGATATTATCTTTTCTTATTGTTCTGTTAGGTTCCTTCAAACAAAACATGAGACACATAGACGAATGTGAAATAGTAATCTTTGCATAATACATGTGTGATAAAAATATATATGATTATTAATATAATCCACAGGATTGCACATAATTCAACAATTACATTGTTTTTTCTGGTCAAAAATGTTCTTGACAATTATAATTTTTTTAACTTTCCTCTCAATAGTGTGCATTTATGAGGAAAATTGCAATAAAAAATAACATGTTGAAATAGAGTTGTAACAAAGTACAATACTAAATGGTCAAAGCTTAATAATTTCTGTGGAAAAAATTGAATAACTCGAAAACATTTGGTAATTCCACTTAGTGCCAGGAAAGTTATCTTTAATAGTGTACCCGGTACTGACACACTTTGTCACGAGAGGAGTGCATTTATCATAATTTTCATTTTGATATTCTCCTGATGACTTACGCAAAGTTATCAATTAACAAATGTACCAGGATTCTATATGCTAAATTATAAGGGATAACACAAGAATGCCTTAAAACATGTATAAACGTATGTGGTAGGACTGCCATAATATTTTGTGGAATCGAGACTGACATTTGTTCTCAAACATGCTACTACAATGTGTGTTAGACGAGCACCAAGATCTATTTTGAGTTTGAAAGCCTTAAAGCTACTTAGAGTATATTCCCTTCATCATGCATATGCAACATTTAAATTAAATAATTAATATCTTTGAAATTTAACCATTTAATCATTGGTATAATAATTCATGTTCTGTCTCTAGAACAAGATTAAGATTGTCTTCTTGGACGTAATGATGAAATGGGCTTACATGTATTTGAAATACATGTACATCAAGTCATCAACATATTAAATGAATACACTCTCTACACCCCATCAATAGCAGAGCAGTTACAGGTAACAGACAAATGTCATAAAAATATTTTAATTAAAGGCAAATACATTTACAAACTTGTTCAACAGTTCCTATACAGCACCAGGTATAGAGATGTAAAATAAAATACAAGATATTTGATAAGCATCAAGTACCATATTCATTTAGATGTTTTGTGCTCTGTGAAAGTAGCAGGGTTGTGTAACAACTGTGTAAGAGCAACCTAAATACTGACTTTACATTTTCTGAACTTCAAGGAATGTGTTGGTGACTTTATAGTAATTCACTTTTCCAAATACATGTAGCATTTGGTACATAAAACATCCCATTTGTGACATTTGGTGAACAAAAATAATTTTTTGGAAAAAAATGCCATTAAGAATTTTCCTATGTGATTCCACAGAAAGTCACACAAAGCGTTCAACAAATGTCAAATGTCATGATCAGAGACTGAAGTTTACAATCAGAAGCTGGGTGTTTCTGCTAACAAAGATCCTTTCAGAGTTAATGTCTGACAAAGTTCCATACCTCATAAGTCGGACAGCACAGGTTCTAACATATTGTTCATTCCAATATTTAAGAGTCAATGTTTCCACTGTGCATTGCACCAATAAAATTCATCATTCTTGTCTACATTCATCTTCGCAATAGACATAGATGGGTGTTCCATGAACAATGTTCTCCTCACTTTCATTTGGAGGTGAAGGTGTTGTGGTTTAGTGGATAAGTCACTGGTTTGTAGATCACAAGGTAGGGGGTTCAAATCCCAGCCCGGCACTAGCATCCTTCGGCAAGACGTTGATCTACGTTTGCGACTTTGACGGCATGGCTATAACCAGGGTAATCATAAAAGTCAAAGCAACATGAGTGCAACTGCGTGACAGATATGAGTGCTATATAATCAGCCATTATTATTATTTCCAAATTTTGACCACACCATCCCGCGACGATGTGATTAAAGCGTTACTTGAGGACGATATCTGGAAGACACCCATGTCCGTGATCACATCTCGATGCCCCACGGGGACCTGCTCAGCACTGCGTCGTTGACTCTCGTCACTCCCGGACGTCGCAGCCGACCCCGTTCCACCACGCTGCTTGCCATATGTTTCGACGATGACTTCAGTGCCATCTATGACACGATGACTGATGGAAAAAGAAATTAAGGGAATAACATTAGAAGAAACTTTACAGAGGTGACAAAAACAGAAGGCCCAAACAAAAATTAAATGCTCACTTCTTGATATACAAGAAAATGTTGTACTTTTCAATTTTAACTTCAACCGCAGACCAAACACTAATCCTAAACCTGACACTAAATGCAAACCTAACCCACACACCAAACATACCCTAAAACACAATTCCGACTCTAACTATAACCCTTAATCTCTAATGAAAAATATCCTGAGGTAATTGTCTCCAGAGCATATGACAGAGCAAAGAAAAGAGGTGTTGTGGTCTAGCGATACGTTGTTGGACTGTCAATCACATGGTTCGCGGTTCGAGTCCTGCTGCGACACTTCAGTCCTTTGGCAAGATATCAATCTATGTTTGCCACTCTCCATCCAGGTGTAATAAATGGGTACCCGGTAAGAAGAAGTTCCTTGAATGCTTGTGTGCCTTATCACTGTAGCCATGCCAAAGCCAAGGTAATAACTTGGTTACAGGGCTCTCAGGGAGAACAATATTAATACCGATGAGACTACCCTGGGTAAACAAGACCAGGGGGGTGTTTCACAAAGATGAACTTATCTCTAAGTTAGACATAACAACTATGGAAAGCCGTTAGCATCCTTGAAATTTTTTTGTAAAAGATGTTTTAAAAGGCATAAAATGTTGATTCAAATCATTCATATTTTCTATTATCAAGGAGATTTTATGTTCATGATGTGGAATTTATAAAAAGTCTAGAGTACTTGAAGTTTTGCTTTTGAATATATTTATTTCAAAGGCTACAAATGGCTCTCCATATTGTTTAAGTCCAACTAAGGGTAAAGTTTGACTTAGGATCTTTGTGAAACACCCCCAGTTATTTATCATTAGCACTAACTTACTTGTAGGAAACACTAAGCTGCGTGACAGGGTCATTCACTGATCCTGCTATGATGGACGACTGCTGAGGGTTGGTGATGTTCCAGTATCTTATCCTCTGATCGGAGCCAGCCGTCAGGAAGCACGGCGTCTGCTCCATAGATGGGATACAGTACAGGGCGTGGATTGCATGCTGGGAAGTCTGGGATATGAGTTTGAAGTTTGAGTTTGCGTTAGAACTTTATTATCCTAACAAAAAGTACATCAATATAACAATCAAATGTGAATGTTTAACATTGAAAGGATAAATGGGACCAGAAAATAGCATTTAATGCGAATCGTGTCTCGCTCCACTAACACACATAAGTATCACAGCAATGAATGAGAATGTAATGAATAAATATGAATAACTATTGAATACATACTTACGCTACGAGCTGTTCTAAATCTAGGCTAAAATATGTTCTGTGATTAAATACAAAGCTTTGGTATTTTACACTAAATAAAAGATAAAGAATTATATAACATAATATTAACAAAGAGGCAAAAACCTTGGTTCAAAGTTAAAAACAATTATTCTATCAAGATTTGTGATATTAGAGTTCTACAAAAGCAAGACACTGATGCTTTCTCCTGTTCAGATAGAAATATGGGATGAAATACAATACAATAAGAGCTGTTTTTCGAGAAGAGCATCAAAATGGTGAAAACAATTTTGAATGATACAAACATCAAAGTGGTTGGATCAAGTGCTGAAAATTAGAATAATAGCAAAGATGATGCACATTCGTAAAAGGAAAATATTGACTTTTCTGTTAAAATGCTGAATGCTATCAACCTGAGAAACTATTACAAAGCACAGGGGAAACAAACACTGACAAATTTTGTTCAGCACTAGTGTCACACAAGTAACTGTTCTCCATGCAACACCCCAATAGCATATTGTCCATGGGAAGTTTTATAAACCTAGATCCTGACTCTCTTTTTCTATTTTTACAGGATGATATTACATGTACGTTACATGTAAATGTAATCTTGAAAAGGCAGCAAGAGGAATTTGACATGACATTGTAAGATTCATTAATAAATGGAGAGGGATGGGACGTCAAAACCGACCCCTACACCCTCTAAACCACGATTAAGCTTTGGATAGATGTTCATTTGACCTATGACACGAACTCACTTATTACTGAATACGCACCTGTGTTTGGGAGAGGGGAGGGTGTGGACTCGCCCATAGGGTGAACCGTCTCGCCCCTGTCTCCATGTCCCACATAGAGACTTCATTGTTTCCTTGTACCGCTGAGATGACCAAGGACTGCTGGCTGGGGTGCAGACGAACCCTCCTCACCAGAGCACCTGTATAATAAAACCAAAACAATAATAGTTAGTACACCCCCAAAAAACACATTCTGTTACAAGTATTTTATTAGATGCAGCTTATACATGTAAGTATCGGCTTGCATGGTGATGTAGATATACAGTAGGCTTACGGTTAATAATAATAATAGCTTACATTGTACATTTATAATGCTCCTTATACTTTGTTTCTAGGCGCAGCACATATTGTTACCCCATCATCGGATTCAGACTTACCTGCAACACAATGTATGCATATTTTCCACTCCCTGGGGAACATTCCAGCCAGTCGCCATTTTACAAGCGCCACTTGCTAATCCAATCAACCAACCAATTAGCTTTCGCATCCATGTGAGAGACATGTGAGATGGTGCAACCGTAAGCCTACTGTGCAACTATTTTACTATTAGGCACCAAAAATATTATTAATCTTACAAGTCTTTCATTACCAGGCTTTTAATTTATTATTCCAACTAAAGGAATCCTCTTAAAGGAATAAAGGAATTTGTTGAAAAAGATATTGTAAAGATCGTCAACACAACTGGGCCAGAAGGGATTAGACCACACAGCGAGGTCACTGACAGGTGGCTATCTCATTAACTCAGCTCTAAACTAACATAAGAAAAAGAGGATCATGGGGGACCAACAGGCACCGTTTGGGGAAGTTTTCTATATAGAGGGAGCAAGTAGCTACAAGTAGGACAGTGGGGCTTTAATAAACAACAGAGGTGATGATTATATAAATTGAATTAAGCACTGACAAAGGACTATTTGGAGGATTTTTTACTGAGGTAATTATTTGTGAGGAAGAAAAAGAAAAATAGAAGAGAAAAAGAAGGGACTGAGAGAGAGACAGAGAGAGCGACAGATACAGAGGGAGAGAGAGAGAGAAGAAGGAAAAGTGTGTCCACTGGAAAGGATTCATAGCAAATCAAAAGAGGTTGTGAGCACAGAAAACGGTAGCCAGTTAAAGCCTTTTAAAAGCCTTGAGCACCTTGCATGGTGGAATAAAGTCTACCTTGGTGTCACATCGAAATAAAGCGTAATAAAGTTTTCTCAACAATACCTGATGGATGTTGAACTGTAGTGATTGGGAGTTGGAACCTCATGTCCCAGCAAATATGGCTGCCACTGGTTGTACCCACCGCCATCCAGCATTGCTGGGGGTCCACTACAAAGGATGTGATCAAACCTACAAGAAAATCATATTTTAAATTAAATATGAGTGGGAAAAAGATCAATATTGCATTCATATTCCATATGTGGTCGAGTGTATATGTCACCAGCCTGTGGATCACAAGGTCCATGGTTCGAGTCCCGCCTCGTTACTTATGTCCTTTGGCAAGACATTAGTCTACATTTGCCACACTCAACCCAGGTGAGGTAAATGGGTACCTGGTAGGGTTATTCCTTTAAATGCACTGTGCGCTGATAACGGCTACCGAAGCCAAATCTAGGGTAATAATTTCCAAAGCTCTTTGGAAGCGAATAGAGATGCTATATAATGTGATATGCGCTATACAAGAACTGAATATTATTATTATTATTATTATTATAATGATAACAAAGTTTAAAATATATGTACGATATAAAGATAATGCTCTCACATATAAATATAAAAACAATTTGCGATGGTTAAAACTAAATGAAATACAAAGTATAAAACAAAGAAGGTTTGGAATATGACCTCAGAGAAGACAATTTAACAAGTCATGGAATCTACATTTTGAAAAGGAAAATAAAATAAAACTAGAAAAAAAGCAACTGCATATATCTTAGACATAAATTTAAAAGCTCAAAGCTCAAAACGCATTTTCCAAAAGCTTAACTGATTTGTTTCTGTAATTTTTCTGATTTTAAGTTAGTGTATCAATTTGGAATTTCCATTGTTTTGTTTTTTCTTGTCCTGTCTTATATTATGTCAGTTTCCTGTCCTTTGTGTCCCATGTTGTCATTCTTTTGTATATTTCGATTATTTTGAAACTTTAAAATAATCTATGAAAATAGTGTTCATATTATATTTATTCTTGGGAACCTACAAAAAACAAGCTATAATAATAATAGGCATTTCTATAGCGCCATCTATCTAGATAATTCTATTCCGAGGCACATTTATTTTTACCCTGGCTTTAGCCTAGCAGCCGTTTATACAGCGCTCCAGCATTTCAAGGAATTAATTAACTTACTTTGTCAACTATGTTCTTTATTGTGGAAACAATGGATATGAAATGGAATAAATTTGAATCAATCAATCAATCAAGTGCATCTAATTCATTCATTTTATCATCCATAAAAAGAGTCTTAAGATGAATTTAGTATCTTACCATGTCTCTGTTGGTTGCGTAATCGGAAGGCCTCGGTAGGGGATCTCAGATCCCAGCCCACGAGATAGCCCTGCGATGTAGCATAGACCAGGATCGACTGTGGACCTGTATCAAAGTGGGCCAGGTCTACTGGTACACCCTCCTCGCTTACATTCAGCTGTCGTTTGTCCAGAGGAGATAGTCTAGGTGGACTCGCTTCTATTCTGTAAAACAAAATGTAAGGCAAAAATACATCAAGTTGCAGATCATATGAATGCAAAGACAAATGCGCATCCAAACATAAATCAATGCAAGTTGAAGAAAAAAATTTGAATAAGTGCAAATGTAAATGTAAATGTACAAGCTCAACCCCCCCCCCCCCTCCATAAACAAGATGTCAGTGCAAGTTGTGAAAATAAATTGTTCCTATAACCACTAATTAACAGATAAATGTTTATCAATGGGAAACTGAAGTTAGTAAAATTAAAAAACGTTTTATCATAATACTGTGAAGATAAAAGTAAGAGTAAATAATCAATGGTCAAAATACTGAACAATGATTTATGACAGTTTATAATTTATAAAAATAGCTTATACATCAATATTGATATCATTTCAATATCCTTCAAAAGCAATACATCATGTCATAGCAAGAGTCAAAATTGAATACCCTTTTTTTGTTCACCACATCACAATATTTCTATATCATCAAGCTTATCGCCGGAAATAATAGAGTTACAAAGAAGACAATGTTAAATTTGAACAATACAAACAACATCTACAAATCCAGTAACAGTGATTGCCGATTGACGTTTTTTTTCTCTACAACCAGAAATAACAGAGTTACAAAGAAGACAATGTTAAATTGGAAAGATATAAATACACAACATCTACAGATCTAGTAATTGTGATTACCTATTGACGTGTATGGAGCCGTCATCTGACCCGGAAGCGATACTGTGCGACGACTGGCAAAAGGTCAACGTCTTGATCTTGCCTGGTTGTCTGTTGTACGTTTGTCTTGACTTGTTAGTGTTGGCCTTTCCGATGAGCTTTGTACAGTCCCATACCTTCACCGTGCCGTCGTCTGAACATGTCGAGAAGAGTGTGTGATCGTAGCTGACTTGTAATCTGGAACATAAACCAGTTACATGCAGATGATTTAATTTTTCTCACTTCTTTTTCCACTTCCTTTTTATAACGTCCTCCATCTTATTGCTAAATAGATTAACACAAAGATAGATATACAGACAGATACAGAGACAAAAAAACAGATAGATAGACAGACAGACAGATATAAACAAACAGCCAGATGGATGGATAGATATAATAGACAGATAGACAGACAGACACAGAGATAAACAAACAGACAGATAAATGGATAGATATAATCGACAGACAAACAGACAAACAGATAGACAGATAGATACAGAGATAAACAAACAGACTGATAGATAGACAGACATACAGATAAATAGATAGATACCTGTAGATAGTTCTTTAGTCCACAGTGGAGGTACACACCATGATTTATAAAAAAAGGTTTACACGTACACCTTCATCATGAATTTGGGCTGATGTGGTCAGTTTATCAATCTGAACACATTTTATCTATCTAATCTAATTCAATATTATAGTCCCTATACTACATATGTAATGCATAGTGACACAATCTTCTTTAGTTATTATTGAACTATGTCAATAAACATGCAAATCAGCTTGTTTCAACTTTTTGTATTTTTAATTAGCTTGTTTCAACTTTTTGTATTTTAATGTTAATATGACAATGTTTATAGTCTTCTGAATTTTGTATTTTTTGTATTAATAAAACCATAAATCAATAGAAATTGAATTGAAAATAGTTTTTGCTTTATCTAAAAAAAACACCACTAAATCAAATATTTCTCACCAATAATTTTTTCCGGCTGTACTAGTTCAGCCAGAAGGGATTAGACCACCCAGCTAGCCAGCGAGGTCACTGTGCTCATTAACTCAGCTCTCAATTAACATAAGAAAAAGAGGATCATGGGAGACCAATGGTCACCGATTAGGCATTGTTTGCTATATAGAGGGCGCAAGTAGCTACAAGTAGTGCAGTGGGGCTTTAAATCTTACCTATTGACTGCACCTTTGTGTTCATGAAGATGAGCTATCAACAGGCCTCTTGGTTTCCAATTTGACTGAGGAGCTTTCGCGTTGAAGGTGGTGTCGTGGATGAGCATCTTGCGCATGATGTCCATGGCATACTGATCCCGCTTCCGAGTGACGAGGCTTCGCAGGTTCAGATGACAGGACGAGACTTGGACTGAATGATAATTTAAATATTCGTGATCTTGGACTGAATGATAATTTGAATATTCATGATCTTGGACTGAATAATAATATAAATATTCATGATCTTGGACTGATAATTTGATTATTCATGATCTTGGACTGAATGATAATTTGGATATTCATGATCTTGGACTGAATGATAATTTGAATATTCATGATCTTGGACTGAATGATAATTTGATTATTCATGATCTTGGACTGAATGATAATTTGAACATACATGATCAAGAGTCGGGCAATTATTTCTATTTATTTTTGATATATAGTCAAACCTGCTTTAGTGACCAACTGTCTTCAAAGGCCACATTTTTTGTTTCCCTTGAAAAAGGTTTCTCATTGAAACATGTACTAAAGGAACCTGTCTACAAAGACCACATGTTTTCAAAGACCACTTTTTGTGTATCCCTTGGGCGGTCGCTATAGACAGGATTGACTGTATCATATGATAAGAGGTTCTCGGTGGAAGCAAGGACACAAAGCTTCTAACTTACAACATGGATGTGCCTCACAAAATTCATATAAATATTATGAGGATGTAAACATTTTGAATCACATTAAAACACAACTGCAACTAATGCAAGGGATATGATGAAAACATTTTGATTTCCTCTTGAATTTTCTACTTCTGAGTTGATATTCCAATCGGAACAATCAAACATGTAACTCCTACAGCCACTATCAGGGATTGCAAGCACTCAAAAATGCATCTCTCGATATTGATATCGGTATCGGGCTCTTAATTTCATCAGCACAATTTAAGAGCTCTTGACTGCTCTAAACACGAACACTAACACCAACACCCAACTTGAAATCACTCACTGTGTGATGCTACTGGCTTAGACTCCTGGACAGGCTTTTTGACGGGTATTCCCTCGGCTGCAGCTTGGAGCTGTGACATACGGATCGGTTCGTTGGCCATGAGACCCTTGTTTATCGGTCCCTTGCCCCCTCCCTGTGCTGCATCCGTCTGAGTTGGGGATACCTGAATCAAATAATGATAATAATATTCTGTGTTTAAGTAGCGCCCAATACATCGATACAACGATGTGTCAAAGCGCTTTAAAGATATATTATTACCCGGTCATCGAATTCAGGCTTATCCGCACACAATGTATGCACATTCTCCACTCCCTGGGGAGTATTCCGGCCAGTCGCCATTTCACAAGCGCACACTTGCTCATTTAAGCAAATTAACTTTTGCATCTTACTGGGTAGCCATTTAACACCTGGGTGGAGAGTGGCAAATGTAGATTAACATCTTGCCAAAGGACATTAGTGCTGTGGCGGGACTTGAACCCCGTATCCTGTGAGCTGCGGTCGGGTGACTGATCCACTAGACCACAACACCAATGCGGAGATGTCATGGTTTAGTGGTTCATTCAATTGGCTATCCATGAAAGGGTCGAGGGTTCAAATCCCAGCCAGGCAGTGATGCATTTGGCAAGACATCAATCCATGTTTGCCACTCTCCATCCAGGTGTGAATGGGTATCTGATATATGCTAGCGTGTTACATATTTGACCGCTTGGCTAAGATCAGAGTAATAATTTTAGAGTGCCAAAGGCGACACAGTGTGATGGACAGAAACTTAGGCCATTATTCTCCTTATTTTATGTATGATCCCATTCTACAAAAAATGTACTGCATTCGCAGTAACGCTATCTACAGGTTTGATGAGGATCTGTCAAAGTTTGAAGAAAACACAGCAAGCAAATGCTAATGTAACCTAAATAAATGATTTACTAATTGGGTTTCACAATCTGCTTTAGCATCCCAAAATCATTTTTTTAAATAGACCCTATTGAATAAAACTTGCCACTAATGGTAAATTTGCCATCAATATTAACTACCATGGCAATATCACCCAAAAGCCAATCAAACCAAGGTTTCCATGGAAGTTACCATAAATGGAAAAGTTACCATCAATACTAATTTGTATGCAATAGGGCCCAGATAAGAAAATATCAATGCATATCGATGTAATCTCTCTAGTTTCTTAAACTGGTGATTAACAGGTTGTTAGAAAGATAACAGAAAACACAAGGAGATTAATGATTTAAAGAAAAATGCAGGACAGAGAGAAAGAGTACCTGCTTGCCAGTCCCTTGCTGCTGCTTCGTCGGACTCTGCCTCTGAGCTGCTGCCTTTGCATCCACACCTTGTTGCGCCTGTTGCTGCGCTGCTTGCTGCTGTTGCTTGAGTTGCCCCTGAGCCTGGGGCTGTACCTGGGCGGAGGAGGGGGGCGTCTGGTCCTGACCTCCGGCGGGTTTCTGCGGGGCGGCCTTGGAGGCGGAGCGCTGGACGGGGGCGTGAGGGGGAGGCAGGTCACCCCCTGAGGGGTGGAGGGGTGGGGTGTTGATGGATGTTTGCTGTTGGGAGGCCTTGATGGGTTTTGTGTCAGCGGCTGTACCAAACATACTCCTCCATTCCTCGTTCTGCGGCAGAGTTTGATGAAATGAAAACATGAGAAGATGGAAAATGCATGACAGTGATGACAATGATCAGAAACAGATAGCGTATAAATGTGAGTTTGTAAGGGTATATACAATGACACTCGAGGATCTAGCTGAAACTATTCGCATCGAAGGAACATCAGCTAGTGCTAATAGCACTAGAATAGCACTAATGATGTTCCAGAGTGCGAGTAGTTTTAGCTTGTTCCGAGAAAGAGTCATTTTAAATTTGTTTTATATCCCTTCCATCTGTTCATTCCTTGTACACTTCTGCAACATGTACCATACACTCACATTCACATCTCACATTCAGAAAAGAAAATTGCATGGCTCAAATAAAACATTGAAGGATGGATTATGTTTAGCTGGCCCACGCCGCCTATACACAGGTACTGCATTAGTGTAGTGCAGTTATTGCACAGAGTAAATTGCATGGCTTGAGCGCCGTGACACCGCGCGAGTTGGCCGTGCGCAGGCATTTCCCTAGGGAAAAAAGGTACTATGCGTGACGTCAGCAATAAAAAATGAACTATTCCGATCGAGTCGGTAGGAAAAGTCTTTTATAGTAAAACTATTCTTTTTCTTGTTGTGTACACTTCTAATGCAACAATCTTAGGATAAGGGATATAAAATTAATTATTGCACTCTCACATCACAATAAACATGAAGCATTGTACGCGCGATGCATGGTACGTGCATGGTTTGCTCCCTGCTTAACAATAGTGTGGGCTCACTATCGGTAATTTCATCGATAAACTAGATGGAACTTCGACTGCGCGCAGTCGAAATGATGCCTCCGTCATAGAGCAATTTTACAAACCAAAACAGAAGAAATTGTTCAAATTCAAGTTCAATTGTAATCCATTAACAGGTTCTCAGAATATCGTGATTACAAGCAATTTCTCATATACATATATGACCCTTTGATCTTTGACCACATGACCCTAACATCTACTCAGTTCAACTTCATTGGCTCTGCAAGATGTCCCGAGTTAAATAGTAATCCATCTGTCAGTTCTAATGAGAATGCGTTCACAAGCTATTTTTGCATACATAATGAGCCCATGACCTTTGACCTCATGACCCAAGAATCTACTCAGTTCATCGGCTCTGCAAGTAACATACATGACCTAAGTTTGGCAGGAATCCATCAATCGGTTCTTGAGATAACGCGATCACGAGCTGTTTCAGCATACATAATGAGCCCTGTGACCTTTGACCTTTGACCTCGTGACCCCAAAATCTAATCAGTTCATCGTCTCTGCAAGATACATACATGACCTAAGTTTGGCAGGAATCCATCAATCGGTTCTTCAGATAACGCGATCACGAGCTGTTTTTGCATACATAATGAGCCCTGTGACCTTTGACCTTTGACCTCGTGACCCCAAAATCTAATCAGTTCATCGGCTCTGCAAGATACATACATGACCAAAGTTTGGCAGGAATCCATCAATCGGTTCTTCAGATAACGCGATCACGAGCTGTTTTTGCATACATAATGAGCCCTGTGACCTTTGACCTTTGACCTCGTGACCCCAAAATCTAATCAGTTCATCGGCTCTGCAAGATACATACATGACCAAAGTTTGGCAGGAATCCATCAATCGGTTCTTCAGATAACGCGATCACGAGCTGTTTTTGCATACATAATGAGCCCTGTGACCTTTGACCTTTGACCTCGTGACCCCAAAATCTAATCAGTTTATCGGCTCTGCAAGATACATACATGACCAAAGTTTGGCAGGAATCCATCAATCGGTTCTTCAGATAACGCGATCACGAGAACGGGACGTACGGACGGACGGACGTACGTACGGACGTACGTACGGACGGACGGACAACCCGAAAACATAATGCCTCCGGCTACTTCGTAACGGAGGCATAAAAACAAACACCTCGCTGAAATTTGGACAATCGAGGCCTAGGAAAAATGTTCTTTAGAAGAAAAAAATTGTTTTAAGCCTGTTATCATCCGAGGTGTTGTATAAAACAAATGTGAATGGTCTTTATTCATTCGATGGAACAAGATTTTGCATTCGGTGAAAGATGAGACGCTCTAATCAACTCGGCTGTGCCTCCTGGATAGAGCGTCTCTTATCTTTCATCTCGTGCAAAAGCTTGTACCATTGCACTCATGACCATTCACTATTTGTATAATAACGTCTTCATGCGCTAGCACATTTTCACCCTTACCATTGCTGGATCTATTGCACTCTGCTTCTTCTTGGACTTCTTGGTTTGAGCCTTGTCCGTAACCTCTGACCTGAGGTCAGGTGGCTTGATGAGGTCAGCGTGATTCTTCTGAATGGCTGGATAGACGCTGAGGTTGACCTGACCTGGGGTGAAGGGGTCGTGGGGTGACAATGATTGGTTCGATAGATCACCCATCCTAAGAGAAAAACGTAAGTTAAACAATATAACAAAGTCACTTAGAGATGATATAAAATCCATGAAGAATATATAAATTCATCAGAAGTTCCTTTTTTTTTAACATAGGTAGAAGTAGAATGGAGGTTATGTGTAACAATTCTAGCATTTTCATTCACGCAACGACCATAAAACTAGTGACATTGAATTCTTTTATAATCGACTGCTTTTGAATTTGAATTGCTGAAATTCATTTCAGGTGGCCAAAATAGAGTTAATGGTTCCTTGGGTTGGCCTTTATAAACAATTTTGACTGCATAGATTTTAATTTACTTACCCAATCTTAGCTTTAGACTGCTTCAACATGATCTCTCTCAGAAAGAGGAGCTTATCTTCGTCTTCCTCGGTCATCCCCTGTGACTGCAGTTTCCTCAGAAGCTGGAGGTGAAAAATTGCAAATTATAGAGACAGGATCTTTCATGTTCAACTTTTACTTCATTATGATCTAGGAAAGTTTTAAAAAACAGCAATACCTTTTCAAAATAACATCGTAGAGTAGCATATTGATAATGGAAAAAGAAGGTCTAGTCTCTTCATGTAAACCTGCACACTGATCAAATCAAATTGAAATTCATGTTTATTCCTTCTATTTAAACAAAATGTATGCTATTTGATGATAACAATTAATACAGCAAACATTGCGTGGGCAGAAAGAAACAACTGACAAGAGCCAAAAGGTCATGGCCTTGTATTCTTTTAAAGCTAATCTTGAGCTCTGGTATAGGCATTGTATGACAAGAAAACATGGCTATAATTCATTCTGGATTGTTTATCCTGCAGTAGAATAAAAACAAACCTCACAAAAACTTGCTGGAAATCATCTTCAATAAAAACTCTCATTTGCACATAGTGATCTGTGTTAAGCACATGGTGTTGGGCCTACTTACCTTGATTTCCTTATCTTTCTATGTTCATTACTCAGCCCCTAAACATTTTCTTCCAAAATTGTTAAGCACATGTAATTTATTTTTAATCTTGAACTTTCAGAGTAAGTTTTTTTTAAATCTGTTAGGACTTATTTTCTATCATTACCAGAACTCAAGCTTATCTTTAAATACAGTTATTGCCCTTCTAGTTCTCAGCAAATAATTTTCTTCCTCATAATATCAAGCCTCGCATGTGGAGTACCTCAGGGTACAAAGTTGGGACCAATCCTATTCCTTGCTCTGGCCTTGTTAACGATGCTGCCCTAACGTCAACATACAGATTAAGTATGTTGACGACTTGAGTTTGGTGGAAGTATTGCCTAAAACCTGGTATGTTGATTCAATAAACTGAAATGAAAAAAAAAGTTAGACAGGAAAGATGTTCCACAAAGAAAAATTAACGGATAATAATAATGGATTTTCAAACATTTTTAGAGAAAACACCTTCACACTTCATACCTGTGCCATTTGTCCAATCTCTAGTTCGTTGTACTCTGGTTTGTGACCAGGTCTAATACACAGGTTACGTATCAGCTGCCGGTCCGTCAGGTTGTCAAAGAAGTCGATGATGATCGGCGAGCGGAGGATGTAGTCGTAGACGGCTCGAGATACAGGGCACTTCAGCACGCTCATGATGATGGCCTGCAAAATAAAAAGAAAAGAAGGGAAATATTATTGGCAGAAAATACCCTTTCACAGACATTTGATTAAATACAAAACGTTTTATCACTTTCAATGCAAATCCATGTCCAAAGAATACAAATAATGTCAACTGTAAAACTTTAAACAGAGACAATAATGTAACAGATTAAAGAAACAAAGCTCTCTATTAACCTGTATGATCAATTTCTAAGAGAATGATAGTAGGAGTGGTGTAAGCTAATACAATGCACATGTTTAAAAAGAAAATATAACTGTCAATTGTAAAACATTATTTACACAATATACCGTATCACAGATATATGAATACAAACCTCTTTATCAATCTGTATGATGGGTTTCTTCAGGAATGGTAGTAGGAGTGGTGTCAGGTTGCAGTGCACATCGGCAATGTTGAGAGACCTGGCTATGGCGGCTATGAAACCAACCGTGGCTTGACGAATCCACAGATTCTACCATAAAGAAGAAATGTTAGTATTTGTTTGTTTGTTTGTTGTCTGCATTTTCAAAATAGAACATAATCATATACATTAAGTAACAAATATTTCTTCATTTACATAATTATACATTTTTAAGTACATTAAATACATTTTAATGCATTTTTATATGATACAATGTGAGCAATGTACTTTAACTTATTACTGAATTTTTAAATCTACTGTTTTTAATGCATTTTTATATGATACATTGTAAGCCAATTATTGTTAGTCTTTGAACTTTTTATTTGGTATATTTGTAATAAAACCAAAATTGAATTGAATTGAATTGAATTAAATAAGATGCATATACAAACACAAATATAATTTCAATGAAGAAAGATAAATTTCAGAAAATGCAGGAGACCGCCATCATGAGCGGTAAGCTTGAAATCTATGGCGGCCTTGATGAGCTGGACCAGCAGAAGAATATCAATTCAATTCAATTTTTCAATTTTATTTATTTCTACAGACTCATAAAAAGACAATATAAATTACAATCAAATATAAAACAACTAAACAAAAGATTAACCTGCAGGGGGGGGATAAAAAACCACAGAGGTTTATCTAGGATCATCCCCTGCTTAAAACTACAATATTAAAATACAAGATTAGAGCAAGTCTTATGACAGGTAATGCAGGAGTTACGGACACCTGTAATGATGATGGGATGATCACGGATGCCTCTGTTCCTATCACCGAACTGTTAGATTTCGACACTGTGACTCTTGAGACGGTCTGCAAATTAATACGTTCTTCACCAAATAAGACATGCTCGCTAGATGCACTACCAACGTGGCTTTTGAAAGAGAACATTAACACTTTTCTTCCATATATTGCATCAATTGTACACACATCATTGAGTAGCGGTGTCTTCCCCTCAGCACTGAAGGAAGCTGTGGTAGTTCCACTGATCAAGAAGAGCAATCTTGATAGGGAAGATCTGAAGAACTACAGGCCTGTCTCAAACGTCCCTTTTCTATCAAAAATCATTGAAAAGGCTGCATTGTCTCAACTCTCGGACCACATGGACGAACATGATTTGAACGTTGAGAACCAGTCAGCTTACCGCCGTTGGCACAGTACAGAGACTGCTCTTCTAAAAGTACAAAATGACATTCTGGGAGCATTGGACAACAGGTTGGTTACCTTTGTCGTATTCCTGGACCTGTCTGCTGCGTTTGACTGTGTTGACCACACAATACTTCTACAGCGTATGGACAAGCTTTTTGGCATCTCAGGAATGGTGAGATCGTGGTTTGACTCGTACCTGTCAGACAGAAGCTTCAGGATGAAGGTTGTGAATGAGCTATCAGAACAAAAACCTCTGAGATTCGGAGTTCCACAAGGCTCAGTGGTTGGTCCTCAACTTTTCAGTTTATACACTCATCCTGTAGCTGATATCATCAAGCATCATGCAGGGATACAACACCACATCTATGCAGATGACGTGCAACTGTACATCTCTGTCGATCCAAAGGACAGGCATGCAATGACAGCTGCTCTTGAGTCATTATCTGCGTGTATCATCAATCTGCAACAATGGATGAAGAGCAACATGTTGAAACTGAACTCTGAAAAAACGGATTTCCTTATTGTTGCTAGTCCACGCTATCGACATCTCATATCAGGGATTGTTCTGACCATTGGTGGTACAGTTATCGAGCCTTCAACCTCTATCCGAAGTTTGGGTGTTGAGATTGACGCTAATCTGAAGTTGAATCGCCACGTGTCATCTCTATCCAGTTCGCTTCACTTTCATTTGTCCAACATAGCACGCATCAGGCCCTTCCTGGACCAGTCTGCATGTGAGCATGCTGTGAGAGCGCTCGTCTCGTCTAGGATCGACTACGCAAACTCCCTTCTCTGTGGCACTTCTGCATTAAATGTGAAGCGTCTGCAGCGAGCTCAGAACCGTGCTGCAAAGTTGGTTTTTCGGGCCAAGAAGTACGACCATGTAACACCTTTCCTACAACAACTTCATTGGCTCCCCGTTGAAAAGCGCATAACATACAAAATTCTGACTATTACATACAAATGTCTTAATAATTCTGCTCCCAACTACCTCACGAAACTCTTACGTAAGCATCAAACAGCAAGACCAGGGCTCCGATCAAGCAATGACCCAGCACTACTCGCAGTTCCAAGGACCAATACATGTACAGGTGACAAATCCTTCTCTTCTGCTGCACCACGCCTATGGAACAACCTCCCCCAGAACGTACGGACGTCGTCATCCCTTTCTCAGTTCCAGAAGTCCCTTAAGACATTTCTATTTAATACTTAATCTGTACCTGTAATATTACATGTAGTTTATAAGTTATTTTGTAAGACAATTTTTTTTTTTTTTTTTTTTATGCGTAATCAGGAAATGTAATCAGTTCATAAGTTATTTTGTTATTGATATTCTTATATATGTATATGATATGTAAAGCGCTGTGATACATTTACTGTAATGAGCGCTATATAAATGCAAATATTATTAAGTAAATCATTTAATAATAATAAATAACCTATGATTTTATAGCACATTCATCGTAGGAGAGGAACAATGTACTTTACAACATAAAACAACATAAAACAACAAAATTGCAGATAACTTCTAATTCACAAACTAAAGAAATATCAAAATAAGAACAAGGTTAATCAATGCACTTATCAACATCAATTATAGGTTAAAGATTACAAAAGAAAGCAAATTATGACAAAGTACAGTAACGTAGTATTAACGTATGATAAAATACAATAATGCTGTTTAAATGTCATCAGAAATCATTTTATAAACAATTACGATTTCAATTGTTGATAAAAGGGAGTTACAATCTGTGATGGTTTGAACAGTATTGGAGAGCTTCAAACCCTACTCTGTTGAAGAGGAGGAATACATGTATATTTCTCACTTTTTTCCTTTAAAGGTATAGATAGCATTGTGACAGAAACGTTGTGGAATCGATCAGAAAAGGTTGATCATCTAGCATATAAGTATTGGTGTGTACTGCAAGGTTCTGGAATCATCAAAATGATAAGAAATTTGGCTCAGCCTTGGTAAAGTTACAAGCACTGTACACAAAAAGGTGTATATGGGACTACGCGATATCTATCCAGGCCAGATCGATATGATAATTTACCAAATATATCAATAAGTAGGTGGTTTCCCGGCAAAATTTGTATCATTAAGTATTAGTCAAAACATATTCTTTCACATGATTGGTAATAAGAGCTTCCATTTCATTTTTTGAGAGGGGGGCGTTTCCAAAACTGGTCTATACCTTTAAATCTCAAATCAAGGCACTAACATGCTTGTTGTGTTTTTAATGGCATTGACTTGATGATGTTATACTCACTGGATGGCATACGTAGGGTACCAGCTCATAGGCCATTTCTAGGAGGGCAGGCTTCTGAAGTAGGCCAAGTTGGACCAGACCTGTCACACTCTTCAATGCTTTGCATATGACCTGTTCCTCATGGTCCGTTAATCCCTGTGGTGGAGAGGGAACAATTGTCTGGGATTATCATCAATGTCTGAACTGTAGGATATCTCAACACAAGTGATCCTAGCCTTCATGACCTAATCCGGACACTAACCCTAATCCTAAAGGATAACCTGAACAACCTAAACCTGTAACACTCTTCACGGCTTTACATATGACCTGTTCCTCGTGGTCTGTTAATCCCTGTGGTGGAGGGGAGAGAAAACTGCAGAATATCTCACCACACTAGTGATCCTAGCCCTAAAGACCTAATTCTCAAGACCTAACCCTCAAGACCTAACCCTGACACTAGTAGCCCAATTCTGATGCTAACCCTAATCCTAAAGGATAACCTGAACAGCCTAAACCTGTAACACTCTTCAATGCTTTACATATGACCTGTTCCTCATGGTCCGTTAATCCCTGCGGTGGAGGGACAAACAATTGTATGGGATCATCATCAATGTCTGAACTGCAGAATATCTCACCAGACAAGTGATCCTAGCTCTCAAGACCTAACCTGGACACCCTAACCCTTATCCTAATATAAAGGATAACCTGAACAACCTACACCTCTAACACTCTTCAATGCTTTACATACATGTATGACCTGTTCCTCATGGTCTATTAATCCCTGTAGCAGAAAACATAAGTCCTCATCATCTCTTCATATTACAATTTTACTTCTGATTCTATGATAATATGTTGTCTATCCTCTTTTCCCTTTTTCTTCTTCTTTTTCTTGCTCACTTTCATCTTTCTTTTCTTTCATCTTTCCATTTTCATTTTACTTCCTTCTTTTCCTATTCCTTTTTCCTATTTAAATGTTTCTAAATTTCTGTTTTCATTTTCTTTCTTTCTTTCTTTCACTGATGCAAACCCTTTTCAGAGATCAACTTAAGTAAAATGAAAATGACTAAAAAGGTGGATCAAGCTGACTGAAATCTGAGAATATTCACTAGTTAAACATGCAAACTCCTGATTATTTTTAGGCAAATCAAACACTTGTTTCAGGTAGAAAGTTCTCTCATTTGAAACAAGAATTTAAAGAAAGGTAAAAAAAATCCCCTTTAATAGCAGGACCCAACTTTCTCTTTAACAATGGACGAGATTAGAGGATGACTTAAAAAGAAGATCGACCCACCTGTTGTAGAAGAGGTTTAAGTATGAATGAGCTCTGCCATCCAACGTACGCAGCCACACCCACTATGCTATCAAAGAATGACCCTCTTAGATGCCAGTCCTCCTGTAACATGGTAAATAATAATACATATCCAAAATCATCCCGGGCTTCGCTTGTTTCTAAAATCAATCATAACTTACACATACAGTAAACAACTAAATTATTCATGAGCCTTGTAAATTTGAAGGATTTTGCTCCCCGTAACTCAAGAATGAAAGGTGGACGGGTTGAATTACCGCCTTTGTTGAATACTTTTAGATGTAAGCTTTGATATTGATATGTCATATTCTCTAATCAAGTTTTCACATTCTTGAAAAATTACAAAACTTGTTGTTGTTATGAATCATTTGGTTGTTAACTGTAGCTCCCTCCTACCTCTAAGATCTTGTTTCCACTCAACATCATTATCTTAAGTAACTTGACACCTTGCCAATGCCAATCTTAAAAGGGAAGATCATTCATGGATCTGGAACCTGTTTCATAAAATGTGTCAGGATTAAGTGGTTACATTAACTGTTATAAGCTACAGAAATCATTGCATTTGATTGACTATTTGTTATAGAAATTTGAGTTGTTACAGATGATAAGTTTTATGAAGCAAGGTCCTGATACCCTATATCTCTACTCTCCAAGGATTCTTTCTACCATATGATTACAACGACTTTCAGCATCCCACTTGCACAACAGATGCATAAGAGATACCTTCAGTCAAGTAAATCAAGGCCAAGTATTTCCAAATGACTGGAGAGAAGAGTGAAATCCTACCTTGTCATTAAGGAATGTGATCATGTGAGAGAGCAGGACATCGTTAGCCTTCTGACGGCCAAAGAACACGCACAGACGGGTGATACCATTCTCAAGTAGGGTCCGCTTTACAATGTTCTCCTGTGAAGAAAAATAATATAATAATCGGTTATACATATTCATGCCTTTAAAGATAAAGTTGAGTTCTGGTCATGCGATTGCCTTGTGAAAGAAACGATGTGGAATTCAATCAGAAAATGTTGATCATCTAGCATATAAGTATTGGTGTGTACTGCAAGGTTCTGGAATCATCAAAATCATAAGAAATTTGGCACGATATCTATCCGGTCCAGACAGATATAATAATTTACCAAATATATCAATTAGTAGGCAGTTTCCTGGCAAAATTTATACTATCAATATTTATCAAAACGTATTTTTTCACATGATCGATAATAAGAGCTTAAGAGCTTCCATTTCATTTTTTGAGAGGGAGGGGGGGGGGCATTTCCAAAACTGGTCTATACCTTTAATATTGAGATTGCCTTTAATGCTGAGAACAAAACTTGAACTTACTGGATCACTGAGTAATGTGACAACCTTCTGCTGGATCATGCCATGTAGGTTCTGCAGCTCATCATCATAGCTAGCCTGAAAGAAAAAGAAGAAAAAAAAGAATATCGATTGATGTAATCAATTGACGATTGGTTGATTGGGGCAAGCGTATTCAAAAATATATTATTTAAATGCATACAGTAAAGTCTGAAATGTGTCATTAATGCAATAAATGTGAGTGTATTTCTTCCTATCATATTCTTCAAGAAACTCGAGTGTTTCTCGATGTCAAAGAAGAATCAATAATTGCATGTGTGTTAGTTCAAATTTTTGTAATAAAGATTTTACCTTCATTGGATAGTATTTGAACTTGCAATTTCTCTACCGAAGTAATATATGAAACAGATATTTAAATACTTGTATACAGCATGGACCCCCAAAACACACAGAACTCTTCAGCAAAATGATTATAGATACATTCATATTAAGTACATATCTATTCCAAGGGATGCTCAAGGCACCTACAAATATGTATTATCACCCTGGCTAAGGCCCTGTTGCCCCAAGGCGCCAAAAGCATTCACGAAATAGATTCCTACCACAGAGATGCCAACCTCTTGACACAAAAAAAACAGACTGAGTATCCTAAAAAATCGGATTTTGGAGAGAAAAATCAGATTTTCACGAAAACTCAACACTCCCACTGGCCCGTCGGCCCCTGGCAAGTAAAATTTCAGAAAAATGTTTGATCTTTTATTAAAATTTTATGAGAAAATTGTAAAGCAAAGTTGTTGTTGGGGTTGCGGGGGTTTACTTGTACATGTTTCTATGCAATTCCGCTGTTTTTATGTTGTTTTTTTTCTTCTCCTTTTCTTTTTTTTTTCTTCTTTTTTTTGAAAAAAAAGATGAAAAATCGTATTTTAAGATTTTAAGATTGTATTTCACTTTTATTATCATACTAAATACAATTTAATCGTACTGGTTGGCATCTCTGCTACCAGGTACCCATTCATAACACCTGGGTGGAGAGTGGCAAATGTAGATTAATACCTCACCCAAGGACATTAGTTTTGTAGTGAGACTAGAATTGAAAAACCTTGTAATCTACAGTCCCATGGCGTATCCACTAGACCACGACCCCCCCCCCCCCCCCCCATCTCTCTCTCTCTCTCTCTCTCTCTCTCTCTATGTACAGTCAAATAATAATAATAATAAATAATAATAATAATATTAAATTTTTATATAGCGCTTAATACAAATGTCTCAAACCTGCTTTAGTGACCACCTGTCTACAAAGACCACCTTTCTACAACAAGCACATTTTTTGTTTCCCTTGAAAATTGTTTCTCATTGAAACATGTACTAAAGGAACCCGTCTACAAAGACAACTTTTTGTGTTTCTCTTGGGCGGTCGCTGTAGACAGGTTTGACTGTATATATATATTGAATTTTATATCGACCAAATATATCAACTTTATATAAGGTATTATTAACCGTATCAGACATCTGAGCAGGGCAATTTTTAAATGTTATTGCCTCAAGGTTTAATGGATAAGCCAACAAAATTACAGGCGAAAAAAATATTATATTATCAGTTCGGGCGATATATGTCGTATTGCCCAGAAGGCAGTCAATATTACTTAAATGTCAAGTAATGCTTCATTTTTTATCAAGTACATTAGCGATTGGTTTCCATTTAATACCTGATACTGGGCTGGATTCTGCACTCCATCCGTTTCTCCGCTCTGAGCAGCATTCTGGTCCAGCTGTACCATCTCCAGAAACCTGAGGGCAGTCTCCGCAAGCACAGCAATGTTCTCAGCGTATACCATACGCACCATGTCTATGGGATCCTGAGCTATGTTGGACTGGAACGGTAAATGACAAAATGACTCCAGTATGTACACAGAGAATACATGATGTTCTCATGTCTAAGCCTACAGCGATATTTATAATAATAGTAATAATAATATTCCGCTTTTATATAGTGCACAATACATTGATACAACAATGTGTCTATGGTATTCGCTTTACAGATATATTATTACCCCGGTCATCAGCTTCAGGCTTACCCGCACACAATGTATGCACATTCTCAACTCCTATCATGCAGTCATAAAGGTAAACTGTCTATAATAGTGCAAACATATTGAGATCCTTTTAACAGATGTATTAATGATAAATCAACATGAACATATATATGAGTAGAGAACTTTATCCTAAGAGTCTGTACTAATTATAAAACATTTTTTGATTATCATGTGTGAATCAGATGTCCGAGAGTGTGATGGTTATTACTCATAATAATATCCAAAACATGTGCCTTCACAACTGTTTTTCGATACCATGTATTTGGAGCACAATGCTGTCATCAGTTTCAACAGATTAGACAGATCATTAGATTAACTTACCAAATTTGGAAGTATGTAGTCAGGAAATATGTTGGCATCCCTGCAACAAGATATGAAAGAAAACAAAACAAATGCATGATTCTCATATATTTCTATCTATAAGTTATTCTATACATATTTCATTACATCAATTACCTACATAATACTTGAATTGTCTTCATTATCATCACCTTCATCATCATCTTCATCATCATCATCATTGGTTGCTTTATTTTATCCTTAATGCTAATCATCAATAATGTATTTAACTACTGGCCCTAAACACTGCAAGTATCAATAAGTACTCTCCCCATACATCCTATTATATGCACATGCACTTAAAGGAGACTTATCACTGTAGAAACTCATTTTTGTTCAGCATTTTAGCAATCATCCCTACAATGCTAATACTTGGCTACTTGTGGCTGAAAGTTTCAGAAGAACGAAGAAAAGTACAGGAAAACATGAAACCCCAAGATTGGAACCCAAGACGGACTTTGTTTTCTCTTTAATGGAATACAAAGCATGATTAAATTCATAACTTTCTTTCATTTATACTAAAATTCAACCTGACACTCGTCGCTAGTGGCATTGAAAGTGGCAAGAAATTATTGGTATTTGATTGTCTCTCTCTCTCTCTCTCAATCGACACCCCTACTAAAGCCATTTCTTACCCTCTTGGGACAGACTTGACCAGCATGAGCGTCTGGGTGATCGTACGGATAGCCTCTGCTCGTACTCTCGGGAAAGGATCATGTACAAAATGGAGCTGTAGGGGGAAAACATTTATGAATTAGATGAATATGGTAATGAAATAGTCACAAGCACAGTTTTTTGTTAAAGACATATCACAAACACCAAGTATTCCCTTCAAAGGTTTACTGAATCATTTTTACATTTCATGAAGCTTCATTTACTTGTAGATTCTGAAAAAATGAGCTATTCACTCAGTCAGCAGGAGCAAAAGTAGTACCATAAATCTCTATGTATTAAAGACGCAACTCTATTTTTAAGACAAAAAAAATAAAGAATTATAATAACAATTTTTAGCAGACACCTTAGTACGTTAGAAAACCCAAGCAACATTGATTTTGCTACGAGGTAAAGTTGAAGGCGCCAATTTGTGCTTGTGAACTTATTACAATTATATTAACAATGTCATTTTTAAAACTAAAGATGGCAGACAAATTTTCCTGCGAGTCCAAACAGAAATTTGGACAGGCTAGTTTTTGAGTGGTGAGTTGATATCCCCTGTGTGAGTGAGCTGCATGATACGGGTGAGTGAGCTGAAGACACGGGAGAGCTTCGGCCATCAAAGTGCCATGTGAAGGGGCATAATTTATCAAGACTGAAAAAAAAACTCTCTCCCCTTCAAATTAGGAACGTAGGTTAACTTCAAATAGTAGATCCTATTCTTTATTCGCATTCTGTAATTCATGTTGAGACACAGAGATTTTCGAAAAACCATTAAAAAGTAGTATTTTGAGGACCCAAATATCCTATACCTGTGTATAAGACGCACCCCCAACTTTTGATATTTTTTTGGCGGAAAAAAAGTGCGTCTTATTCACAGAGATTTACTGTATGTACTTACAATACAAGGAATGATTCTGTCCAGTATGATGTCATCTGGTAAATGTTTACCAATCATCAACATGATGTCCAGAGCACCCAGTCGTGAGACACAGAACTAAATGCAAGAAAAATAAAATAATAAATGTTCAAGCAAATATGTGGCAGCAATCAAATCATGAACAGAAGACCCATACACAAATGCCGGAGAAGCGTAGAGCTGTACATGCTCTTTCTCATTAATATAGGAAATCTTGTAATTTGTTTTCTTATCTTGACACAGGTTTTCTAACTGGCAGAGAATTTTATAGTTTTAATGGAAGAGAATGAACTGTGCATAAATCTATCTCAATAAGAAAGAAAGAAGATCTTTCTGAAAATGTAAAGAAATATATAAAGTAACCTATCTTGGAGATTAATTTATTGGGGTGTTCTAAGTGCTTGGCATGAGCCATACATGTAGATAGACATTGTTTTAATTATCTACAAATCATATTTTCAAAAAATTGTTGTACTCAAGTTTCGTTTTGGATTGATTTTGTGTTACATCTTGAAATAATGTCAAACTATACTTTACATGTAAAAATATTTTTTAAGTTATAGCATAAACAAGATTTAAAAAAATGAACTTTGACCTTGGCTTGGATCCATTAACAGATTTGAGTGTCCTTTACATTATTTACCCCAAGCGTACCTACCACCTCAGAGTGGTGAGGGAAAAAAAAGAAGATTTTTCAGACTTACCTTGAGTGATCTCAAGCAAGATGTGACAAGAGACAGGACTATTACCAGTCCATTGTTGCTATGGCGCTGATTGTTTTCCCCATCCTCCATGTTGGCTACTAGAGTCTGCATGATACTACCCATGTCTTTACGCAGTCTATGGAGAAAGAAAAAAATTTACTAGTCTTGATAGAGATATAACATCCTTAAACAGGAGGGTAGGAAAACTTAAATAAAATTGTCACTTTTCCTCTAAAATTTGTATTTTCATCTAAGATATTAAAGGGATCTTTTAACAATGTTAAATCTGAGATGCACGGCCCTACGTGTTATCAGTGTCTGTGATATGGTGTTATATTGAAGCCCTAAAAAGAAGTGCCTCAAAAAAGAAAAAACCTTTGAGTGACTGGTTTTACCATACTCGTTTTCCCCAATAGACTGTAGTGTTTGAAAACCGTTTGACAAATTTTCAATCATAAATATCTTGATAATCAGACAGGCGATCAGCTTGTAAAAGTCATGGGGTTCCTGACTGACCTAAAGGTTTATAATTATCATTGCAGCATGAGCTAAATCAAGGATTTTTTTAAAGGATCTAAGACAAAGTTACCGGATCCCTTTAAAGCTGAAAACGATTTCATAGTTTAAATCATATTTATGATTATGCTTTGTTACATTAGAATACAGTAATAGCCATTGGAGCAGTGTATACAGATAGATGCAATTCTATCTAGAGTTTGAATCTCTATTCAGCCTATTAATGAAACCAAATCAGAAACAACCGATAAACTTCTGCATGACCCTAAGCAACACACAGTCTCCACCATTAAGATTTATCATTCATCATCATTAAGCAGGATCTGACAAAAAAGTTATTTGAATGTTCCCAATTATGATTATTCATGAATTTATAAACGTTATGATAAAAAGGCAAACACATTGATCAAAAGAGCACATGTTGCAATAGGAGACACAGCGAATTCTGTAATCATTGAGAGGAAAGGAGAACAACTGCCCCTTTTAGCCCTTTCTAACCCGTGAATCTGCTCTCTGCTTAACACCATTTTCTCACTAGCCAGGTACTGGGTAGTTGAATTTCCACACTAAATTCTTTGATCTGGGGCCAGTTTCTTGAACGAACATAAGTCTAAGTTCGTGGACATCCCGTAGAAACGAATTTTAATTCCATAACACTCGTTCCAATGGGATGTCCAAGAAGTTGAACTTATGACGGTTTCAAGAACCGCCCCCAGGAGGACAACTGCTCCTTCTGCCCCTCCCCCAGCAAATCTTAACCCTTGGGACCCGTTTCACAAAGCCTTTTTTCAATGACAAATGACAAAAATCAGTGACAAATCTGCTGATAACCAATCAGAAGCAAGGATTTCACTAGCTTATACAGAAATCTGTCATTTGTCACTGATGACAAGTTTTGTGAAACACCCCCCTGCTTCCTACCTTGCTATTTTCTCATCAGCCGGGTAGATAGGGACACCGGCAAACTCTCCCATGTAAACTTTGAGGAATGTGTAGAAGAATTCCGGGAATGCAGTACCACGCCCCTTCACTAGGTACTGTTCTGCCGACATTCGCTTGGATGGATCCTTCTGTAACATGTGTTTACACAGATCCTAGGGAACAAACCAAACCAAAGTTTGAAACATCAATAAGGCCAAATAACAAAAATAACATGTTTCTCGTCCGGTCTTTTAAAAAAAAAGGAAGAGGCAAGGCATATTTATTTACTATATTGCAATTTTTTGCAAAATGGCTGCCATGCTAATTATAACTGGCCAAGTCTATTTATTCACAGATATTGTGCTATGTGAGTATACTGATGCAAAGTATGACAAAAAAAAATGATTTGTATCACTTTAGAAGCTATTTAAACAAAATGTATACATGTTTTTTTTTTCTTCTTCTTTTTTTTTCTTCTTCTAAATAGTAAATAGTAAAACAAAAAGGAGGCGGCGGCCAAAAAGGAGGCGGCGGCCAAAAAGGAGGCGGGCAGGGATGAGAAGCACTTAATTTTTGTTATTTGGCCTAATAAGTATGCCATTTATTTCCAGCTTACTGTAATGAAGAAGCCTTTTTTTAATGCAGTTCAAAAGAATGGAATAAAAAGGTGATTGGGATTGTGAAATCAGAAAATAGAGTTACAACAAGGAATACTACATTGTATGCCTTCTACCCTATAGGACATCCTCATTTGCTACTATAGTCAAACCTGTCTAAGTGGCCACCTGTCAATAGTGGCCATATATATTGTCTCCTTCAAGAGAGAAATGTTTCCCTTGGGTAGCCTTAATAGACAGGTTTGAATGTATCAACTAAGACAAGGTAACTGGCCAACTCTTTCAGACATCATTCATAAAAGCTCAGGTAAGATCAGCCTAGGGCCTAGGGTAATGACAGAATATTTCATGCCACTCTCTATCATTCACTAATGGGATAAACACTGAGATCTCATGTGGAAATGCACCTGACATGGTTTTATTTCAAAAGATAGTGAACATCATTTACTACGGATTTGTTAGTCTATACTCTTTGCTCCTTGTATTCCCACCATCGCTGCCATTACGCAATATCTGGTAAATTTCCAAATGATTTGACTCCTTATTAGCCTTATATAGGTTAAAATACTTTACCATCGCAAACAAAATTTAACCTCATGGCACGACTTATAAGAAAATTCTCAACAAAGGTCTTAACAAGAACTGCAAGTTATCTCATGTGCGATGAAAATCTTTGTAAACTAGATGGTACAAAACTCCAGCTGCACCGGATAACGTGGACATGCCAAATGTACTATACAGTCAAACCTGTCTACAGCGACCGCCCAAGGGAAACACAAAAAGTGGTCTTTGTAGACAGGTGGTCTATTATGTCATAGTCCTAAGACTATTGAACTTTTAACTTGTAAATACATGTACTTTTCAATTGTATTCCAATGGCAATTCAGTTGTAAGACTGCGACGATGGAATTTGTTCAATAAAACCTTTCTATATATATATAACTTTGTTGGCAGGTTCCTTTAGTACATGTTTCAATGAGAAACCATTTTCAAGGGAAAAAAAATGTGCTTGTTGTAGACAGGTGGTCTTTGTAGACAGGTGGTCACTAAAGCAGGTTTGACTGTATTATCTTTCTTTTCCTTTTTCACCTTAATGTCTTCATCCTCAATCTGCTCCAGCACAGCATCAGGCGAGTACGCTCCACTACAATAGGCTAGGAGCTGAGAGAGATCAAAGGGCGCGTTGCCCTCTGTGAAGAGCTCAGCAATCACACACCTGAAAGAAAACAAGTAGCTCATTTTTCATATGACCATGTGTTGCCAATTTGAATAATCTCCAGGAGCAAATATGAATAAAAAAAAAAATCCAGATGACCATGTGATATCAATTTATAAATAAAACATGTAACCGTGTCTCATACATGTAGATATACTTTCTTATACAATGCATCTTTAGTGTAACAGAAATAGGCCCAATACTGTGTTGAAATTTTGCTCTCTCAGATCATGAACACATATTGTGTATACAATCATAACGTGTGTATTTTGTAGCAATCTACATGAAACGATACAAATAGACAAAATGGAATGCCTTCTGTGTCACTTTGTTCATAGAAAAACCGAAAAATAAGTAATAAACTCTCAAAAGTAAAAAATTACTTCCCTATTATAATGTTAAATCTTCTTTGAGAATAACCTTCAAAACATATGTATATTCATTTCTATTTTTTAGAAAAAGAACATTTATTACTTTTAATCCAAACTTACAATAGAAATTCCACTTTTCTGGGTGGAATTAGCCGGCTATGGCACAGAAGACAAAAAAAGTTAACAATTCAAATTGATTTATTAATAACCAGTAGAGTATGAGACTGGTCTCACCCAACACTGAATATGTCCATGGCAGGAGTTAGTTCCCCTCCCTTCACATCCTGCCTGACTTGCAGGCCCTCGACTGTCTCGGAGGTGGCATTGTCTACCGGCCGTGAGCTGCTGCCCTCTACGAACCTCTCAGGGGCAATGTAGCAGGTACGACGGCGGGAGGTGTCGAAGAAGAATGAGAAGTCAGCTGGATTGTCCTGGAAAGAAAAAATTATAATCATATGTCAAAGGTCATCATTGTGTCCACTTTTACTTCATCATAGTATGCGACAATATACATTCACCTCAATTATCAGTATCATCAAAATGACGTCCATCATCAACATTACAGCAATTTTAAACAAAGTGATCATCACCACTAATATTGCCCTCATTATCATAATCATCATCATCAATACCATCAACATAAAGAATTTGTTTACGGCATGGGGTCTTGAGATGCTTTATAGTATAAAATTCAGAGGCATTTCTGAATGCCTAAACTGAACATTTTATGTGAATATTTTTTAGATTTTCTCCTATTTTTTGTTCGGAAGGAAAAAGGGGGGCATACGCCCACATGCCCCCCCCCCCCCTGGATCCGCCCCTGATCACCACCATGAAGTCAATGCTACTATTGACAACTCTACATTGATATGAATCCATACATTCTGCAATAATAAACATCATATCTAATCATAACAGTCAAGACTTTGACTGCACAATATCTGGCTACAGACCACGAGACTGACAACTTCAGTCTCAAACGCAACATTGATGGTCTTGCAGGCTCTTGGTCAATAGACCCGTTTACTAACATATATTCAAATTTTATTCATACTGTTTAAAAAAAGGTTGTTCTTGACAACCCAAAAGCTTGCCGGAGGCTTGCCCGATATAGCAACAAGTAATGTGTGCAGACTAGATGCTAAGTATTGTAGTTCATCCATTAATAACAGGTAAATGGAATAACCCATCATCACAAGATCCCCAGGAGAGAAACATCCATAAATCTGAATATGTTAGTAAACTTATTGGCCCGAATTCACAAAAGGAGGTTTACATTTAACTCATGGTTTAAACCTTCATTTCCATAACCCATGGTTTAAAATTAGCGCAAAATAAGCGTACCTTGCCTTGCACGCGTCTAATATTTGACCTCTGGACTGTGTTGCGCATATTTTGCGCTAATTTTAATCCATGGCTTATGTAAATGAAGGTTTAAACCATGGGTTAAATTTAAACCTCCTTTGTGAATTTGGGCCAAAGTCTATCCAAGTGCCCCCCCCCCCCTTTAACAGTGTCTGTTTGGGTACTTACAGCTGGAAGATAGGTTGGCTTGTAACTGGCAAAGTCTGTGAGTAGAACCCAGATCCAACCAGTTACCATCACATTCTCACTCTTGATGTCCCCATGACAAACCTGAATAAATTAAATAATAATAACAATAATATTGGATATCTATAGAGTACCGAAGCTGTGACATCATAAAAATCTATTTTTCAAATTTTTCAAATTTTTCTTCATTTTCTGAAAGAGCATCAAAAATAAGGTCCAAATGTCGAAAACCAATTGAATATGTTAAGTATTGGCTGAAATATGACCATCTGAATAAATATAACATATAACACTGAGTTCCCATAGGACATATATTTATTCAGATGGTTATATCTCAGCCAATACTTAACATATTTAATTGGTTTTCGACATTTGGACATCATTTTTGATGCTCTTTCGGAAAATAAAGAAAAAAATTGAGAAATTCCAAAAATAGATTTTTGATGACGTCACACTGCACCACTCTATACCATACATATCCATCATGTAAGGTGCTCAAGACGCTAGGCTACTGTATCACTGCTCACAGCATTCAAGGAATTCCTTCCTGCTGGCAGGCCTTAAATTAATCCAAGGCCACCAAGGCCAGGCCTTGGATGCCCCTTTGATTGGCCTCAATGCCCCTCTCATTGGCCTTGGAGATTTTTTGTGCCTTTTCCAATTCTTCCTATTTGTGCTGTAATATAGGAATGTGCCCTACAGAAAAGTGGCCTTGCCCTAAAAGTATTGAAATTTAAGGCCTGTGCTGGTATCCATTTAACACTTGGGTGGAGAGTGGCAAATGTAGATTAATGGCTTGCCAAGGACATAAGTGCCGCGGCAGGACTTGAACCACAAACCCTGTGATCGCCAGTCCGATAACCTATCCACACCAAAACATGACTATTCTAGTATATAACAATATTATGCCATCACTTCTTGAAAACAGTGCACAGGAAAAATAATACAAAATTATTAATATTCTGGTTTATATAGCGCTCACTACATCGACGATGTCTCTCAAAAGTGCGGTACGGATATATTATTATCCCGGTCATCGGAATTGAGACGGACATTGTTCATCAAGCCATGACAAGGCAGGATTCCCTACAGTAGGCTAATTCTCTTGAAAATGGTCAATTTAATATTATGCCACAACAATGTATTTAGGAAATATATTGAAAGACAATGGTAGTCTGTGACAAAGAAATCCACTTTAATTGCTTGGAAACACACTGACAGACCTTTTAAATTGAGGCAAGAGTTCTCGGATGTAACATAGTATTAGTTCTGCTGTATGGGTTTGAATACTGGAAAAAAGCAAAAACAGACTAAGAGAAGACTGGACCGAATAAGGGGAAATTTAACAGGTTTCTGAATAATATTATATACTAGAGCTTGATACATCTCATACAAACAAATTAATACTAAAAACTCATTCATAAGATCGAAAGGTAATCACTTACCCCAACTAGATGAGCTTGATTCAGTGCACAAAGCAACTGAAATGCAATCCACTTCTTCTCAATGGAGATGAGGAAGGGTCGGGTACTGATGCGGTCGTAGAGATTGTTGCGCACGTACTGACGAAACAGAAGGGCTGCTTTATCGGATAGCTGTGGAAAGAGATGATGGATTAGTACTTAGTACAAAGGGGATGGGGGCAGTTGGTTAAAATATGTGGTCAAAGCTCCATAGATTTAATTCTGATAAACATACCTTAAAAATCGTCCCCCTTCCTCCCTCCTTCCTTCCTTCCCTCCCTCCCTCACTTTTTCTGTCCTTCCCTCTGACATAAGTACCATTTAAGCATTAACCGGGTAAGCATATATATGTCCATATTGGACAACTCACCCAGTATATTAATTTTGTATTACAGAGACAAGAACAATCGTTTTCAATTTTACCACTTTCATTCCAGAACAAGTGAGAATGCTAATGTGATTTGGTCCAGCACTCCTCTTCGATTAACTAGTGACTCAAATAAGAATTAACATCAGAGGGCTCCTGTAGCTTGCATAAATCCAAGCATAATTGCTTTCTTAAAACCGAGTTTATTACAAAAGATCAATCAATTAATCGATCAACCGCAGGTTTTAATTTAGTTTTACATGATTATCAGGCTTTAGTTGCTACCTTAAATAAATAGCATTCTCAAAACTTGTTCATACTCTTCACACCCCCCCCCCCCCCCCATGAACATTTTGTTTCGTTGTTTGTTTGTTTGCTGTTTGTGTCTGTTCTTTTCTTTTCAACTTACTGTGCTTCTAAGGAAGGGTAAACAGTTGGAACCGTTGGAAAGTCTTGTCTTGATCTCCTCAATCTTTTCTTTAAATGACCTGAGGGGCAGGGAGGGGTCATGGATCACAAACACCTTCACCACTGCTAATCCTTCCCTGAAAGAGCAAACAGACCAAAGAAACAAATATAATAATAATAATAATAATAAAGACATTTATAACGCGCAAACATATCCACCCAGAGGGTGCTCAAGGCGCTTACAATGAATTACATAATATACATAGATATAATTTTGCTTAAAATTACATTACACATGGTTATAAAAAAAAGAAAAAAGAAGAAGATGATAAATCAAAACTGTAGGTGTTCCAAACATCTCAATCCATCACAAAAATGATCTAGCTGAATCTTGAAGTGATACTGAGTAGACTGCTGATGAATTCAGAACACTATTCCTAAAACTATCAAGAAAAATTCAACAAAATCACAGAGCTCAACAACAGTGCAACCTCCTGGCGCAACTGATAGTAACTATTAAATATTTGGTAAAACAATTTTTTTGGGGGGTAACATTTTGTAAAAGTGAGCTTTTCATACAAGAAGATCTTTTCTGAATGATATCAAAATGTTTTGCATTAATGAAATTCAGTTTTCATCCCATCTATTAGTTTCCAATCATTGAAAGAGTTTGTGTTCTCTCATTTATTTCTTCATAAGGAAATTCTAACATGAAATGTTCTCAGAGGAAACCTGCTCTATGGCAAATTTCCAACTCTAATCCCTATCAAATGTGTAATGCCAAGACAAACCCTACACCTCACCCTAATCCAAAACCTAACCTACAACCCAATCATGACCCAAATTCTAATCCTATATTAGCACTCCACATTAACTTTATAGGAAGAGGGTCCAGACTACACTTTTCACACTCTGTATGCATGGGCCCTACATAGAACTTCAAAGTTTGGGGGTCAGACTTAGAGCTTGGGTGCCAATGTGTTCCGGCCAATAGGTTATTTTCGTAATGTAACCAACTTTGATACATAAGTCTTTGCGACGTGCCTCAATACAAATTATTTCATTCACCTGATAAGAATAACAGTATTTCAATAGTCAGAATGCAAACTGCATAAGTGTTGCTAGGTAGGTCAAGCCATAATGTTTGTCCGACCTGGCAACAACTAATATATACAGTTTGGATTCTGTCTATTGAAATACATTATTCTTATCAGGTGAATTAAATAATTTGTATTGAGGCACTTCACAAAGACTTGTGCATTAAATTTGATTACATTACGAAAATGGCCTCTTGCTCATGTCGAGCCCTGCCTATATCTTTGATGAAATAAAGCTCAGAACAATATGATACATATAATCAAAGAAACACATGCCAGGATAGGATCCACACTTACTTGTATTTTGCTCTCGCTACTTTGAAGAATCGGGTACTACCGAGACTGTGGTCGAACTCATAATCGGACACATCTGTCAGGTAATGCTCTACGGGTAGGATCTGAGACGGTGCCACACCAGTCAGCTGATTGCCCATGATGACTAGGTGTGCATACTCGACTAAGCGATGACTAAGCGATGGAAGAGGCTGTGGTTGCCCCTGGCTTGGTACTAGTAGCTAAGCACAAATATAGAAAATGATTTGATAAGAAAAACAAAAGAAAAACACACTTTTTAAAATGTTTTATCTGTTGTTTCATGTCATCTTCTTCTCAATATTAGACACAGCAGACTAATGATGACTAAGCGTGCATACTCGACTAAGTGATGGAAGAGTCTGTGGTTGCCACTGGCTCGGTACTAATAACTAAGCACAAATATAGAAAATGATTTGATAAGAAAAACTAAAAACAAACACAATTTTTAAAATGTTTTATCTGTTTTATCATTTAATCAAACATATTTGTGACTTACACCCGGTAAATCTTCTTCTCAATATTAGACACAGCAGAAATGATGGAGTCATCAGACTCTTGGCTTAAGGTTTCATCCACGAATGTTTAACAGATTCAACAATAAAATATATTCCCCTCAAATTGTCCAAGGAATGACTCATTCAAATATGCCATGGAAAACCTGACTTTTTTTGTTGTACATGTGATGTATTGTAAATCTGGCTAATAGGGCAACCAAATTTTTTCAAATATGAACAAAAAAGAACAAAAGTCCAAACTTTGTGACATTTTTCGTGCATATAAGTTTACATCACAGTCTACAGATGATTTAGATAGAAATTCGAATATGAGAATCCATTAAAGAATTAATTACCTTAAAATGAAAAGTAAAAATATAATAAGAAGTAAAAAAACTCAATTTCAACATACAGTTTTTATAGCATTGACATCGTCTTGATAAATGAGGACTATGGGTCAGGTCATATTTTTTTGCGGAATGAAAAAAGCAAAAAAAAAGCAATCTTCTGAAAAAATCTGAGCACTTGAGTCTTCAGTAGGGGCGCTGGTCCAAGAATGAGGAACGTCCACATAAACGAGGATATCCTTGTAAATGCGGACAAATCGCGTCCTAAAAAATAAGGATCCTTGGCATTTTCACGGATGTTTTTTTTTTCATCAACGCTCTGCGGGTTTTGGGTTCCTGAACCGCGCGCTGGCGATGTAAAAAACGAATTCCACGTGATTAAAAAAAGGCAATGTACCGTCTACGTTATGGTCTGTCCGTCTTCCAGAGGATTTATCGTTCATATTATGTAAAAGTCTCTGTACAAATGTAAAATGCATCAAGAAAATCATCGAGGGATCCGTTTTTCGCATCACCAATGCACAACGTTTTGCTTCCCATGCCCTGTGTACAGAGTTTAACACTTCCGCATTGAGCTACACCACATGCGCAAAATCCATAGTCTATAGTCTAGATGCATAATTCATGAGGCAGCTTACATTCATAAGCAACAGTTCATCGCATGTGCAAAAATCTCTTCTTGCACATGCCTTGCACACATTCACATTTGGAAAAACTAACATCAACAGATAAATAAACATGTCAAGAATCCATAAAAATATATCACAACATTTCACAAATTATACAAAATTAGTAAAAATTACTGTTTAAGAATACATTTTTTAGATGCTATGGCTGCTTAAACTTGAATTAACAGGTTAGAATTGTTCTGACAAATGAAAGGCTTTTGTAAATGATGCTCGAACTATCTTGGTATCAACGTATGGGGAATTAGGTAAATAACGCCATGTTGTCATTTCTGAACTTCATTGTGGGACGGGCTTTCAGTGAATTGGGTAGAAAGAACTCGATAATGATCCGATGACATAACGATATCATAACGATAGCGAATCTTCGTCCGCTGCTACGGTACCATCGCTCAAAATACACGGGGGTGGTGGGCGATTCGCCCCCCGTGAGCTCCATAATCGCCCGTCAGGTTGCTCACGGGGGCGATTGCAAAATTAAAAATCGCCCCCGTGGAATTATAAAATAAAGATTATCTTTTCTGATATAACTTTAACACAATATTGAGTATCAATTTTCAAACCTTAAACCAATGAAATGGAACTTAGATGGCGCTATCTCTCCCATCTCTATGAGTATTACCGATACAAAAAAACGGAAGCTCGCACTATATTGTACGGCCGTCAGCAGTGGCTATACTGCGCCGGTAGTACAGGTTTGCACGCTGACGCCCAATATCTGCTGGAGCTGGAGACGATCACGAAAAGACTGAAATATGCAGAAGTTTTTTGTTGTGAAAAGTGTGAATCCTCTGAAATCTGGTGATTCTAAAAGACCAGCAAATTATGTACCTCGACCAGTAAATCAATATCGAGAAGAAGAACAAGACCAAAGATGTTGCAGGGGCGGATCTAGGCGGTTTAGGGGGTTTAACCAGTATGAGACGTCTGTGAAAATGTGGACAATCCTTATTTTAGCGGACGCATCTGTCTGTGTTTACGAAGACGATCCTCGTTTATGCGGACGATCCCTATTCTCGGACCAGCGCCCCCTCCTGGTCGTTACAACTGACTTGTCTTGAGTACTTGACACTAGACCTAGATCTAGACTAGTGTAGTACTAGTAGTAGATCTAGTAGAGTCTAGACGTAGATATCTAGACCTAGAATCTAGACATTTTTTTTTTAAAGAAAAATTTAGTGACAAAGAAAAGTAATTGTTTAGGTCACGCTTCCCATGCTATAATAAAGTCTGTCTAGACTCTAGTGTTGAAAGAATGAATTTCAAAATACTGCAAAACTTTAACTAGCCTATGTTCACGCGCGAAATAGAGTGGTTGCGCGGGTACGTTGCCGTGGGGTTGCCGTTGTCTCGCCCTGCCTTGGTTGGTTAACGCCCAATTCTTTTACACTACACAACTATGAGTACATGGGACAACTAATACAAGAGTAATACACTTTTCTCTTTAAAATTCCAGCTTTAAATCAGATTTTACATAATAAAATGTTATAATTTCTCTTTAAAAACTATTTAATTATCATAACGACATCTAACTTACATAAAATCAGCAGGCCACCTTTCACAACTCAGAAATTCTACTTTTGTATGGGTGAGCTTAATTTGATAGAAATTAGCTTACTAATTTATTACGCTGCCAATTTGCAGAAATAAAATGCTTAAAATCACTATCTAGAGAGTATGTGATGTAGTCCTCTTTGCCATGGACAAACAAATTATATGAAAGACTGAAAAAATGAAAGAGGGGAAATGAAGTGGAGAGAAAAAATAGAAATCAAAGAAAGAGCATTTACCAAGCATTCATGCTTATGATACAGTTAAACCTACTTCAGTGACCGCCTGTCTGAAAGACCACATGTCTATGACCACATTTTTTGTTTCCCTTGAAATGGTTTCTCTTTGAAACATGTACTAAAGGAACCTGTCTTCAAGGACCACCTGTCTACAAAGCAGGCACGTAGCCAGAGTTTGATATTTGGGGGGGCACATACATGTAATCGATCGAGGTCAAAAAAAGGGGTCTACAAAATTTCAACCGATCCTGAAAATTTTAGGGGGGGCACGTGCCCCCCCCCCCCCCCCGTGCCCCCCCCCCCCCCCCCCCCCCCGTGGCTACGTGCCTGCTACAAAGACCACTTTTTGTGGTTCCCTTGGGTGGTCGCTATAGACAGGTTTGACTGTAGTTGGTTTCTGCATTTATCTTGATTCTCTGACTTACCCTCCATCTCTCTCTCTCTATACATATGCATTTTCATGTGTGTGTATTTCAGTCCTCACTCTTTATGTAAATCAATTATATAAACTATTCTTGTTATTTTAATGTTTTGTATTTGATTGATCAATAACTTCAGAAACATCTGCTTAAAAAAAAAATTATAGGGCCTTTTCGTTCTGTTTCGACTTAATAATAACAGGATCGAGGTCGTCTGTAATCTAAATTACTGAATTTCCTATATCTGCATCATAAAAATGATCAATTATTAATTTTCCAATTAATGCAAGACATAATTTTTTTAACAACATTTTCTTACAACAGGACGAGAGAACTTGTTTCAAAATTGAGGGAAAATGAAGAGGGGAAAGCTATAATCAGTTGGAAAAGAGCACTGCTATCTGGAAAAATTTCCATCTCTGTTGATACAGAATATTATTCTACATATCTAAACCAGAGACCTGTAAACTATATAACACAATAAGAGAGGATTTTTCCGTTTTAATTGAAAAAAATGTTTACATGATGATAAGGCTGCCTAGAAGGATTAGAGCCTTTAGGGGTGTATCTGTAAGTGTAAAGCTATAACTTGTATTTCCCCGTGCGTCAAAATCGTCCTTAAAATCATTAATTTGATAAAATACAAAACATGAAGAAAAAAATATTTTGCTTCTCTCAATTTGAAATACATTTTTACATCGTGAACTTAACATCAGAAGCGCAATTTGATTTATTTCACATTTTGTCAAATAGTTAAATGGTAATTCCTATCGCATTTAAAAATGTTCAAGGTGATACAATTCTTTTTTTAAATGTTTAGAAGTACACTTTTTTTGAAATACCAGTTTAGGTTGTGAATTCATTTTAGCATGATTTGAATACATTTTTCAAGTACATGTAGTTATGATGGTAAATGAATCCACTTCTCTATATTGTTTTTCGAAGCCGCCGCTAAATATATCCTGAAAAAATTGGACAAAAAATAATTTCTTACCCCCCCCCCCCCCCCCCACCCCCCCCCCCCCCCCCCCCCACGCTTATTCAGCGGCTGGCTGAGTCGGCGCAAAATATTTCCTGAAATTCGATTTCTGGGATTTGGCATAATTTTCGCTGCTCCCCTTGCACAATTGTATTTTTTATTAACTGGCCACGCTGCTGAGACCCCCGGGACATAAGTATGGCAATTTGGAGGAAGTAAATATTATCAACCTTTAAGCATTTCAGTATAACAAAAAGTGGGGTAGCAGGCACGGATCCAGGATTTCTTAGAGGGGGGCCCTATTTTTAATTTTTTGCTCCCGCAAATTTGAAAATCGCGCGGGCCGCGAAAATTCGCTCAGGGGGGGGGGGGGGGTAGTGAGCACTAATTTTTTTTGGCCGGGGGGCACGTTCCCCCCCTGTGCCCCCCCCCCCCCCCTAGATCCGCCACTGGGTAGCATGGTCACGATTCACGATAACCAGCTCGGGTGCATAATATCGTACAGCTTTCTTTTGCAGCAGAAGAATATTATTAGTCACACACTTGATGTTGCCCGCAAAATATTACAATAGGATGTGGTAAAATTAGTAATTAAAAATATTCTATCAGAAACAAAACATTTTATTCTATACAGTATGCCAACATTTCTGGAAATTGATGTAACGATGTGCTTTGAATGGTCGCTCCAGTCAAGTTTTTCATTGAAATAGACACCAAGGAACTTTGTACATGTCTTTCTCTCTATAGAAATATCATCTAGCAAGGTTGTCAGTATATTTTCTACCTCTATATTCTATAATATATAAATAGTATCATATCTATCAATAATTCTATGAATTCATATTATGAAGTCATTTACAGTTCCATATTATCTTTTGGTTATATAGGCTTGTGCAATGGTTGAGCAGGTTGGGGGGGGGGGGGGGCACAGGGGACACGTGCAATATCCCCATACTGAGGAAAAGAATAGACTGGGGCTGTAGTCTCATTTCAAGAAAGGAAAACAATTTCGGGACAGTTCAAAATTATGCTGGAAATGGAAATTCAAATGATACCGTTTAAAAAACCAGTAAGATATGGCTTTAAGACAAGAAGCAGGAGATAATTCGTTGCCTCGGCAGTCTTGACTGTATTTGAAACAGAGCATCCAATATAATTATGCCTACCTGATATCTAATAGTACACTGTCAATTAAAAAAATAAAAAATAAAAAAATAAAAAAATAATAGACCTCTTTACCCAAGACTGTGGGTCGAATGTTAAGCACTATATGATTCTGCTCGGGTATACCACAGAATTATACAGGCGAGATGGGGAATGCTTTCAATAGACTTAAATGTAAAAGGCCCTTTGTATCACTTCGTGTATTAGATTAGGGCACTTCTATTAAATGTATAGGAGAGGAAAAAAACCCTGTTCATCATTGTTTTCATGTTGCAAAGTACAGACTGGAAAAGGATAGAACGGGACAGTGGAGAGTAAATAAAACGAGGAAATTATAATTGAAAATGTAAAAAAAAAACGTCGTATACCTGGCACACGGAGGCTCTTGAATTCAGTTTTAAAAATGGCCATGACTTTGTGGCTAAAGCTACCGGCCGCAGGATACGCTGACGAGAGCCAGCAACCCCCCCCCCCCCCCCAAAGGTCCTTTTGAGGAATATTCACGCCAAAAGCTCCCCTGAAGTTTTTTCTACATTGCTCCCCCCCCCCCCTCCTCCCCGCAATAGGTCCCTTTTTTTCTTTTTTTTTACATCAACAATAACAACAACAACAAAAAGTATTATTATAAAACTCCAAAATTGGAGAAAACAAATATTATTTTTTAATACCTGGCTTACCGCAAAAATATATGAATTATTTGTAAATAGGGCCTATGTGGATTGAGATTCTCAGACTTTATTAGATCAATCGGGTGTATTGTATTCTTTTCACTTGTCTCTTTCTGGCTCTCTTTCTCTTTCTCTCTCTCTCTCTCTCTCTGTCTCTCTTTCTCTCTCATTGGGACTGAAAAAGTATTGAATGTAATAATGTTTGATAGATAGATAAAAACAGAATTCCTGTCCTTCGTGTACTTCGTATAATACTTTAAACAAAAGCTGGTGTCGAACCCGGTACCTACCAGTGGCCGCTATTCATAATGACCGTTTTTCATAACGACCGCTATTAATACTATGAGATGAGGGTCGCTATTGTAATTCATATGGAGGGTCGTTACTCGTAAGGACCGCTATTCATAATACGAATTCGGGGTCTCCATTCATAACACGAGAAGAGGGTCGCTATTCATAAAATGAGAAGAGGGTCGCTTTTCATAAGACAAAATAAGGGTCGATATTCATAACAGGAATAGAGGATCACTATTCATAAAACGAAATGAGGGTCGCTATTCATAATAGGAACGGAGGGTTGCTATTCATAATACGAAATGAGGGTCACTATTTATAATATGAAATGAGGGTCGCTATTCATTATACGAGAGTAGGGTCGCTATTCATCAAAGGAATAGAGGGTCGCTATTCATAAAAGGAGAAGAGGGTTGCTATTCATAATACTAAATGAGGTTCGCTATTCATAATACAAAATGAGGGTCGCTATTCATAATAGGAGAAGAGGGTCGCTATTCATAATACGAAATGAGGGTTGCTATTCATAATATGAAATGAGGGTCGCTATTCATAATACGAAATGAGGGTCGCTATTCATAATACGGGAAAAAGGGTCGCTATTCGTAATACGAAATGAGTGTTGCTATTCATAATAGGAGAAGAGGGTCGTTATTCATAATACGAAATGAGGGCCGCTATTCATAATACTAGAGTTAGGGTCATTAATCATAATACGGAAAGAGAGGCGTTATTCATAAAGATTAAATAGGCCCAAGCCATAAACAAAATACTATTGACAAAGGGAAATATTGGATGGAGGACACCCCCACGCTATGGCGTAGATGTGGGGGGGGGGGGTGTGACACATGGCCTTGAATATTTGTATTTTTTTAAGTAGGTATGTGTTACCTTTTATCTTTGACAATTACATAAAGACATCTCCCGCTCCTGTGGTGACCAAAAAAGAAGTAAAACATAACACGCATATAATCCCATCGTAATTTGTTCTCCTTGTTGGAAATCTTGCCCCACCACCCTGCCCACGGCTGATCTTACCCAGGCGTCGCCACTGAGACATTAAGCAGACCAAGCAGGCCCAATTTTAAGGACTGAGTTTGCTATTTCAAAAACTATACAGTAATTGTTTATACAAAAATAATGTTTTTGTAGAAAATAGCTTTTAGTAGGACTTATGGACCTACAAATTATATAGCGGGATTGGACCGGACCATGAGTCTCGTAACTGCCAGAGAGGGGCAGGGGCGGATCTAGCTTTTGCCAAGGGGGGGGGGGGGGGGGGGGGGGGTGGGGGGGTTGACCCAGTGGCGGATCCAGGATTTTCCAAAAATCGCGCCGTTTTACTGTTTTCCTTTTTTCCTTCCCCCCCCTGTTTTGTCTTTTTTTCACTTAGCCGCCCAAGGGGGGGGGGCACTTTAGAATGTGTTTTGTTTCGGGGGATAGGGGGCTTGAACTCTTTTGGACCTTGATGGTTTTCGCGTCATGTAGCGTACAAAGAGGTAATGCAATTCCAATATGAACCAAACAATTGTCTTTTTGTTGTTGAGGGTGATGGTGATGGTGATGGGTAAGGAGGTCTATATAATTATAGTGCAACAAAATAAAAGTAAAAATTGCCGTGAGAAATTTGTTTTTGTTTTTATTTTGGGGTGGGATATTGAGCCCTCGTAGCAACAAGGGGGCAGGATATAATGATAAATACAGAACAAACACAGAAAATACATGTAATAGTTATTCAAGTTCATGTATACATAGAATCAAGTGCGGATCCAGAGGGGCCGAGGGCCCATGCCCATCGCCCCCCCCCCCAAAAAAAAAAAAAGAGAGAGAAGGAAAACAAGGGAAAGAGGAGAGAAAGGGAAAGAAAGAGGAAGAAGAAAAGAAAAGGGGAAAAAGGATATCGGGGGGGGGGGGGCAAGGGACTTGCCTCCCAAGCTGTGCCCCCCCCCCCCTCCCCATCAAAAATAAAATAAAGAAGGAAGGAAAGGGAAAAAAGAGGATGGAGAGGGTGAAGTATACTGATGGAGGGGGCTGAAGGGCAGTTGTCCCCCAAATAAAATTCAAATCAGGTTTATTTCTAATTCGATACCAGTAATTTACAAATGTTGCTGAAATAACATAACTTTTTTCGGACATTTTCCTCACTTTTTAGTAAATCATACTTTTTTATGCGTTTGTTGGAAAATGAAAAATTCCCAAATTTACAGTCAGGCAAGAAATATGCTTATTTAGAGGCCTACAAGTCATGTCAAGGCCCGCGAAACGACGGGCTCCGGGGCTCTAGCTACCCCCAGGAAAATTATATTAAAGAGTAATGGAAAAAGAGAGCAAAAAGAGAAAGAATAGCGACCTGCCAGTGAGCTTCCGGGCTCTGTCTCCTGGATTCCACCTCAGGCCCTAGCCTGACGCACAGTGACGCCTTCAAAGAAAACCATAAATATGTGGTTTGAGAATTTTTTTTTCAAGATTGTTTGCGTATTAGAGGGTTAATACAGTAGAAGTAATATAATAAGTAACATTTCATACAATTTTTTTCATCAACCTTCAACAATGTTACCGAGTCACTTCAAGGTAAAGTCCACCCTGATAAACAAAATTCACATAAATGAGAGAAAAATATTAGGTAAATGGTTTAACGACTGGAAAATAAACCCAAAATAAATATCATGGCCGCGGCAAAGCTGAATTGCAATGATCTTTACAAACGACCGAGTTCATACAAAAAAGGTTACCATTCATTCAAAATTGTATTTTAAATACTTCCTCGCGGCTGCAAGGCCGGAATTACAATTTCAATAAAAGGCATTAGGGTATCAGGAATATAGTAAAGATCAACCGCATAGAATGATAACGAAATGGCATTAAATCGATAGAGGGGAAAGGAAATATCCAACAATGATGAAAGAGAGCGAGGAGAAGCAAAAGGGGCAGAAAAGAGATATAAAGTGAGAAGAAAACGTGTGTGTGAAAGGGGAGAGATGGAGATATATAAGAAAGAGAGAAGGATAGAAAGGACCTACATATCTAATCGATCTGTAGGCTATGGCACTTCTTGGCGTAAACAAATGGAAATCAGAAAAAAATGTCTGGTTGGGTATAGCTGTAAATGTGTCTATTTAGAGTCAAATCGTTACGAAATTATAAAGGCAGTTCTTTTTTATTAAGTCGGTACGTGAACATTGTAATTTGCACAAAATGAATATCAGTAACTTTCAAAGTTTTCAATCTGAAAAAGGGTCCGTGT